>CM035625.1:83273442-83791118 GCA_020496765.1 Gossypium stocksii | reverse complement strand
CATCAATAAAATTTTTAACACATAGCAAAACAGCAATTTCTAAGCATGAAAACCATAAACCAAAAAACACAAGTCAAAAAAGCATTAATCTTTAAATTAAAACAGAGAAAGCCAAAGACAATGCTCAAGTAAAGATCCATACACGCTAATGAAAGGGATTCTAAAAATCACAAAATCAAAAACAAATGACAAAAGCGTTACACAAAATTAAAAACTGAATTGAAAGCCCAATAACCCAAGATCAACAATATTCAGCCCCAAGAAATAGATTAAGAAAACCTAAAAAATTTAATTGACATTGAAGATTTTAAAATTTATTTAATTTTAAAACAATTGCTTCAAAATTTAACAGTTATGTCAAAAAATAATTTTACAAATCTTTTTAAAATTAAATACTACCAAAAGAAAACCGAACATAAAAACAACGCAAACCCATTCCAAATCAACCCAACCCAAAACACTAAAAATTAAAAATAGAAACAAAACCACATCCATGGCCCGAGCAAAAAAAATGGCACACAAACCAGCATGCAACAAGGAGAACACAAATCGACGCAACTTACAGTGCATTTTGCAAATAGGGTCATACTGCCTTCCATCATTCCATAGAACCTCCAAGAGTGACAAAATCCCAAAATCTAGGCAAAACACAAGCCATAAACTAAGCAGGGCACAAGCCCAAACGCCAACACAGGAGCACATAAAGAGAAACCAAAACAGTATATTTTACGAAGCAAAAAATAAAAGGAAATCGAATATATTACGATAGCTACAATCGTAAGGACATGGAAAAAATAGAAACGGAAGAGAACTTAAATTTTCTCTATCTCACGAAAGTAGACGAGAAACAAATAGAAACCCCAACAGTAATTTGCGAAGCAAAAAAAAAAAAAAAAAAATATAAAGCACAATAGATACAATACGAGCAGAGCGAAACAGACAATTCAAAAACAATAAACATATAGTACAAGATAAAAAAACAAAAAAACCGCACAGATACATAATTTCAACGGAACAAAACACTGATTCTTTGAATCTGAAAACAGAAAACCCTGACAAATACCCAATGAGAATATTAGTAAAAAGAAGTATATATCTGAAACTAAAAACAGAGATGAAAGAAAAAGACTGATTTCAGGTAGTATATATTCATACCTGAAATCAATCTCCGATGAAGCAGGACCAACCATTTTTCACTATCCTCAAAACCCTCCTACTTTCCCTTTTGCTTTTCTTCGAGTGATAAATAAATATATCTGAAACGAAAAAACAAAGATGAACAGGCAAGGACAAAGGATTTATAAAGAAGAAAACAAAAAATCATAAAAAAACCAACCAAAATACAAGTAATAAAGAATAGATCTGAAACTAAAACAAAGTGAAATGGCAAAGACAAATACAAAGTACAAGTGATGATTCATACCTGAAATCAGTCACCGATGAAGCAGAGAATTTCAAAAAATCACAAAAACCAGAAACGGCAGAGAAAACCTAGTGTAGCGTCTCAATTCGGGCATTACAAAATAATGCAGGAAAAAAAACAGGAAACTACTAGACGTCAAAAAATAACAGAAAAATGGGTGGGGAGACATCTAAAGTAAAAAGGTTTCTTCAAGCTTGATTACCATAAAAGAATATCAGTCAAAAAGAACCAGATACATGATAGTTTGAACAATGATATGCATGCTACAATGCATTGTGCAACATTCTCCCTTGTCAAAAAGAAGAGAAAATAGTTGTAAGTGAAAATAACTATACAATGTTACTCTGTTATCTCGGAAGTCAGATAGACATCTGCAAAAAGCAAAAGCTTTAACTAGAGGCATGCTGTTAGGGTTGAAACAAATAGAGCAAATTAGATCCCCTGCCATGTCATTAAGCGTAGTTTTAAAATTCAAGCTTTCTGCAGAACCCCAAATCAATGACACTTGATCTCCCAGTCAGTTTAATAGGAGCACCAGGGCAAGTATCAGAAACCCCATTTAGGCAAAGAGCTGAAGGGGGTGTCTTACTACCATCAGAATCATATTCTATATTCTAATAATCTTAGAGTAACAGAAAAGTAAATTAACGAAAAATACAGGAGAGCTATTTCATTTTAAGTCACAGAAAACCTAGAAAAAACAGAAGTCTAACAAAATCAACGATTGTATAGGGAAAATAGTAAAGACGAATAAAAAGAAAATGCTTACTTGAGAAACCAAGCAGAATGCTGAAGGCGAACAGAAACAGTAGCAGTAGCCGCCACGCAGAGAAGAAGGAAATAAAAGTGGTAGCACTATCCTCGAAACCACAAAACTAAATCCTATGCCACATAATCAATCCAGACGCTAGATATATTGAGACCCCAGGTGAAAAGAATCCAAAACCAGTCTAGTACCAGCTGGAATCCACTCCATGTATTCCTCATCCAAAACCCTATCAGACTATCCCACTAGGACAGTAAGTTGAAAAAAGAAGCAATTATTCCACATCATTAAGCTGAAGTTCTATGGTAAGATCAATAAACAAGAAAAGAAAAAAAAGGAGTAGCTAAATAGTGTTTTAAAGATAAAGTAGGAGCATCATTAGTGCCATCTCCAGATACACAACATTCCCCTCTTTCTTGATTCATGCACAAGCAAAAGTTTATCATTGGGTAAAAATCAGCATATTGTCTATGCATAATAACATAATTAATTTAAATATCCTGTTATTGTTTTTAAGCTGAAAAAAAGTTCAGAAAATGAACGGAGAAGCAAAGCATACAAATAGTTGCTTAACAATTTTTTTCTCTTTGCGAATCAGATAGCAAACTCAAAACTTTCCCTTCAATGAGAGTAGGCTCCAAAGTGTCCACATTTGACGGTCTCTAAAGTCTAAAGTAATGACCATGCATACCACATATGGCACATAGAAAACAGAAGTCTCTAATTGATCATATTAAGATAAATAATCAACCTCCAACAACAAAGACCACAAAGAGACAAATTGTTCCAGTGTGAGCAAAATGAAAAGAAAGCAAACAAAGCAGAATACCACAAGCAAAAATCATATTCAAGCATCATTAAAAACAGAAGTCACTAATTATGATAAGAATATATGTACACACAAAAATTAGGACAACATGAACCTTTCAATTTATTATAAGATTTAAGTTCTTGCAATGCTAAAATGCAAAAGCAATGACTCAATTAAGTTTTCTGAACCCTCAAAAATAATCCAGTTTAAAAATCAGATCAGGGCTTAGGCAAATTGGATTTTAATTGCTAAATAAGCAAAGAGCCCAAAATATAGAAATGCGCTTTATCCTACAAGAGCACTCACTATATATTTAGCCCACAATGTAGGAGAAAGGTAAGCATGAACACAACCGAGAAAAGTGCTGTACCAGCACTCCTATATAATGAGCTTAAAGCCCTCTCTTATAACAAATGGAACTAAATCGACATCAAATGCCCCTACAAAAAAATGAGCCTAAGTCAGAATTAAAGTGCAAAAGTCATCGTGAAATGATTATCTCAGAACTCTATACATTCTGTATTCTAAAAGTGAAATGTGAATTATATTGATGACAAATCTAATACTGCAGTTCTAGGAAGTCCTAATAGATTAACCAAAGATAAAGTGGTTTAAATCTAATTTTCAGTCGGTTTCGATAATTTCCCTAAATAGTCCACAAACTTTGGCAACTTAGAACAAACCTAATAAACTACTCCAACTTGGGCATGGACAGCAAATGTAGATATGGATAACTTTGATCCAAAATTCAAAGATACAGGTCCAAAAGTGGAACCACTACCAGGGTCTTTTAGTCGTCAGTGTGAAGCTGTCTTATCCTAAGTTTCCCAAACCCTTTTCTGCTTCGTTTGAGGTTAGAATCTCCGGAAGGCAGGTCTTTTATGAGCGTTAACACAATTTAGTTGCATCATTGTTGGTGCCAAACCATTTTTTTCTCAACCAACCTATTCTTCCTCTCTGTTTTAAGGTACTATTCACAGTCATTCTCTTTTTCTTAATTGCCAGTTTCAAAGCCTATTCCAAAATTCTGGATAAAAATGAATGGTAGAAACTGGCCGAAAATGGTTCTAAGCAATTTTATACTACCATAACTATTACCATTCCCAGAAAAGAAAAAGCTACCTATGGAGCTAATCTATCAACAAGATTTAGGAACAATTTTGAAGTAACACGAACTAGATAAGGCTGAGGATGGTTTACCGACTGCCAAGATTAGAGTGTATTGAATTTATAAAAGATGGAAATGAAAAAAGAATATTAATAAAAGCCATTGAATTTGACCGAAATCTACGACAAAGAAAGAGCTGAAAGAAATTCCAATCCACCAAAAATGTCGTTGATGAAAGCAAAAGCATATTGGACTACTTACTAGTTTGCAAGTGATGATGCCCAAAAAGCATGATG
Source organism: Gossypium stocksii (assembly GCA_020496765.1). Classification (NCBI taxonomy): domain Eukaryota; kingdom Viridiplantae; phylum Streptophyta; class Magnoliopsida; order Malvales; family Malvaceae; genus Gossypium; species Gossypium stocksii. The sequence goes on along the minus strand of CM035625.1, from coordinate 83,786,714 downwards.
CGAGCCAATAAAATTCTTTAGTTAAAACGGAGCGCAAATCCGCCATACTGCTGGTAGAGAAAGACAGGGTAAGACGAAAAAAAAACATTCTTTCACAAACCAACACAGAAGAATTAAAGAAAAAAAAACAGCCATCCTTAGATCTTTCTATTATCAATTAGACAAACAGAAACCATAAAATGGGATAAAACCGGCCTCTAAACCATAAAAACTGGCACTTCGGATTCCGAACCGGGATGGGAAATGAAAGGGATATCCCTAAAATAGATTATTCCAAGATGGGATACGAGCAGCATATCCCTGGAATAGAATAAAGTATAAAATTTAATCCCATAGGGCACTTAAATGGCTAATTCGGGAGACAGAAGACAGGATATGATAGGGCGCTTAAATTATATATATTTCTTTAACATTTTTGTTACTTACATTTTTATTCACATTTTGGTACTTAATTATCAATTTTGGTATCTAACCACTAACATCTATCATTTCTAATAAGGAACGAAACAGTGATTCTCTAAAGGTGAAAACCAAAAATCATGACAAAGACACTCTGAAAATAGAAGTAAAAAGAAGCATATATCTGAAACTAAAACAGGAATGTAAAGAGCGACGGCAGGATTAACAATAAAATAGCCATGGACGAATGGAAAAACAGGAGACCAGAGACCGAAAGAAAACATCCATTTTTATAAAAAGAAAGTGGAGATGAATGAGATGGAATGAGCCAATGTTTTCAAAAATTGCAATACCGCAAGCGGTTTCAACTTCTATTTATTATAGATTTTGTACCTGCAAAAGAGATCCATGAATGTGTACAGGAAGGGTACTACATATTACAAAGACAGATCTTTCTCATTCAAGGATTTACAAGCACAGACCTCAGACAGATCGATTAAACTAATTATTGTACAGTTTCCCAGGGAATTATTTAATTAAAGTCATTCATGTGTGCCGATTTCCTGATGCTTGACTTAACAATTGGGATACTGGTTTCACAGTACTTATAATCCAGCCAATCAGAGATTTTTCTTTTGCAGGACATCAGACTAGAAAGCAGTTTTTTATACACGAGACCAGTAGACTATCTGGACTGTCATATTAGAAAGAAAGCCGGCCGAAAAAGTTTAAAGCATTATCTTAAGTGAGATACAAGGGAGAGGAAAGAAGAGACTTTACTTTGGTCAGACCAAAGGCAGCAACCCTGAACCAACAACACCCCAAACCCACACAGCTAAACACACCACACTCCAAAACAGAGATGAAAAAAGCAAAAAGACAAATGTTAAAGCAAAGATTCATACCTGAAATCAGTCTCCAATGAAGCAGGGGTTACAAAAATCGCAACAAAGAAACGGTAGAGAAATGAACCCACTGAAATAGAAGTAAAAAAAATATTGATCTGAAACCAAAATAGAAATCAAAAGGCAAAGACAGACAAAAGACAAAGTTCAAGATTCATACCTCAAAATCAGTCCCCGATGAAGCAGTGGATTTCAAAAACCACAAAAAACAACGTAGCGTGTGTGTGTTTTTTGGCCTTTGGTTACCCAAAGCTAAAAAAATGAGAGGATAGAAGTAAAAAAAACATTGATCTGAAACCAAAATAGAAATCAAAAGGCAAAGACAGGCAAAAGACAAAGTTCAAGATTCATACCTCAAAATCAGTCCCCGATGAAGCAGTGGATTTCAAAAACCATAAAAAACAGAGTGTAGCGTGTTTGTGTTTTTTGGCCTTTGGTTACCCAAAGCTAAAAAAATGAGAGGAAATTGAAAAGAGACCGAGAGAGAGAATCGGTAAAGAAATGGGAGGAGATTTGGATTGAAGGGATATATTCAGAAGAATGGGGAAGAAAAAGAAAACAAAAGAGGGAGACCGAGAGACAGAGAGAAAGAGAGAAATGGATAATAAATGTGCATAGATTGAAGAGATACTTAATAACGGCTAATAAATCAGTTTTGGGCCATTTTAATGGTCACTTATATTTTATTTTGATTCCCCCTTTAAAATCTTATTTGAATTATTAAATCGTTATTTTTTATTTAATTTTATTATTAATCTTTACATCTTCTCTTTGATTTTTTTTGTGTACTAATTAAAATTTTTTTTATTTAATTGTATTATTGATCTTTACATCTTCTCTTTGATTATTATTTTACAAAAGTATATTGTACTAATTAAATTGTTATTTTTTATTTAATATTATTATTAATCTTTACATCTTCTCTTTCATTATTTTTTAAAAAAGTATGTTGTACTAATTAAAGAAAGTGAATTGATGCATTCAATGCCCGAAGGACAAAGCATTGCAGCTAATAAAAAAAGGCATCCATTTGAGTCGTCCAATCATTTGATATACAACTTCACCGATCACAATGAACAAATAATTTGATATCCAAAATTTCAAGTTCATTCTTAGCATCAGAATCAAATCTAGCATCCCTTTTAAATCAAAGAATAGTTGAATCCAAAAAAGCAAGTCCCTAAATGGCTCATCTTTCAGCTTGTTTTGGTATAGTATTGCCCCCAAGATGGCACCAACTGCACCAATTGAGAAAATGTAACCAATACTCTCCTGTATTATAAAAAAATAATCAACACAGATGTTGATCCAATTCTAACATAAAAACGAGATTAACATAAAAACGAGATTTCTTCGTAGGTTTATTGTTTGTCTATCGGTTGTTGAACTCTTTGTAACCATCGTGTTTATGATTGATGTTTTGCTCTCATCCATGGATGTAGGCGAAGGATATGAGTGGAATCATATATACACCTGAGAGGAGGGGCCAAATTTTGAGGTCGTCTACCAATAGACCAGTCTCTCATTTATATTCAAGCTCATTACGATGGATAAATTCATGTATAAACATGGCTACCAAACCTGGGGACATTTCAATGTCGTCCACATTGCTTTGCCAGCACCAAGGAGCTTCTGCTCACTTGAATCAAAGAAAAATAGTTTACAGTATGACACATAAGATTCAACAAAGAGAGGCTAAAGAATACCACCTCTTTGTAGGCAATGTTGGGAATATGGGGCTCAAAAAGAACAATCCCAGTTAACAAAACAAGTGCCATCGGGATAGTCAACAACCCGGACACCCCCTGCCAAAGAAGAATAAAGAAGCCACTAACATTTATATTAAAAAGAAATGATAGCCTACCTTAGGGCCAATTAGGTGAAAAAAAAACACTACTAATGGAGAATCCGAATAGAGATTTGATAGCAGACATCAACAAACACAAGCTTTGCATATCAGCAGCAAGGGAAGGTTGAGTAATGTTGTTTTACGCTACACATGCATCAACAGCCACACCCACTATAGCTACCCTAGCACTTCCATTTGTCAATGCTAATAGGGAAAATACCAAATGAAGTTTGCTATGCAATGATATTAAAAGCTTGGAGACCAAACCCAGCAAACCTGAAATTAACTTTTTGAAAAATTTAACACAAGTAGAATACTGATTGCAGTAAATGCCATTAAAAAATATGCTACGGTACATGCAGTCTTTAATACACAATCAACATCATATTAAAACAGAGAAAGACAAACACAATTTTAAAGTAAAGATTCATACCTGATGAAATAAAGTATTCCAAAAATAAAAATAAAACGGCAGGATAAATCACTGTATACTGTGTTTGTGCCTTTTTTAGGTCGTTGGTTACACAAAGCTAAAAAGATACGAGGAAAATTTTAAAATGAGAATAAAGGGGAAAGAAATGTTAGAAAAAAAAAAGGAAAATGAGGAGAGAATAAACTATGAAAATAGGACCATTTCTTTTAATATTGATTCGGTTTATGCAGGGGCGAATCTAGGGGAGGTGGCATGCGCCCCGACCCCCTAAAATGTAAGATTTTTAAAAAAATTTGAATTATTAAAAATAAAATTGTACTTTGGCCCTCCCCTAAAAGTATAAAAATTCAATTTAATCCTTTAAAACTATAAAGATAAGGACTATAAAAAATTAAAATTTTATCCGGCCTCCTACAAAATTGTTCTGGCTTCACCCCTGCTTGTGAGCTGAGTTGGACAGCATTTCAATACCGATTTCATACAAAGCTAATGACTAAATTGGACAGCATCATAAATAAAAAATTTTCAGCATTTAACCAGAAATTTTGAACATCCAAAATCAATAAATACAAACTTCAGAAACTTACTGAAAATCCTTCCAAGATGGGGACTAATTTACAACATAATAATTAAGTCCCAATTTGGACAGCAAATAGCAATTATATCCCAATTTGGACAGCCAACAACTTCAATCACAGAAGTAAATTTATTTAACCAAAACACCAAAATGTATCCTCTTCCAGCTTATTCCATAAACTGATACCACCCAAATGCAAAACTCTAATATGTTTCCATTGCACGCATCCTAAGCCAATTGATTGGACCCCAGAAACAATATAACAACCCTTTAGATTCATCATCTTCTGCTGCAGCCTTCTCAAAAAAGCTTCAACGTCTCCTTCATTATAACTACAACACTGATTCCGGTCAACTCAGTTTCTTCGGCATCAATATTTACATCTCAATTTATAAATCACAATTTCTTAAAATGGGATTTTTTTAAATTCTACAAAATTAAGAATAAAATTTAAAGATTTTCTTTATTAATCACGTTTTCCTCACTATTTTGCTTTTAAAAAAACCAAATGTGTACCTCAATCTTTCTATCCTGGCAAAACCAAATTGGCCCCTCATTCTTGGTAGTGGGCATGTCTGAAAATTGCTACCATTTTGTGACCAATGGCCATGTCTGAAAATTGCTTATTGAAAAAGAACAAAGTTCATGCCTTAAAAAGGGTGCCATGCCTTGTCGGATGTTCCTGAATGTCGGAATACAACAAATTACTAAATTTGCAAGAAGCAAGACACAAACCCCATGCTATTGTGATTTATCCATATTAATAATATCAATTCAATTAGAAAAGCCCCAAAAATTTTGAGATTCCAAATTCAAGCTCATATAATGATCGACTGTGATAACAGCTATTGATATAATATTTTATGTTTATACATTATTTTAGAAAGAAAGAAACCACAACAAAGCCAACAACTTGTATAGCTGCTCTCCTCTGCTGATGAAAGTTGGAAAAGCGTGGGCCATTAAACCACGTTGCCAACTTCACAAATAAGTAAAGCCTCGTAGCATAGCAAGATATTGCCATCAATCTTTTTACACTAATAAACCTCTTGGTTGATAGAAAACATTATTCACGTTCATGAGGACCGGTTTTCATTATTCGGTTCTGCATCATCTTCTAGATCATCCTCGTCTTCAATGGGAATGTCCTCGCTGTAATCATCTAATGAACCAACAGGAAAATCGATGTCACCTTAAGAAATTTAATGGATTTAGTTCAATCAACGTGTACAAGGCAAAGTTATAGCATTACGTATGATATGCACAAAGCTCAAAACATTAGGCGCATTCAATGTTCTACCTTGATTGAAAGCAAATGATCAATTATCTATCCCATTAAACTATATAAGAGAGCATCAGCACCATATTAAACACGAGAAGCAAAAGGTATTCCTAGAATCATGTATACTCTAGGTTTGACTGCATCACAATTAAGATTAACTAAAAGCTGCTAAGTACCGTATAAAGGGGCAATGCAACTCTTTACCCTTTTGAGGCAGTGAAGCAGGAGTATCCCTGGAGTTCGATGCATTATCAAGAACATAAGGAAGATCTAGCAATTCCAAGAAAGATACAGTCTGAGGATTACGGGGAGAACCTACACAAGGTGAGAAAATTTTAAAAATTAAAAAACAAATCGAGCAAAAACAAATTGCAAAAGTAGTGATTATTCTAGTTGCAAATATAAATTAAAAAGAATGCATTCGCAAACCAACAATTAATTGAGCTAAAAGAAGACAAAAAATGAAGGATAGTGTTCTGTAACAACTGTGACAATAATATCGAGATGCCTAACCATTATAGTGATAAATTGCATAAATATGCAAACATATATGGTGAGCTTCTTAAATCCAAAAGATAGAAACATTAATGGAGATACTATTAGCACCTCAAAGAAGGAAAAGCATCAAAATATCACCATATTATTTACCATAAAAAATAGTGTTTGAAACTGAATCAGAGGGTTTGTGAGGTGGAGCTGTTTGAGAAAATTCACAAGGTTTGGCTCCTCTGTCTTCCATCCTGCTCTAAACCATTGACGACAATCTTGCATGTCGAGCTGTGTTCTCCTACATATTAGAACAGCAGTTGTCGGCTCACTAGCTCTTGTAGAGTCATAGTACTTGCAAAAACAGAGAATTGCACATTTTCAAATAAAACATTAGTACACCCCACCCAAGAGAGAGAGAGCGAGCAAGATGAGTGGCATGGTCAAAACAAAAATGTCATATATACACACCCCCAAAGTCTCCACGTCGGAAGGTCAAAGGAATGACACAGTTCAATTTCCATGTTATTGCCAGCCATTCTTCATCATACTGAACCTCATAAGGTCCTGGATCAGATTCAATATCAACAATCTAAAAGATCAGAGAAAGCCAGAATTCATTTATTAGCTTCCAGCAAAGACCAAAAGAAAGAACCTAAATGAAACGGTCAGAACATATGATAGATACCTGCAAGAACTTGCGCCCTGGAAGACATTTATCAAGTTCAAGAAATTTTGTCACTCGACCACCCTCTTCATGTTCAACAAGAGCGGTGAATCAGCCGTGCAAGTGAGCTGAAAACCAAATCGATGGTTTGAGTTTTTCGAGCAGCAGGCTTGCTTCCAAGAGTTCCTTGCTGGATCTAGAGAATATGTTTCAACCAACAAGCAACCAGGAACGGTCAACAAGAAAACTGAATAAGCTTGATATGAAGATTTTCATTCTGTCACATATATGCGTTTCCACCAATCGAATATAATTACCTCATCTTTGAAATGTTTTTTGTAGCCAACAAGTTGTTGCCAGTTCCCCTAATCAGTGATGCCAAGCAGCCAATCGTGTGAAAGGAAAATATCAATCGGTTCCTCTAGGTGCATGAGCTAGTGAACATCATACTCCCGGACATGATACACAGACCTGATAGTATTGTCATTACAAGGTGGCCTTTCATGGTATCCTGGTCAAGGAAAAGCTAATTCATTTCAGTTTCAAAGCTTCGACTCTCCACCCTAAATAAGAATCAATATAACATATTTGACACTCGCTTGCAATAAATAAACAATCATAATTAAAAGAACTCCAGAATAAATACAAATAAAAGAACTTCAAACCCAACCTAAACAATAATTATGCGCATAATCCAAGGACAGAACTATCACCTTAAAGGATTTACAGAGCACAGGCCTTAGACTGATCGATTAAACTAATTATTGTAGAGTTTCACAGGTAATTATTTAATTCAAGTCATTCATATGGGCCGATTTCCTGATGGTTAACAATTGGGATACTGGTTTCACAGTACTTATAATCCAGCCAATCAGAGGTTTTTCTTTTGCAGGACATCAGACTAGAAAGCAGTTTTTTATACACGAGACCAGTAGGCTATCTGGATTGTCACATTAGAAAGAAAGGCAGCCGAAAATGTTTAGAGCATTATCTTAAGTGAGATAAAAGGGAAAGGAAAGAACAGACTTTACTTTAGTCATACCAAAGACTACAAACCTGAACCAACAACACCCCAAACCCACACAGCTAAACACACCACAATCCAAAACAGAGATGAAAAAAGCAAAAAGACAAATATTGAAGCAAACATTCATACCTGAAATCAGTCTACAAAGAAGCAGGGGTTACAAAAATCGCAACAGAAAAAAAAAGCAGAGAAATGAACCCACTGAAATAGAAGTAAAAAAAACATTGATCTGAAACCAAAATAGAAATGAAAAGGCAAAGACAGACAAAGACAAAGTTCAAAATTCATACCTCAAAAAACAGTCTCCGATGAAGCAGAGGATTTCAAAAACCACAAAAAACGGTGGTGTGTGTGTGTATTATTTGGCCTTTGGTAACCCAAAGCTAGAAAAATGAGAGGAAAAAATTGAAAAGAGACCGAGAGAGAGAATCGTTAAAGAAATGGGAGGAGATATGGATTGAAGTGATATATTTGAGGATTTGTTGTGAAAGCAGAAGAAATGAGGAAAAAAACGAAAACAACAGAGGGAGACCGAGAGAGAGAGATAGAAACGGCTAATAAATGGCAATAGATTGAAGAGATATTTACTCAGACATATTGAAGAGAGAGTTGTTCACCTATCTAATTATGAGATACTAAAAATTAATACTCTCTTATTAAAAAAACCCAAAAAATGCAACTTTGTCCAACTAATAAAATTTGAAGGAAAAAAAAGAGAAACCGAGTACTTACCAGGTTCACTGAGGAGACGCTGAGTTTCCTGCTTAGATCAACGATAAAGAAACCAAAATTAAAGCATGAAAAATAAACAAAATTCAAACAAAGACGAAAAAGAGGTAATGCTTTCTTCAACATCAGAGGAAGATCATAAAATAAATAGCTGAGGATTTTGATTCATCACAGCCAGAAAAACTTGAGTTACTAAACAAAACTTTAGGAACGAAGAAACTGAAAAACAAAAGTAATCTCGGGAAACAAACAAATAAGCTTGATGATTCCTCAACGGAGATTACTGTTGTCAATTGGCAAGCTTCGATTGATGAATCAGAAAGGGAAATCAAAAAAATATAATTAGGGTTTTGAGAATTGGGAGATAGAGAGAAAATCCGAGAATAAGAAAAACAGAGGAAAGAAGAAAGGTCCCTTTCTCTTTCATTGTAATCTTTATGGAAAAAACAATATATAAAAATAACATTCTCTTTCATTTATAAAAAAAAAAAAAAATCTATCCAGTTTGCTTGATACATTAAAATATATAAATTTTACTAACAATTATTGAATGCAATAATATGACCAAAAAAAAAAAAAAAAACAAAAATTCAAATTTTCAATATAATATTATTCAAAAAAATTTATAAATCGTAAACATATATAAAAAATAAATAAACTATAAATATTAAAATTATTTGGAAAGCTATGTTAATGTACATTTGGGTTTCATTTATTGCCATACTTGTAGTACCCGGCTATCATCCCCTTATATTGATATTATTTACTTCGTCTAACTTTTGTAGCTTTTAAGTGGTGTGTAATGCTTGAACCTAATGATCCGGTTGAAAATTTTTTTTTAAAACAATTCTTATAATTTAAATTACATTAAAGTTTATCAAAATTATTTTATTTTAAAACAACTGCTTCAAAATTAAGTTGTTTTGGTCAAAAATATTTTCCTTTTAAAATTAAATTCGATCCAAAGAAAGTTCACTTTAATTTTGACAATTTAGAAAACAACAATCAAATAAAACAACATGCATCAATGTTATTCCAAACAAAACCATGAGATTGTAGAGAGAGATACCTTGGGTTAATATGAATGGCCGACGTCCTCAAAAGCAAAACCTTTAGAGAAAATATTGTTACTAAACAGACCTGGTAATATTGTACACGACACAAGAAAAATAACTAAAATACAATATTACACAAGCACAAAAACATATCAAAATCAATATAACACCAATCATTTTAAAATGTCAAAACTTATAATAAATACATGACACATTAAACATGATTATGACATCGAAAACAAATGAACAAGCCTTGGATACACAAATTGCAAATTCTAACACTAAATTATTTCATTGGACATTTCTGAGCCTTATGTTTGTTTCATTACACACCTTACAAGTGTTTTAGTGATTGCAATAAGTTGATAGAGTGAAATAACTTGGTGATGAGCTTTTTAATTCTAGACTCGATGACATACTTTCTGTTCATTGGGAAGGTCATCTATTTTGACTCAAGGAAGGAGGGGTATATGCAATTTAACTCTAAAGACAATTTCTTCCAACAAGGATGAATACTGGATATTGCTTTAAGGTTTTATTAGGGTTTTTCATTGTACGGATATTTAGAAGCTCAATTTATCTCATGGATTTATGGCCTATACCTATCAATACTTGCATATCAAGTTTTGAGGTTTTCCTCAGCATTGATGTTCTTTCAGTTCCCCACCTTATAACCACTAATACTCTCTTAGTCTTTACCACCAGAATTTCTCGATACAATTTCCATTTAATTTCACTCCTATTTTCCTTCTCTTTCTTTTCCTCATACAGCTTCAAGAGTGAGCAAAACGCAAAAGGCAAATCAAATTAACAAAACTTGAGAAGCATTCTTTTAACAATACTCCATACATTTTTTCCAAATTAATACCCACCCATAATTGTAGTTTCCTCTATGATAGAGGGCATAAATACTTACTGCTCAGTTAGTCGTGAGGACAAAAAAAAATTGTACCTTAGACAAATCAGTTAGGCCATCCTTTGATTTTGGAATAATTAAAATGTGCATAGGAGCCTGGGGAGCTATGTCCCTAAAAGCTAAGACCTACAAACAAAAAAAAAAAAAAAAAAAAAAGACAAACAAGCATAATGTTAGCGCAAATGAATGTCAAATAAACTTAAACATAGCAGAAAAGAATTAACATATTAACCTAAAGAAACAGCAAGAATATATTCGTGTGAACCTGCCCCCAAACAGATAAATAAAACTAGAAAAAATTAAAAACCCTAACCCAAAACTGACACAAAAGTCGATCAAAGATTATTCAAACTCAAGGAACCTTTCAATTGCTACATAATTGTGAGCAACAGACTAAAATGAAAAAGAAAGTTACAAAAATATGAACAAATGAAAGAAGATAAGATTCACTTGATAGTTCCAAATTAAGTAGTTCCTGAAGAGTCCAAGACTTAGTACGATAACAAAATGTTGATGACCTTCTCATCCAGGTCCATATGGAATTAATCACAATTCTATAAAAATATTTGTAAAATATACCAAAGAGCTTAAGTTATGTTCTAGCATCTCCAAATTTGATCTAAAAATAATCAATGAAATACTGTGCAGACACCAAAATATCGATTATATGTATTTACTTATAAAATGGATAAGACAAAAAATGTATAAATTGAATACTAAGATGCTAAAATAATCCATACCATCATTTACCATCAATAATAACATTTGAAGAAAAGAACAATTAAGGCTATATTTCTTTTGTTACCAATAAAATATCTTTTACTAGAAAGTCATTTATCTCTTCATTAAAAAAGGGAGAAAAAAAGAAAAATGAAGATACCAAAAAGGTGCCAAGTGCATGTGTCAGAAAGATGAAATGAAGCAGGAAAAGGGTCGTTGTAAAGAGCAGAAATGTATCACATTACAGAAGAGAAGATGCATAACACGTTTGAGAAAGGAGAGACAAATTGAGAAGGTTGGTCGGTATTAAAAATGGACAAAGTGTTTGGCTAATAAAATAAAAAGGCTTATTGTAAAATCTTTACCAGAAGTGATACCTTTAAAGCTTTCGGCCAATGGAAGCAAAATTCAAAGCTAATTAAATTTTTCTTCAGTTACATACAATATCTCTACCTGATTCAGCTCACCTAATCAAGCTTTGTACATTAGGTCTCTAATTTTAGTTAAGGACATATTCCTGATTTTGCTAATGCCAACAGCATTTTCATTTGTTCAATTTGGAAAGGATCTTCCAAAGTTTCAGCTAGCATTCCTGAAAGCTACTTAAACTCTAATCTATCAATGTGTGGCCTTCACCAATTTTCATCATCAAAATTATCTAAAATTATAGACGTGGTCCACTTAACTTCTCTTGGAAGTGATAACCTCTTTCCATTAACAATTATGAAGCCAATTGCATTCTTTCTAACTCTTACTTGAACATGAAAAACCCTTTTGTTAAGACAACTTTCACTAATAACTGACAACACTCACAAAAGTAAACAAAGGACAAAGACATTTCAGAACCAAAATGTAGAATTAAAACATCAGTAGCACAAGTCAACCAAAACTCAAACACCAAGTAAGAACAGACAGCACCAGGACATGGAAATACCAATGATCGCACAGAGAACTCAATAAAACAAAACAAATATCACCATCAAGCCATGAAAATGCTATCCTTCAAATGCCAACCCTACCTAATACATCTGCTATCTCATTTCCCTGAAAACATTTGACCAGCTGACTGATCCAATTAATGAACCTAATAATTTCAAGGCATAAGGCCACTTCCATGTTCATTCCTTAGAATCCATCCTCTTAAATACAATAAGCATCCCTCAAAATTCCAACAAATTCTCATCTATTACCCTTAGCAAGAGCACTAGTGAAAATAAATTAAACAAAAATAAAAAAACTCAGCCCTTTATATAGACAGCTCTTAAGACAAACAAATGAACCTCCACTCTCTCATTCTAACTTAGAATGTGCTACCCCACAAGTCTCGATGCATTACTTTAGGCCAATAACGGGCTACTTGTCAAAATGCACAAGGACGACGTATCTTCTCAACTTATAAGGGCAGGGGGTGTTTGCATTTCTATCCATTTTGAATTGTTAAAAGTAATGACTAAATGAGCATCACCAGTTGCAAGAATCAAGCCATAGTTCAACAAGGAAAAAAAAAGGCCTGATTTCTAAAATATCTTTCCAGTGTACAAATAAGCAGCGACTGAATCCGCAGAATTTAAAATCAGAAGTAAAAAGAAAAAGAAAAAAGATCAGCACCTTATCATCTTCATACGGTAGCTGGTATTTCCTTCTTGATGATTTTGTCAAATCTGAAAAAAAAAAAAAAGTAAATGAGAAGGAATGATCCCGGTAATTCAAATCGAAGTGAAAAGGGAAGGAACATTTACTGTCGAGAATTATTCTAAAAAAAAAAAAGAATTTTTTTTTTCTAAAAGTAGAAATTGATGAATAGAAGGAGAAGGAGAAATATAGGGCTAGGCTAACATGGTAGGAGAATCAGAGGAAGCTGCAGCAAGGGCAGCTTCTTTCTCCAAAGCCATGAGTGAAGATGCCGGAGGCAAACGGGTTAGGAGAGAACTCAAAACAAACAATCGGTTCTTCTTTATTTCATCATTCATCTATAAATATAATCACTAACCCTAGTTTCTTGCCTTTTTGCATCGGGTGAAAAATTTATATACAAATAATATTTAATATAAATTTGTGTAAACCGCACAGTTAGGTTGAAAGGTACTCGTCACATATGCCAAGCTCACTTCCATGCATACCTAGCTAAAGGATAAGCATTGTATAACTTATGCATATTATAAATAATTACTGACATTCCTCAAGCTTTGGAGGGATAAATATCATGAGCATACTCCATTGGCGAGTACCATTCAACCTTTTCAGGCATACCTCAATGAAGGTACAATTATATAAGTAATTACAAGTTTTTCAGGGAAAAATATTGTGCAATGTTCAAGCACATATTTCCAGGAACTTAGCTTTCAATGCATACTCGTACTTCTCAAACACTTAACCTACGAGACATACTTTCTATTCTTAAACACAGCCTTCAAGGCATACTTCATCATCTTCGGCACTTAGCCTTTAAGGTAAACTTCGTCTTCTCAAATACTTAGCCTTCAAAGCATGCTTCGTCTTCTAAGACACTTAGCCTTCAAGGCATACTTCGTCTTCTTAGACACAGCCTTCAAGGCATACTTCAACTTCTCAAACAACTAAAATTTTCAAAAACAAAGCCTCTTCAGGCACATTTAACCTTTTTAGGTAAATAGCGTTTCTAAGAACACCTTGCACATTTACACTTTGCCTCCAAGGCTTCATGCATTCATACTTTGAATGTTTACACCTTGCCTTCAAGGCCTTGTGCGAATTTCACAAGACAATCAAATCACAAAGTTCGCAAAAATTTCCTCTAATTTTACGAAACAAAGTAGGCAGAAAATTTTCTAGACAGAACTTGCCCAGAACATAGAGACTTCACTAATACTTTTTGTCTCAGGTAAGGTTACTTTATAACCTTCCCTTCAACTGAGGCAAAGTTGAAGGAAAAGAAAGTCATCAAGATCAAAGGGTAGCAAATTGTAAAGCAGCATTGAACATATTTTGCAAGCCACATACCATTAAATTATAGAAATTGGTAGTCCAAATATTAGGGCATCTTATAGACTAATTTGAATTCCCAAGGCTGTGTTAATCAAAGGAAAGAACAAACCCAGACAATCAGTTCAGATATTGATTTTCTTTTTTCAATGTTGTCATAGTGCATAAATGTTGAGAGTTAAAATCTCCAATTCTTATCAATATCAACAAGCATCCCAATTAGATTTATATAAAAAAAAAAAAAAAACTAAAGTACAGACTTTTTGAGAAAACTAAGAAACAAAATGTCACAACTCACAACGAATTAAAAAGACATGTTATTACCATCCAGAAAAACTACCAAATAAACTCTACATGCGTCACAACTCCCACCGGGTTCCTAGAACTAAAATCAAGCCAACACAGATGCAGTAAACAATTTACATACAGATGCTTTTTGTTTAGGCAATTAGTATTCTGCTAAGCAAAGATTTAAAAGAAATAGAAAATAACACAAAAGCTGTAATATTAAACAGAGGGAAACAAACAATCCAACGATAAACCATCAAAAATTGAGAACAAGACCGACATCTATAGATTTGAAAGACAAAATGAAACAGTGATTTCTAAAGCTGAAAACCAAAAACCCTAAGAAAAACCCACTGAAATACAAGTAAAAAAGCATGGAGCTGAAACTAAAAAAGAGATTGATACCTGAAATGAGTCTCCGTTGAAGCAGCGAATTTCAAAAATCACAAAAACCAGAAACGCCAGAGAAAACTTAGGGTTTCTCTCTCACGAAAACTCTATTCCTACTATAGCGTGTGTGTTTTTGGCCCGTGGATACCCAAAGCTAAAAAAGAATGACAGGAAAATGTTGAAAAGATACCGAGAGCGAGAGAGAATCGCCGAAGAAATGGGAAGCAATGGATTGGATAGATATATTTGAGGATTTAAATTTCGAATGATGGGAAGGAAGCTGGCCTTTAATCGTAGGTAAGACGCTGGAAGGTGTGGGGACAGCGGCAGCGGTTTGTTAGAAAGGACAATAAGGGAGGAAGAGAGAAAAAGAAGAAAATAGTAGAAAAAAGGGGAAAAGAGGAGAGAATAAAGGGAGAACCGAACGCAAGAGAGATGAATGAGGAAAGAGTTTTTATATTATTTATTTTGAAAACATTTTTTTTTTAATTTATCGGACTGGATATTAAAATAACTAAATAAACAGTACGTACATAAAACTGAATAAAACCCAAAGCAAGAGAACGAAATAATAATAAAAGGGCCCATCTGACTAAGTAAATGAAGGCCGAAAATCAGTCCAGTACATGGAATACAACCTAAGCGGTCCACAACCCCAAACACCCAAACAAAAGCCCAAAAACACCAGCCCAAGCCTCAAACCCATAGCCCCAAACCCGGATATCCCTAGAATGGGATATTATGAAAACCGGGGTATCCTTCATGAGGATATCCCCATCCGGGATATCCCCAGAATGGGATATCCCACACAGGAATAAGTACGACAGGTATACCGGTTCAAACATGTAAAAGATCTGAACCGGGTACCAAAACAACTGAACCGGACACTAAAAATACTGAACCAGGACGGGATGTGATGGGGATATTCTTGGAATAGTTTATCCTGCAATGGGATACGATGGGATATCCCCGAATTAGAACAAGAACGAAAATTAACTAGAACAAGACACTAGAAAAATCTGTACCAATGCAAGATAAGCCCAATAACCCAGTACTTATTAAAACGCTGTTGAGAAAATATTTGATGTCAAATTCTCTGAAAATATTTAAAAACTCGGTATGATTTAATTAGTGTTTTCTTATTCCCTCAACAAATATAATGTTTTCTTGTTGAAAAAGGGAAAATCAAGAGAATAAAAGGGAAAGAAACAAGAAAATGTTTCCATTTATTTTCTGCTAATCAGTTAGGGTTTTAGGGTAATACTTATATAGTTGTTAGAAACATATCTTCGCTATAAAATCTCATAAATAGGACTGAAAAATTTATAAGAAAATGTCCTTAAATACAGAGGGAAACAAACAATCGAAAAAAAATAAAACACATAACAAGCGATAAACTATCAAAAAAATGAGGACATCACAAGATTTAAAAGGACATATAAGCAGTGTTTCATAAGGCTGAACACCAAAACGAATAACAAAAACATACTGAAAAAACTAAAAACGAAGCATAAATCTGGAAACTAAAACAGAGATGAAAACTTGTTCTAAAGATGAAAACCACAATACCCACAGAAATAAAAGAAGATAAGCATAGGTCTGAAACTAAAAAAGAAGTGAAAAGAAAAAGTTAGTAGTAGGGGAAATCATACCTGAAATTACAATCCGATGAAGGCTGAGATTTCAATATCCTGCTGTAGCAACTGTGTTTTTTTTGGCATGTTGTTACACAAAAGCTAAAAAAGGAATCAGGAAAAAAAAAACGAAAAGAGAGAGGTAGCTAACTTTAGCCGACAAACATATAAGAAAAAAAAAAGAAAATGACATGTTGCACCAGAGAAGCCTTCCACGGTATAATGATGTCTAAATATGAGAAAAGCTTTGTGAAAAAAAGAACTAGTTTAAAATAGTACTCATTGACACAGAGAACAAGAATGATAGTATGCTGCAAGAGATATTCCCATTATTATGATTAAGTCAAACAGACTTGATAAGGGAGATGCATATGACTAACATAAAATCTATGTTTGAAACAATAAGTGAAGATAGGCAAAAGAATTTCTGAATATCTTAATCACAAGTTGGTGCAATGTGTAAAATGAACAATAAGAATTGTGATTCATAAACAAAACAACCAACACCGACTAAAGCTGAGACTCACCATCCCATATATCTTCCCTTCCTATGTTGTAGGAAATGTCAATGTCACCAAAAGAGCACTTGCTATTTCTGTAATGGTTGTCAAGTTGCATGTCGTCAGAAAAAGTGGAGAGGTTTGGCTTCCAATTGCCATGTGAATCAGTTATATCGACTGAGAACTGTGAAGGACTGCCACCAAGTGGAACATCCATGTCCTGCATCATAGCATCCTGCATTTAGCACATGATAATAATAATCCTTCTCAACCAAATTTAAGATAAGAAACTTGAGTTCAATTTTAAGGAGAATATAATACATTCAATTTGCAAAAAGAAGCAAATGAAGAAAAAGTGAGCATTTCATTTGATAGTCCGATCCCATCATTTAAGGTTAAACAACATTAAGATGCACAATCACAAACATGATATTCTTGGGAGGCTAATGTTGTAAAAGAAAGAGGTTTAATGTGAAGGTTATTTTTCAAGGAAAAGATTAATTTAGAGCAAACATAGAAATAAGAAACTGAGTATCAATTTGTTCTCTCACCACTTCTAGTTCAATATCATTTAGCAAAAAGTTTGAACCCTTCAATGAGTTTAGTTGTCTTGAAAAGTTCCAGGGTAATGAGCAATCATTAGAAGAGATTCTACAATAGCAGAAAGTTAAGATCTGTTTAGATAAAATTTTAACACCCCTTAATTCTATAACTTTTAGTTTATCAGGAAATACATCATATAAACTTTGTTCAAACAAACAATTAGCACTCAGCTGCTGAAGAATGTGTCAGTCTCATAGAATCTAAAATATAAAAGTTGTGTGATAGACCGAAGGAAGTTGAACATAGTCCACAAGTATTAAGAAATGAGAACTGAAGACTACAAATCTCTCAGTAGTTTTCCCTCTTGAGTGGTTGTACAAAAACTTCGAACCGTTTGGCTTCATGCCATGAAAAGAACTTAACTATTTACTGCTTAGAGGGCCAAATGAAATAAAGGAATTTTCCTCGGAGGTTTATCAACGACACCTTTTCAGGGAAAAAAAATTTGTAAGAATGATAGAAGGATATTCTCAGGCACACACCAGTTAAATGTCTCCTATCAGTTATATAATTAATATTGCACTTTACCAATCCATACCTCAACAAACAATTAACTTTGAAGTGTTAACCAGATTTTCTTACACATCATATCACACCTATCAAAAAGAATTCCAGGTTGGTGATAAACATATTTATTTTCTTTGGAAATCTCATCTTCCCTTCTTTTATGATGTCGGTAAACCACAAATTTGAATTTAGAGAATCAATTAATTGCTGCTTACAAATAGAAGTACCATTTTAAATGGAAAATAGATTCATGAAGTATGCAGCTCATGGAAACAATATGACACAGAAGGTAGTCTAGGAAACTAAAACTAACTGTTATTAGGACAACTATCTAGCGAGTGAATAGGGAATATGAGAGATCTTGCAGATTATCCATTACCTGCCCTCTTGCTTTGGTGAGTGCAATGGAGTCTTTGTTATGATCTTACCTAAACCTGATAAGCCAGAATAAATTTGGGTAATACCATGTTATTAGGATATTGAAATTTGAAAACCAATATCACTGCATCAGTATCTTGATAACATAGAAAACAAGTAATTAATCAAAGTTGAGATATCTTCTTTAGTGATACACTAGCAGCTTAATTAGAGCCTAAATGGGTAAGGATAACTGTAATTCCTACTCTAGACGCTAGCCACTTTCTTTGCTACTATTCTATTTAGAAGTTATCCACTTATCTTCTGGCGATTCCTACAGTGTCCAATTTTTGGCTTACTGTGGTTCTTTTATTTATATTTACAGGCAATCATAAAACTAACTCTTTGTTTCAAACAAAGATAAATTTCAAATAAAAGAGGAAACTTCATGAAAAACAGTTGTTTATGTAAGTTTTCTTATAGTTTCTTTGGAAAATCAACTTCTGCATGACTTATTGCCTTAATGACTCCCTCCATTGTTAATGTATCATACCTTCAACTGAAAATGCAACATGAGCTTCATGAACCAGACTTCTTTCTGAACCTGCCTCTGATTCATCATTAATAAGCATGTCGAAAACAGATAATTCTGGAAAAGTAAACGATGGAAAAAAAAAATTGAAGAGAACTATATATTTAGTTAATAACATCAAGAAAAAAGAATCCTAATAGTATGCTGGAGTTACATATTGCAATAAGAAAATAATATACTTTTTTGGCTAGCTACAATTCTGTCAGGATATATGGAAATTGTAAACCAAATTAGTTGAGATCTTGTATATAACCAATAGTCCAACATTACAACTTACGATTCTCAGTGGCTGCATTCCAGAGATCCAAACTATCATTGGAAGCATTTAAATCATGATTATCATGATCGCTAAATGAAATCCTGCGCAGCAAAACAAGCATTAGCTTTTCACAGTGTCAACAAGCGTTCTTGACGATTTGAGAGAGTAGTCTCTTTTTAGACAATGTACAATTATTATCTCAAAATATTACATTGCTTAAGCTTTCTCTATTTTTTTGGTAAAAGCAGACGCAATAGTAATTGAACATTAACATCAAGTTGTTCATATAAATAATTGTAGCTATGTTTAAATTTTTGCAGGTTTCTCTGCCTAGCACCACCTAAATCAAAAGAGATTTGATGTTTATGTGTAATAGAGGATATTTTTAGTTACACATATATGATTTCAGTGCGACATAAAGTATTGACCTACTTTGCGCATTGTGACTCTCCTTGATAGCTTGCTGGTGGATTACCTGCACCAGCAAATGGCATTTTGCACAGAAAACCCATGGATTCCAGAGAAGTTACACCTTAGTTCACAAAGTTATGCACAGAGATATTAACAGATACCTGCTTCCTTCATTTTAACAGAATAAGAAGGGGGTACTGAACTTGTAATGATCTTCGCTGGATCCTCTGGCATTTGATACTTAATTGTCGAAGGACCAGACTTACAATGACTTCCTACTTGGTTAAAAACAAAGAATACAAGGGAGAAAAACCAAGGCTGGTCAAAATTTGAACAACAGCATAAAATGCAACACGCCATCCATGTATCAAAAAGTAGTGATCTCTAGTGAGGCATTCCTATGACTAGCACATAGTAGCCCTTGTATATATGTCTATGAATATTGAGTTAGATACAGTTCCCTGGAAAAAACACGTTAGCATGTCCTTTCAAATTTGCACATGATGCATTAGTAGAGAAACCTACATACCGAATAAAGCACTGAAAACATACCACTGAAAGAAATGAATGGGTGACTCAGACATGAAAATAAGATTGAAGATAATTTCAAGAGACATACAAAAGTATTGCTAAATTCCTGTTGCAAAAGAGCAGAGCATGGAGGTCATAGATGAGGTGATCATCAGCTTGACATTTCAAGCGATCTTATTTGGGTTGCCTAAATCAGTTGTCCGGCAAAAGAAATTTAGGACACTTACTGCTGGGATAACACTTGCCGACAGCAGAAAAAGTTGAGACGTTTAGCAAGCTGAGGATATCCAGAGATCGACATTCCTTTTGATGTCGTCCAGCTATGCTAGTTTCATCAGCATGGCCATCATAACCTATTGTCCTTTCTTGTTGTTTCCTTTGTTCAAAGTATTGCCTTTGCCTTGACAATAACAAGAAAAAGGAAAGCATCAAGTAGGAAATAATTTCCACAAAAGTAGGCGGCAGTTTATTGGATTTTATGTTACAGTGCTTGACAGGTAGGAAAATAATTGATGAGTAACAAATAAAAGTAAAAATAGAATAAGGTTGTGTACCTGTTGTGTGTAGATTTCCTTGACTGAGACTGTGGAGAGACAGGACAGCATGCACAAAAGTATTTGTATTATTTGTAGATACCCAATGGCAGTTGAAAATGAGATTGCAATAGTCATAGTCATAGTAATACTCTAAAAGTAGCGGTGTAGTTTGTTTACCACTATGTGATAATACAAATGTGGCAGAATATAATATTATATATGATAGTAGAAATTAACTAATAGCAAGTAGTGCGCTTGGTTGGGCTGGGATGGGATGGTGGCATAAAAATACTAGATGTTCATGTAAATAGTTATAAAAGTACTAACCTAGGGAGCAAAATTGTGAAGATTGTAGCAAGCAACAAGTAAAAACCTCTGAGTGAATGAGTGAGTCTAGTCAAAAAGTGAAATTCAGATTAGGTAACGCTTACAATCGTGACTTTCTGTCTTGATCCCCCCATCCACTACAGCATTGCTCGCGCTCTCTCTACAAATACTTGAAAATCTTGAATACAACGCAACAGAATAGCTGATATCCAGAGAGAGCAAATAAGCCTACACTTTTGATTAAGCTCTAAAAACCTAAGATAGATTTTCAATCAAATTAATGAAGGAATGCAAACATTGAGACTTGAGAGTAAGACATAACTAATTGATCTAGAAAGAGCAGGAGACATAATCCGTTGTTAGTACAGAGAGAAAAGAACATTAATAAACTTTGGTATGTATAAATCAATCAATTGTTTGTTCGTTCAATGTTAAAATGAAGGATCTTATTATTCTTACCAGATATGATAGTGTTAGCAATAATGATAGTGGTAGTAAATGAGAAATTGGCTGTCAGTTAGTTTGAAAATCTGGCAACACTAAGTGGCAGTACCAGAGTCAGAGATTGTGGAAAGGAAGAGAATGAAATCCATCCAAGGCAAGGCAAGGCAGCTGAGCTGAGGAAATCAAATGTGATGGATTGGAACTGGCAGGATGAAGGGTCCAAAAGCTTTTTACTCAATTCAAATGCCGAATGAGAGAATTGTAGGGGTGAGCGAGTCGGTTATTTGTATGTAACCAACTTAACCGACATTAACCTAGGATAACCAACCCGCCTTGGAGTGCCATATCCAGCCGAACTGAACTGACTTAACTTCGGTTGGTTCGGTCAGTTAACCAACTTTTTTTCAGGATATGGCATTTTTTTACTGTACAATGTGAATTTTTATAGCAAATAAAAATTAGCTACTAGGAACCGAATATTTGGATATAAATTTTTAATTACAATACAATTACCAAGTTTATTGCTCTAAATTTATGTCAAAAATGAAATGCTGGAAAGTTTTGAGGAAAAATTCGCCCAGGAACTCAATAACAAGTAGAGGACGCCAAGAACTGAAGGACCATAACAGCACAAATAGGAAGTTGTATGCATATATAGCATCATCTATGTCCGCAAATGGCTGAAGTGGTTGCAATTAGATGATTTTAGAAATTAGAATAAAACAAATTTCATAAACAGAGTATGAATTAGTGACGAGTTTTAATAAGAAAGAGTAACAACAAATTGAAGAAAAGTAATTAAACATAAGTTAAAAAAAATGCGAAGTAATCTATGAAAGCTTTGAAAACTTTTTTAAAAAAGATTACCAACAAAAATTAAGTGGTAATCAATCACAAAGAACGCAAATAACAATCAATAACCACAAAAGTCAATGAGGTTCAATCCTAAATCAAAAAATACCTTAGTGAATCTGAAAGAGGGAGGTCGATCGGTGAGGTAGAGGTGCCACGGCTGAGGGAGGCTATACGGTATAAGTCTGTGAGATGAACGACGGTTGGGCGGTCGAGGGGAACTCACGGAGGTGTCACTGCTTGAGAAGAAACTGGAAAAAAAAAATGCTGTTGAAGCTGTCCTTTTGGGCGGGGTGAGAAATTTATATTTTCATTTGGATTATACAATGTGTTATATACTTTATTTGGATCATGATTCATGATTTAGTATTATATCTATTTAATCTAGTTTAATTTTTGGGTTTAGATTTTAAATTTAGGGTTATATCTATTTAATTTGTTGAATTCTCATTTAATTTTATTGGGCTGTATAAAAGATAAATATTTGGGCTTGACCTATTATTGGGTTGGGTTAAATATAAAATATAAATATATTTGAAATGTTCTTTTAACTATTAAGTTAATCGATTGGATTATAAATTTTAATAATTGGTAACCAAACTCTCAAACCAATTTAATTAAACTCAAAATGTATTAAATTATTTATAATTGAAAATTATTGTCCTCTAATTAATTGTCATTCCCACAAGCCCATTTAGAATTGTGGGAGGGAATTAAGGAATAAATTAGTGTGATTTGAAAAGAGCAAAACAAGGTTTACCCTTTGGAAAAATTACATACAATCTTTATGGAATGAAGATACAATCTTTCCTTAAATATTACTATCATGATACGCTTAGACCAAGATAAAATTGGACCTGATTTTCAGGCTGTTGTTTTCCTTTGGGCCTGTTTCATTTTCTGGTCAGTCTCCTAATCCTGATGGTTTTACGTGTTTTTTACATTTTAATAATAGCCCAGCACTTATCTTAAACAAAAAAAAAAAAAAACTTAAAACTGACGGCCGGATATCCGCAGAATGGGATATACCCCAGCCGGGATATCCCTATAAGGAATATACTCCAACCGAGATACCCCTGGAATAGGATATCCCTACCTGGAATAACCATGACGGGTATCCCCGTCCAGACACCAAAAATTTCTGAATCGAACACTAAAACAGCTAAACCGGGTAACAAAAATTCTGAACCGGGACGGGATATCAAGGGAATATCCCCTATATAGCTAATACCGATCCGGGATATAACACGATTATCCGTTGAGCAGAATAAGAAAAAAAATCAAATACAAGACACTTTAAAATCTGTAACGAATTGTAACGAATTCCCTCTCCTCAAAACCCTCTTACTTTCCCGTTTACTTTGCTTCGAGTGACGAATAAATA
Source organism: Gossypium stocksii (assembly GCA_020496765.1). Lineage (NCBI taxonomy): Eukaryota > Viridiplantae > Streptophyta > Magnoliopsida > Malvales > Malvaceae > Gossypium > Gossypium stocksii. The sequence goes on along the minus strand of CM035625.1, from coordinate 83,763,093 downwards.
TATCTGAAACAAAAAACAGAGATCAAATGACAAAGACAAAGGATTTATAATGTAGAAAACAAAAAATCATAAAAGAAACCCACTGAAATAAGTAATAAGTAATATATCTGAAACTAAAACAAAATGAAAAGACAAAGACAATGACAAAGTAGAAGTAATGATTCATACAAAGCTAAAAAAAATGAGAAAAAAATTCAAGAGACCGAGAGAGAGACAGAATCACCAAACAAATGGAGGAACCAATGGCTTTTGATCGGAGGTAAGACGCCGGACGGTGTGGAGGAACCAATGGCTTTTGATCGGAGGTAAGACGCCGGAAGGTGTGGAGGCCGCAGCAGGGCCTAGGGTTTCTTAAGAACGGACAAGAAAGGAGGAAGAGAGAAGAAGGAAAACAGGAGAGATCGAAAATATCAGGAAAAAAAAAGAAAAAAAAAAAAGGAGAGAATAACGGGGGAGAGAAACCTGAGAGAGATGCATAAAGAAATATAGAGAGTTTTTCGGAAAAATAGTCAGCAGAATAATTCTTTGTAGAAAATAAAACAATAAAGCAGAAATTTTGAAAAGAGCAGAACAGGGTTTACCTTTCGAGAAGATAGATTGATGTGAAAGAACTCGATGTGAAAAGACAGCAGGGAAAAACGGGCAGCCTGACTACAAATCTCATGGCTGAAACCCTAAACCCTAGGCCGAGAAGCCCAAAGACTCACAAACCCCAAGCCCAAAATCAGAACCCAAAAAGTCTTCTCTTTTCATTTTATTTTTTTTTTTTGTAAAACAAGGTCGAATTAAGTTAGAATTTTCTTGGTCTCATAATTCAAATTGGGGAAATAGATATCAAAAGGATCTAAAATATTAACCTCCATTTTAGGACTTAAGGGTAACAAGCACTCTTAACTTTAGTAAAGCAAATATTTTTCTTAACTAATATAATTTACTTCGTAAAAGATAATATTTTTAATTATTAATTAAATATACTATATTATTAAATCTATACTATATATAAATACACAATTAACTTTTCAACTAAAATTAAAATTTGAACCCCCTGAATCAAAAGGATATATGTGCACACATTCACAGATGCATGCAGCTAAATTTATATGGAAGATAGAAAGACTTATATAAAAAAAGTATATGCACACACAAACAGATAGAAGAAATATATATACACAAACAGATAGAAAGAATATATATAGATGCAAATTTCACTTGCATAAAAATATATCAAAAGAATATATACATACATATTTCACTTACAGATGCAAGAAGCAAAATTTATAACAGATGGAAAGAAATATATATACACACACATACAATTAAGATTTATTAAGATTTTAGTTTTCTTTTAATAAGAGTGATTTATTCTAAAAAAAAAAAACTATTTGGACTTGGATAAATGATCAACTGATTAATCACGTTTTCCTCACTGTTTTGCTTTTATGGAAAACCAAATGTGTATCTCAATCTTTCTAACCTGGCAGAACCAAATTGGCCCCTCATTATTGGTAGTGGGCATGTACTATAGATCTAGATCTAGCTACCATTTGTGACCAATGGACATGTCTGAAAATTGCTTATTGAAAAAGAACAAAGATCATGCCTGAAAAAGGGTGCCATGCCTTGTCGGATGTTCCTAGATGTCGGAATACAACAAATTACTAAATTTGCAAGAAGCAAGACACAAACCCCATGCTATTGTGATTTATTCATATTAATAATATCAATTCAATAAGAAAAGTCCCAAAAAATTTCAGATTCCAAATATTTGATGTTTATACATTATTTTAGAAAGAAAGAAAGAAACCACAACAAAGCCAACAACTTGTATAGCTGCTCTCCTCTGCTGATGAAAGTTGGAAAAGTGTGGGCCAAGTTGCCAACTTCACAAATAAGTAAAGCCTCATAACATAGCAAGATATTGCCATCAATTTTTTTGCATTAATAAACTTCTTGGTTGATAGAAAACATTATTCACGTTCATGAGGACCGGTTTTCATTATTCGGTTCTGCATCATCTTCTAGATCATCCTCGTCTTCAATGGGAATGTCCTCGCTGTAATCATCTAATGAACCAACAGGAAAATCGATGTTACCTTAAGAAATTTAATGGATTACGTATGATATGCACAAAGCTCAAAACATCAGGCGCATTCAATGTTCTACCTTGATTGAAAGCAAATGATCAATTATCTATCCCATTAAACTATATGAAAGAGCATCAGCACCATATTAAACACGAGAAGCAAAAGGTATTCCTAGAATCATGTATACTCTAGGTTTGACCGCATCACAATGAAGATTAACTAAAAGCTGCTAAGTACCGTATAAAGGGACAATGCATCAAAACTGAGAAGGATAAGGTAAATAGAAAACTCTTTACCCTTTTGAGGCAATGAAGCAGGAGTATCTCTGGAGTCCGATGCATTATCAAGAACATTCAAAAATATATAAACTATCAAAATAAATATTTCTCAATGAATTAAAAATAAATATTAAAAAATATGTATACTTAAATAACAATAAAATAGATGCAACTTAACAAGCAAATGCCTCTAAAATAATAACAAAATTAATAAATGTCTTTAAAATAATAACAAAATTAACAATAAAAAAAGTTTTATACATAATAAAATAGTAGCAACATAATAGTAAAATGGTAGAAAAATAGGGAGAAAACAATAAGAAAATAATATTAAAATTTTTTTTTGTCTTTAGTGAATTTGGGCCGGGCCCAGGCCAAAAATGCCTTACTCGTGGCCCGGCCTATTTTTAAACGGATCTTATTTTTTTGTCCAAGCCCATTTTTCGGATAATCCCTTTCACTAATAAAAAAAGATAAGAGAATAGAAACAAATGAGGAAAAATGATTTGTTTGAAATTAAGATTGACCAATAAAAAAAATTATAGGAGCGAGTTTAGCTGATGTAATAGAAAAGCCTAGCCTATATACAATCAATTACATATTTAAGGTTTAGATTGCATACCGTTAATAGAAAAATGCACATTATAATATTGTAATGTTTTAATAATTATTTTACATTCCTAATTTAATTATATAACAATTAATATATTATATGTCCCTAAGCATGTCTGTATACTATTTTATATAATATGTACTAAATATAATTATGTGACATTACAAAAAAAATTTCATATCATAATATTTATTTTAATTATGTAAATATTAAAAAATTATTTTAAAAAATTACTAATTGAATTGATCAAATAATGAAAAATACTCGCAAAAATCTAAAAATCTTGACGACTATTTTATGGTTCTTTTAAGTCTACAAATAGAAAAAAAAAAATTAAAGAGAAGCTACATGATATTTAAGAGTACTAATTGAGATATATTTTTCTATAATTTTTTAACATATTTAAATTTATTATTAATTGTTATATTTAATTTTTTAAAAATATTTTATTCATTATTTATTAGTTTGTGTAAAATTTAACCAACATTGAGGATTAGTTATAATGGTTAAAGCATAATTTTAATTGTCAAGTTGTGTGTTCAAATATTGCAGGAAGTAAAATTTTATGTATTTTATAACCAATACAGAGTTGGAATCTGAATCCATTATCCAAATAACGGATATGAATATTAAAAGTTGGATAGTTTAAGGGAATTTATGAATATCTAACTCGCTGTCATCCCTATGAATGTATTCAATTTAAAACTCATGATTTGAATTGTTAATTAAGTCTTAATTTAGTTGGCATTGACATTACTATTACCATATTCTTTTTAATTTTCAATTAAAAGTAAGTATGATCAAGGAATAATTTTGAAATAAAATATTTTAGTACTAACTGTTAATCTTTGAGTTCCCACTAGATTAACTGTTTATTGAAGAGTTTCTAAAATCTGATTCATTGAAAAAATAAAAAGGAAAGGATCTCATCATCCTATACGTGACAACCAAAAGGGTTCATTGCAACACAGACACTTCCATCTTTTTCATTTTTTTCACAAGGCTTCAATTAGTTGTAATTTCCTCATTAATCTCTATAATTTGAAATCAGTTTATAATTCATAATTTTTTATGTTAATATAATTTTTATTCAATTTTTAGTAATAGTTTTACAAACTAGAAGGAACCTAAATTGGAAATAATACAGCGTAATCTATTTATTTTATGAAATTTAATCTCTATTTTTTATATTTCAAAAATCAAATCTAACTTTAACACTATTAAATTTATTATGTTAAATTCAAATTAATTATGTTATTTTTTTAATTACATGATTACCAAGTGAGCATTTTTTTTCGAAATGTCAAAATAAACAAATTTAACAAAAAAAAAAAATAGTACTAATAGTTAGACTTGAATTTTTAAAATTTGAAAAAGAAAATAACTAAATTCTAGAAAATAAAAATACATGACTAAATTTTAAAATTTTGAAAAGTAAAGGTATTTATAACATATTTTAATCAGGATTCTTGGGCAAAGCCGTAGAGGTATCATATCACAGCTACATGTCCCATGCAAGTCTATGTAACCCTTTAGCCTGTTTAAAGGTTGAGGTGGAGTCACAAGTAATTCTAAACTTTGTATAAAAAAACCCCATAATTCAAATCAAACTAGACTAAAGAAAACATGAATTACATAATATCATACATAAACTTATCTCGAACTCGATCCATAAACTCCAACAAAAATGTTTGTTAACTTGATGCCTACAGTCTAATCTCTTTTATGGTAAACAAAATGCAATTTTTTTTAAATCAATTCACAACATGTTCAACTATTACTCAACCTCAAATTAGAGATGCCATCGAGTCCCAGTTCAATTTCTTGGAGACTGAAGATTTTGAAGACTCAAACTTAAAATTTCTTCACTCCAAGAATTCCTAGGGGAAATGGGTAAAGCCTTGACAATATCAGGTCTACAGGGCCCAATCATGCTCAATGGCGACTTAATCTTCAGGTTATAAATTCCTAGTTGTTGCAAGAACTGGACATTATAAGACAATATGGTACACAACTCATACTGGAATAGCATCTTGAAAGATATTAGTATTGCTTGATCATTGATTTGAATTAATGACTTTTCCTAGTTTGTGCTCTTCCCTCAAAAGAGATTCTTGATTTTAACAACTCCAACTTAGTTACAAATGACAAGTACGGTAAATCATTAACGAAGATTACCGAATGTTCTCCATGTTCTCACTCGGCCCAGTGGTCAATTATCAGAAGATGCTCCTCGCATAGCACTATTGGTCAGCATCAATAGTAGCCAAGTCTTCGGGTTTTACTTGTTTGTGCAACTGCAAAAGAGGATTCTCAAAACATATACCTTTAACAAAATGAGTTCATAGTCAATATAACCACGATTCAGTACAATAATATCATTTGGATTTACTACACCATCAATAAATCCCTCAAACTCGAACCAAGACCATAGCCAACTTAATCAACAATGGAACAGTTTTGAATGGACTAAGCCTTTGTCCAATGGCTATAAACCAATGAATGTAACATCAATAATTAGGGCCTAAACAATCAGTATCGATGAATATTTTAGCACCTTTAAGCAACAAATGATGGAGAAACTTACAGCTTCTGCAACAGTAAACCAATGGAAAGAACGCAAGAAGGGATCATCTTTTGAAGGAGGGGTATCATGATTCCAATATGTCAATTTATCAAATTTGGCTTTCATTTCCCAATTGTTTGAGTTTCCTTCAGATACGGCGCAAGCTTTCCTCTTTCCAGAGTTGTTCTTCGCAAGAACAAAGCCTGCAAGAGCAACCAGAAATAGTAAAACCAACAAATTTACATAAAAGAAAACAAAAATATATGATAGAAACAAATTGGTGCTAACTTCAGTATACAGACATCCTACAAACCTCCTAGTTTTGACAAGCTTAGCTAGATTAAAGACATGAAAACTCTTCAGGAAGAATAGTGAACCGAATTGTGGAAGCGTAAACAAAAATAGTTTTTTGAACCAAGACAATGAAGAAGAAAAAAAGAGGAAATGGTAAGCTACAACTATATCAAATGTCTGTTAATAATATTAAATTTAGAGCATGAAGCCTACTGAAACTTCCTAAAACCTAATAATCAACACAATACAATATCTTGCACATTGTTTTCCGGATAATATTTTCCCTGTAAACAGAGAAGCATATAAAATTTCCAAACTATTTTCCTTTTCTTACCCTATTTTTTCTTCAGATTCACTGGGCTAGAAAACATCTTACCAACAAAATGTTAATAGTTTCAATGTCACAAGCTTAGACCAACAATATTCCTAACAAACAACTACAACTCAGAGTTTCAGTCAACAAACATCAAGGAGAAGAAATCATCTTTCCAACAAAATCAAACTTGCAAAAATCCATTAAACCCCCCTCCAACAAAAAAATACCAGCATATCCATTTGGAAGAGAAATAGTAGTTCCTTGAAGCTTCCTCTAAAACGCGCTTCCTCCATTTCCCCTTCTCTTCTTCTTTATTTTCTCGTCCTTACCGTTCAGGCTTATGTTTATGCTTCCTGTTGTTCCCTTCTCTTCCTCCATTTCCCCTTCTCGATTCAAACCCTAAACCCTAATTCTCTTTGCACCTTAAAAATTAGACATTTTTGGGATTTTCCCGGTCCTCTGCAGCAGCACCCAATTTTCTTTTTACCGCACTTTTGACCATCTATTTGGATATTATTTTCTCCATTTTACCTACTAAAAAACCAAAATGAGAGGCTAATTGGGTTTTTTTATATTTATATTATTTTCTGTGTTTTTTTTTTTTTTGGCATTCGGTGACCCAAAACTGAAAAAAAAAATGAGAAGAAGAAATTCAAAACAGACACAGAGAAAGAGAGAGGGAGTCGGCGAATAAATGGGGTGCTATGGATAGAAGAAACAGATTTGAGGAGTCAAATTTCGAATAATGGGAAGGAAACTGGCCTTTGATCGGAGGTAAGACGCCGGAAGGTGTTGATGGCGCGGAAGTGTCTAGGGTGTGTTACGAAAGGACAAGAAAGGAAGGGAGAGAGAATAAAGAAAACGAAATGGGTGAATAGGTGAAGAAATGGGGAAGCTATGAATGGAAGAGAGAGAACTTAAATTTTCAATGATGGAGAAGAAAGGGGATTTGAAAAGGCAATTAATACTTTCTTTAAATTACTATTTTTTTTGGGGGTAAATTAAAGACAAAGAATAAAGAGACGTTAGGGAAAAAAAAAGGGGGAGGAATCGGGATATCCCTAGAATGGGATATACCTGAGCCGGGATATACCAATTTGGGATAACAACAAATCGGGATACCCCTAGAATGGGATATCCCTAGCAGGGAATAAACATGACAGGTAACCCGGTCCAGACGAGAAAAAAATCAGAACCGGCCACTAAAATAGTTAGACCAGCAGCTAAAAATTTGTGAACCGGAATAAGAAACGACAGATTATCCTGGGAATAGCTTATTCCGAGACGGTGTAAGACAGGAAAAAAGTCAAACCGGAATAAGAAAGAAAATTAACAGCCGGTAAAGCAAAAAAGACGTTAGAAAAAAATTAAGGCTATAACAGAGAGAATAAAGAGAAAATCGGAGAACTTGCATTACCAAAATTTTCAAAATAAAAAAAAATTTAAATCTACCGTTTGGCTTCCGGGAAAATGCAGGATGAACATAATTTGCCAACTCACAGGTGAATTAGGAATTATTTTAAAAAAACAAGGACTAATGTTAAGTTTGATACAAATTTCCCTCGATTTTCTTCAATCAGAAGCCAAACAGAATAAAAAGAGATGAAGAAAAACAACATTTTTTAAAAGAATCAAAATTTATACCTTAAAAGAAAGACTGACACTACCTCGACTCACTCATTCCGCAGAAGCTACCGCTGATATATGAATTCAAACCTTTTCTTTTCCTTTTTCGAGTGAGTGAAAGAAGCTAATGACAATGGATCTTGATTTAACAGACTCAAGCAGGAAGAATAAAATAAAACTAGATCTTAAATTAAAACTGCGGAATAAGAACGAAAATTAACACCAGTAAACTTAAAAAATCTGAACCAGATTCAAAATATTTTAGTAAGAAAAAAAAAAAACGAATAGAAACAGTGATTTCTAAACCTGAAAACCAAAAACCATAAAATAAACCAAGAAATAAAAGTACAAAAGCATAGTTCTTAAATTAAAAACAGAGGACGGAAAAGACAATGTTGAAGCAAAGATTCATACCGTATGAAGCAAGGGATTCCAAAAATCCCAAAAACAGAAACAGCACAGTGTCTTTGCATTCCTTTGGGCGTCGGTTACAGAAAAACTAAAAAACATAAGAGGAAAATTTTGAAATGAGACGGGCAGAATAAAGGAGAGAGTAAAGGGGAAAGAAATGTTAGAAAAAAAAGGAAAACGAGAAGAGAATAAACTATGAAAAAATGCCCATTATCACAAGTCACAGTAACTGAGCAGAAACCCCAAAACCATGCCCATTCTCCCAGCCCAAAAAACCAGGACCACTGTCCCGAGTGGCAAAAAACCAATGGCCCCTATAGTAACTATTTATATAATGGTTTATTTATTAGATAAATCCCTCAGTTATAATTTAGCTTTTAATTTAATAACAATTACACTTTTACTACCTACGCGATTTAGTCCCTGTACTTAAACTGAGCACTAAATCAACAAAATTATCTAACCGAAATTCAATTCACCTACAACGTAACTCCGTAAACATTTAATAAAAATATTCAAGACATCAATTTACAAAAACGAAGTATCAAAACTGGATTTTCCATAAATATAAATTGAAACTAAACTACCAAAGTAATCATCATACTATTCATATTGAGCTTCATTCATTTCATCATAAACACAGATCTTATCATTTAGTTTTCACATTCTTAACAATCTACATCGATATCGTTATCACTTGTTTTTATTTATACATGAATAGTAAACAAGCAAGAGTCGAGGTGGTAGATTGCTAAGTCATCAAAACTTTAAGCTCTTTAAAAAAATTGGTGGTTTTAATAATATTAATTTAGATTTGAAATGTAAATCTAAAACAACAAATTTTGCTTGAACAAAAAGAGTGGCCAAAAGCCTAAGATTTTGGGGCTCAAAATATCATCCTTACAACAATTCATATCATTCTATTTAATTTATGGTCATATCATTTCCTAGCAACTCAAAACACGTCCACAACATCGCAAATATACCAATTGCATATTTAGCTTACCTACATTTATAACATTCAAGCAACTTAAATTGCATCATTACAATGACTTATTTTATATCAATAATACAACTTATGTTCGTGATCATTTGGACAGTGTAAACGAATATTTGGACAGCTTACAATGACAACATAACATGTTTTAAAATAACATCAAGTGCAATTTTGTTTTCTAACTTATTTTCGACTGAATTTAATCACCAAAAATGCAGTGCAATAACTAATTTTAGACTCATTTGTACACCACAATTTGCAGCACTTAAACACTTCAATTTACATCATTTGAGCACCTCAATTTACAGCAATTAAACACTTCAATTTACGGCATTTAAACACCTCAACTTACAACACTTTAACATCCCAATTAAGGACATTTATACACCTCAATTACAGCGATAAACATCTCAATTTCCAGCAACTAAACATTTCAATTTGCAGTACTTAAAACACTTCAATTTACAACATTTAAACACTTCAATTTGCAGCACTTTAACACTTCAATTCACAGCATTTAAATTCTTCAATTTGCAACACTTTAACACTTCAATTTACAACATTTAAACACTTCAATTTGCAGCACTTTAACATCTCAATTAACAACATTTATACACCTCAATTACAGCAATAAAACATCTCAATTTCCAGCAACTAAACACTTAAAATTGCAGTAATTAAATAGGGCTTTAAAAATTACAAAAACAAGCAGCAACAGCATGTACTTTGCTTGAGCAACAGGAAATTTTTGCACTAATTGGACAACAACTAAATCTGAAATAAACGAGTTTAACCAGTACAAAACAGTAGCAACCATGAAATCTGTAAAGAACAATTCTTTTCCCTATTTAACTATACAAAACAGTAGCAACCATGAAATCTGTAAAGAACAATTCTTTTCCCTATTTAACTATCGCCGAATCATCCATGTAAAATTGATAAGAATTTCAAGCATGGAAATAATAAAGGAGTTTAAAGAAAACTCGCCATTAGCAACACTCAATTTGTATTTCTAAAATAACATATCATTCGGCAAATAAAACTCGATTTATTCATTTTAACCACGGCACCCAAGCACTATAAATTACAGCTATAACTCCTCTCAATTTGTCGTTTTAAGATACCACAATTTCATTATTAAGACCATTTAAATTACAACACTTAATCCACTTCAGATAATGTTTTAAGACAACATAAATACTTACAGCATGAATACTTACATTTTAATCACGATACAGCAGTAGGACATCTTAATTATAACTATGACATCTTCTAATTGCAGCTTAAGACCTTAATATTTAATCAATTCTAGCAGCAGGTTATCTTAATTTCATTACAAAAAGTCATATTCGGACAGCATGCATGGAGTTTGCTAGCCACATAGTTCACTCAACAACTAACAATCATCAAGACTTTTCCCTCAATTTTCATCACACTTACCAGCATCAGAATACAACCAATGATTCAAGAAAAAACTTAAACTCACACCATTACCAAACAGCAGCCTTTTTTTTTTTTTTTTTACAACCATTTCTTCAAATTTCCAACATGATTTATTTGCTCCTAACCGAAAATCAACAGCAGCTAATTGACAGTATAGTCATAAAATTCAGACGACTTAATTGAAGTCACCAACTAGTTAATTAGACTTGACAATTAACTAAACGAGTAAGTGTGTGTGTAAATTTCAAGGGAAACTTACCGAATTCTTCCCCAAATTGCTGTTACGAGCACAAACTTTCTCCTCGCCTTTACCAATTTGACCGTCTCCCACCTCTCAAGCTTCTTAATACGAAGAAACAACGATTTAATATGCCAAATCCATGGCCTCTCCCTCCATGCAACTGACCTCCCTTTTTATTTCATGCATTCGTACCAGCAAAAGAAAAGAAAAGTACCGAGTACAGAGAAAGAAAAATATTTTATAGAAGAAAACATGAAGTTTTCCCCTCCCTTTCACCACCGATTTCCCTTTTCACGGTCAAGGAACAGAAATTTTAAAGAATTTCCTTCTCCCCTTTTCTCCTCTGCAGTTTCGGCGTTTTTGGGGAAGATAGAGAGAAGAAAAGAAAAAAATAAAAGACATATTTAAGTCATAACCGGCCAGAATAGACGATGGTAACTATTTATATAATGGTTTATTTCATAGATAAATCCCTTAGTTATAATTTAGTTTTTAATTTAATAACAATCACACTTTTACTACCTACGCGATTTAGTCCCTATACTTAAATTGAGCACTAAATCAATGAAATTATCTAACCGAAATTCATGAATATAAATTGAAACTGAACTACCAAAGTAATCATCATATTATTCATATCGAGCTTCATTCATTTCATCATAAACATAAATCTCATCCTTTAGTTTTCACATTCTTAAGACAATCTATATGGATATCGTTATCACTTGTTTTTATTTATACATGAATAGTAAACAAGCAAGAGTCAAGGTGGTAGATTGTTCAGTCATCAAAACTTTAAGCTCTTTAAAAATTTTGGTGGATTTAATAATATTAATTTAAACTTGAAATGTAAATCTAAAACAACAAATTTTACTTGATCAAAAAGAGCGGTCAAAAGCCTTGGCAATTTAGAAGCGAAGTTAATCATCCAATTATCTGCTTTGGACGAAGAACACTAAGAATATTGGCCAAGAAATTAACAGATATAAAAGAAAAAACAACAGTTCTGCAAAGCTCTTCCCCCAAATTGTTCCCAAAAACCAATGTGGTTGACTAAAATTTTGGGCTCAAAAAATTGAAAATCGTCACAATTTGCTTGGAATATAATTTTTTTTTTTTTTTTTTTTGTTTCAAGAGTTTGGTTCTTTTCCTACAAAACACAAATCGACTTGAAAAACATACCAATGGACATATCGCATTTAAAACAATAAAAATCATCTCTCGCTCGACTAGAATGAGCGACAATTTTAAAAAGCCTTCAATTTGGTTACTAAAATATGTTGAAAGCCTTACATTTGAGATTTTGACTTTAATTTCAATTTAGGGTTTTGGTTTAAGGTTTTAGATTCGAATTTGATTCAAGGATTCGATTTCAATTTTGGTTTGAGGATTCGATTTGAAGGCATTTCGGTTGTTCGGTAACCTCCCAAATAACTAAACAAGTGTTAAAATTTTACAATTTTGTAATATATACAAATATCAAATATCGAACAAAAAAATTCAAAATTAATTTAATATGATGTTTTCCTTAATAAAACATAATTTGGCCTACAATTATATTAAAATGAAATAAAATCGAAAATTTTTGTATTCTATATTTCAAGATATCCATTTTAAGTCATAGAAAATCTAAGCTCTTACAAAAATTTGGTGGTTTTAATAAAATTAATTTAGAGATAAAATGTAATTCTAAAACAAGAAATTTTGTTTGATTGTAACTACCCGTTTCCGGTAAAATCGGAATAGTAGTTTCAGAAACCAAATCATAACAATGCACTCACTAATGAAACTAATAAAGATCTGTAAACCGAGACAATGAAGTATCACGGCAACAAACTGTAGATCTATGAAGACATTAAGGCTTACCTAACAGAGGCAGCCCTCTGTTCATGGAAATCAAAGGTATACACACGTCCCGTTGGAGCCACAACCCTTGCAAATGATGTTTTAATGAGCCACTACCGGTCCTGGATTCAGAACCAAACAATCCGGAACTACTTCCAAGTACATAATCACAAAGCTAATATCCGCAATATAAAGAATCTGAGTCCTATGACTTAGAACCAAAGTCCATAACTCCGGTGTCGGAGCCAATAGGTAAACGAATCCACCTCTGCTGCTGAAAATTATGGAACCAATTGGCTTCCCAATCCAATCTGAATGTTTAAATACACCGAAACAATTTTGAAGAGCCGAATTCTCGCACACTTTAACAGCTTTCATAGTATCATGCCTCTCGTATACAATAATCAAATCTCCATCTCTAATGCAGCGATTGAAACACATCTTCATCGAGGAATCAATAAGCAATATCCTTGAAAGACGGAAAACACATTCAATTGAATACACAAATGATGTTGGACTAATATGCAATTTCTGTACCAAAATTTACTCCCTAAAACGAAAATATTTACCACATATCCAAAGTTCCATTACGAATAAACTATCACCTAGAATGCCAGGAAGACCCGAATTCATCAATATATATATGTATATAAATAGGAAAAGAGCATCACCATTGTCAATGGAGATACCCATTATATCTGTAGTTTCTAAAGGTCACTTTCTCAATACAGGAAAATTCTCAGGACATGTATCATTCTTGTGATTTCATGCCAACCCAGCTCCACCAAATCTCTAAACTTGTATCTTCAATAGGTATGCTGGAGAAGTACTCACATGCATCTCCGATTAGGCACTTATCAGCCATCAAGTTGAATTTTTATCAGTATTGCCTCCTTGCTGTGCTTTAGAAGAATCTTCCTTTTTCTCCATTACCTGCTGGATACCTTCTTGATATCCTTCTATGAAACTCTTATATATGCTGAAGCCCCCTTGTCATGTATAACCTCTGTAAAGCAGGCCTCAAAGTCTCCATCCCTCCTCTTGCAGCAATCGCTATTAAATCATTTCCATAGACAACATCAAAACAATGTAAAATTCAACAAGAAAAACTATAATACCAGGAAAATAAGAAAGAAAAATGGGTGAGACGAGAGAAATTTGGCCTAAAAAATTTTAGTTGAAAAATAGAAGCTATACCAACAAGGTAAATGATGACAGAATAAGTAGAAAATTATCATGACTTAAAAATTTTCTTTGTAAAATCAATTAAAGAAATATATATTAAGATGTTCAGAAAATAGAATGTTAGCAGATGGCACATCATGCTATCATTCTTCAGAGTGATACCAAAAAGAAGAAAAAAAGGTACCTAGGTAGCTTAAGAAAACGGTACGATCGTCACTGTAATGGCTCCAGACAACGAAACCCAGATAACTAAGACTGCTAGGAGATAAACAGTAATTTAATATCTTCCTTAACAACTGAACCTTGGCCTGGTGAAGAAGGGATTCACCAAAAATATGCCAATGGAAGCATAAAACTTGAACACAGGTGCCAACAACATAATAAAACAAAATGCAGACACGGATGACTCTGAAGGGAAAAAAGAAATCAAAGAATAAATTCCATGCTACCTCCAGACAAGTTCTACTGAAAAAGGAAATTGAAATGAAAACCTAACTGAACTCAAGCATTATGGGACTTTGTTCCTTGACCTCCATAAGATGTCTCATGCACGAATCTAACGGTTTATTGCACATATAATATGCCGCATATTTTGCAAGTCATGCTATGTACTTCTTGATTCATTACAGACAACATATACATCAGAACATTTCAAGATAAGAAACCACAAAGTTCCTCACCAATATCCTCCAAGGTTGAAGGTTCTGTCTCTGTACTCCTACTCTTATCTCCATTGGATTTACCTTCAGTCCCATCATCCTTCTTATAATCATTTGGTATAAGATCAGGACCAATATCCCTTACCCAACTTGCAGCATAAAGTCTAGAGGCCTCCTTCAAGACCTAAAGAAGGATGACAGGTTTTTACTACTTATATACTAAAAATAAATGCCTCGTATTCCCTAATGCTTAGGCAAATAATAGGTTCTTGAGCATTATTTGACATTCAAGTGGTTAAGTTAACCATCAAGTAAGCAGAACAGTACATAAAAGTCCTTTGATCATTTCAATATCCCAATGATCTAATTTCCACCCTGATCACCAGCTAGCATCTGTGAAATTTCAAATTTCCATTATGCTTCTTTAAAATTTGTTCAATGGATCAAAAGCAAAAAAATATATATTATAAAAAGGAAGTGGCAAAATCATCATATTTGAGTAGAAATTGCCGATAGTTCAAACGTAAAGTACTTCCAAATGCCCGTTCTTGATTTGAAATAAAAAACCATGCATTTTTCTTCCAAAAAAGGGCTTCAAAATTCGAAAATGTTTTGCTTACAGCAATAGCAACGATGCAAAAAAAGAAAAGAGGTTAATTTACAAACCAAGCTCACTATTTTACCATGATGGAGAAATGAAAGAGCCATGCTCTTTAAACTGGCAGTAATATCTAAACTACAATCCAGTACTAACATAGCTTCTCCATCACATAAACCATAAGAAAAATACAATTATATAAAGGAAGGGGGGAAACCCAGAATCTAACAGCATTCATCATTAAAACCCAGAAATCAATAAGCAAACAAAACTCTTACTGCAGAAAAGAAATTGGAAAATAAAAGTACCAAGAAGCGCTCGTGCCAAGTCAATTTGCGGCGCTTTTTGATGTGGGGAGGATCAGGCAATGAAGAAGGGAAAGCTATTTCTTTGAGATCGTATCGAACCTAGTCATACAGATTCCTGCACAGAAATTTTACCTTCATTTTAGGTTAATATAAGAGATACCAAATTTGATTAAGCTAATGAATTATCTTTGTTCTTCCACAGTCTAAATATTTAGGGGAAGCAGTCTATTAACAGGGTTCAGCGGTACTGAGGCCCAAGGGCTTCTGATTTATTTGATTTTCTTTTTTTAAACTTTTCAAGGTTTTCAGGAGCTAGCTCAGATTTGGGAAGATAAGCTGTTTGGTCCTGCTTAGATCAAAGATAAAGAAACCAAAATTAAAGCATGAAAAATAAACAAAATTCAAACAAAGAAGAAAAAGTGGTAATGCTTTCTTCAATATCAGAAGATGATCATAGAATAAATAGCTGAGGATTTTGATTCATCACAGCCAGAAAAACTTTGAGTTACTAAACTAAACTTTAGGAACAAAGAAATCAAGAAAATCAAGAAGGATCAGAGGAAGATAGAAAGAGGAACCTTGATGATTCTTCGAAGGAGATTACTACTGGCAATTGGCAAAGCTTCGATGGATGCATCAAAAAGGGAAATCAAAAATATATAATTAGGGTTTTGAGAATTGGGAGATAGAGAAAATTCGAGAATAAGAAAAACAGAGGAAAGAAGAAAGGTCCCTTTCCCTTAACTCTGAGCTGATAAACTTTTTGGTTGATAATCATCAACGTTCCTCTTTCTATCTTCCTCTGATCCTTCTCGATTTGTTTGTTTCCCGAGACTTCTCAATAAATTCTTATCTCTTTTACTTTGTTTTTCATTTTTTTATAAAGCCATCTGAATGGCAGAAATGATGATAAGTAATCGAACTTGGAATTTGTACATTAAAGTAAAAAATATATGGGAAGAAGAGGGTAAAGTTTCCAAAATATGACAACAGAACAATTGTATTACACTATTGCAAAAAACAGGTCATGTCCTGAAGTCAATGGTATTGCAGCCAGCACAAGCATGCTACAACCTAACCTGAAGATGACTTTGGACTAGAAGTATCGACAGAAAAACTAGTTGTAGAAGTTGAGGAATTATGGACAGCTCTTGTGTGGCTGATTCTTGGTTTAGTGAACCAAGTTGTATACAAAAATTGTTTGTGGCGCCCCACATGGTTGCATATTAGCCTAATCTTTTGTCTCCCTCTCATCCATCTCAGCACGATCTTCATGTGCCTCTTGCTTGTAAGTCCTCTCAATCCAACCTCCTGAATTCATAAACACATTTCTACTCCATTATGTCGAGCACAGGCATGTAAAGCATGAAAAAAACAATAATGCATGGAATTCAAGATCCTAAAATTATGCAACAATAAAACTGCACTGCCCTTACATCACTCCTGGGCTTGGCTTAATTAGACGTGGAAACAACAAATATAGATACACAATGAATACAGATTATAGTCTACTAAACAACTGACCTTCACTCATTCCCAAGTATCACCGACGGTGAGGGGCCCATGCTCCTTGAGAATGTCAAAGATGACTCTGGTTATGGTCTGCGTTTGCTCTGGCGACGTTTTCAGCTCGATTGGCTTCATTTTCGACTTGGGTTTCGTTGAAAAGTAACGAATCACACTCCCAAACATCTTGTCTCCCTAAATTTATAGTAGTTGAGTAGACGAGGATGAACTGTGTTTTATTTCATTTAAAATAAAATATAACAACTTTAATAATTGAGAGAACAAAAAGGAAAACAGATCGAAAAAAGGAATACCTTCTCTCCCTTTACTACTGATTGCCGATAATTCAAATGACAAAAAACCAAAAAATAAAAAGATGGGTTGAGCAAGATAGACACATTAAACCCTCAACAAGAACTATGTTTGTTTTATATACTACCCTTTCGGCTTTTGCCCTTTATCACTCAAAATTAGAACTTCCCGTAACACTCAAAATTAAATTTACCTTTACTTGTTAAACTTACCAGTAAACAGAGAGTAGGCTTCCCGTAACATACCTAAAACTTAATAGTCCAGAAAATTAGAACATAACTTTTTCACATTGTCCTAATCAAAATTTCACATCAACCATTAATTCACTGATTCGGAGAATTTTGAATTAACACCAAAACACCACAGGAAGATTGTTTAAAGAATCAAATTCATGCAAACTAATACAATGAAAACCGAAGTCATTAACCAATGACTTAAAAAAGGAAAAGTGACCTCAATTTTGGTAGTTCCTTCTCCTTGGCAGGAGCCCCTCTCTTAAGTTTAGCTGCTTGTACAAATCTAGACGGCCTATGAATTAAGTAGATTTATTTTATCATGCAGGTCTAACCGCTAATCCCATTAAATAGAAATCAATGTTACTTAAATCACTTGCTGCAAAAAGCTTTGAACCGACATTAAGAAAAACAAGAACACTTACAGATGTAAGGAACACACCCGTTTAACCATAAAACAGAAATGAAAAGGCAAAAGACAAAGTTAAGATTCATACTTGAAAATCAGTCTACGATGAAACTGGAGATTTCGAAATTCACATAAAAACAGAAAAGACCGAGAAAACTTAGGTTTATCTCTCTCATGAAAACTGTTTCCCTACTGTAGCGTGTATGTGTTTTTTTTTTGGCCTCTCGTAACCCAAAACGAAAAAATAAAGAGAGAAAAAAGTTGAAGAGAGAGAATCGAGAAACAAATGGGGGATGTTTGTTTGGCCTCTGGTTTACCCGTAGGTAAAAAAGAACGAAAGCAAAAATTTGAAAAGAGAGCGAGAGAGATAGAGAATCAGGGAAGAGAAGGGGAACTCTGGATTTGAAAAGACTGAGGACAACGGGCATCTTCTTCTCGGAAGATTTTTTAATTCTCCGATGCATATTTAAGGCTCTTTTTAAATTACACTTTTACACGCTGAATTTATGAATTAGCATGTAGAGAAGTTTCTATTTCTCTACATATTTGTCGGCCTTTGTTTTATGTATTTTCAATATATGTCAGTGATGACTCTGGTTATGGTCTGCGTTTGCTCTGGCGACGTTTTCAACTCGATTAGCTTCATATTCGGCTTGGGTTTCGTTGAAAAGTACCGAATCATACTCCCAAACATCTTGTCTCCCTAAATTTATAGTAGTTGAGTAGATGAGGAAGAACTGTGTTTTATTTCATTTAAAATAAACCATGACAATCCCTATGCCACTCCAAAATAGTTAAACTATTTTAAACCAACCAAAAGCATAAATTACAAACAAATCACTTTCTGAAACAACAAAGACAAAGAAATCCAATATCCATTTATGGATTTATAATCCCAATTCACTCAATTGCTTACAATACAAAACAAAAACCCAATTTGGAAACCGATTCAGTCAACCATCCTATGATCGAACCGTAATTCCAAACTAAAAGCTGTGTAAAAAGGATAACGGCAAAGATTCAAATGAGAAGAATCTCGAGTCGAACTGTGAAACAAAGGCACGAATCTTACCCAGAAGTCGATCTGGCCGAAACATAACGAACGAAGATGGAATGAAACGGTGGAGTTTTATTGCCGGAGATATATAAGGAAAAGAGAGATTGAAATCGAGGTTATTCATAAACCCTATAACAAAGGAGAGTGAAGCTTCATTTCATAGTGGATGGCTTTCCTTATTTTCTTTCCCTCGTTCAGACGGTCCATTCGGCTTGTTGAATTAAAATCATGAACGGCCAAGAGTTGGCTTGTTGGATTTATTAAATCCACAGCCCCAAACACTGAAACAAAAGACCAAAAACACCAGCCCAACCCTAAACCCAAGCCCCAAGCCCCTAGACCCCAAACCCGGATATCCCTGGAATGGAACATACAAAAGCGGGGTATCCTTAATTAGAATATACCCGAGCCGGGATATCCCTGGAGTGGGATATCCCTGTCCGGAATAAGCACGACAGGTATCCCGGTCCAGACATGTAAAATACTCTGAACCGGATACAAAAACAACTGAACCGGGGGCTAAAAGTACTGAACCGGGCACTAAAAGGACTGAACCGGGACGGGATAATATGGGGATATACTTGGAATAGCTTATCCCGCAACGGGATATGACGAGGATATCCCCACTGCAGAATAAGAATGAAAATTAACCCTGCACTTTATCTCTTTTTTTTTTTTTTTTTGAAGGCAATTAACCCGGTACTTATTAAAACGTTGTTGTGAAAATATTTAATGTGAAATTCTCTGAAAAAATTTAAAAACTTGGTATGATTTAATTAGTGTTTTCTTATTCCCTCAACAAATTAATTAGTGTTTTCTTATTCCCTCAACAAATGTAGTGTTTTTACTTGTTGAAATAGGGAAAATGAGGAAACAATAAAAGGGAAAGAAACAAGAAAATGTCTGCATTTATTTTCTGCTTATCAGTTAGGGTTTTAGGTTAGATATATAGTTGTTAGAAACATATCTTCGCTATAAAATCTCATAAATAGGACTCAAATATTTGCAAGAAAATGTCCCTCAATACAGAAGGAAACAAACAATCGAAAAAAAAAAGGCGATAAACTATCAAAGAATGACGACATCACAAGATTTAAAAAGACGAATATAAGCAGTGTTTCATAAGGGTTTTAGGGTAGATACTTATATAGTTGTTAGAAATATATCTTTGCTATAAAATCTCAAAAATAGGGCTCAAAGATTTGCATGAAAATGTCCCTCAATACAGATTACAGAGGAAAGCAAACAACCGAAAAAAAAAACACATAATAGGCGACACACTATCAAAAAAATGACGACATCACAAGATTTAAAAAGATGACTATAAGCATAAATCTGAAAACTAAAACAGAGATGAAAACTTGTTCTAAAGATGTAAACCTCAATACCCACATTAATAAAAGAAGATAAGCATAGGTTTGAAACTAAAAAAAAAGGTGAAAAGAAAAAGTTAGTAAAAGTGAAAATCATACCTGAAATTACAGTCCGATGCAGCCTACACCAAATGGCATCCCATTCAAAATTGGAATACTTACATGTTTGGGGCCCCTAAACTTTCAAATTCTTCCCCAATTTTTAGCATTTTATTCCAAAAAATGAACATTTTTTATTTTTCCCCTCTTGAATTTTTTAAACTTCCTTAAATACAATACATTTTTTAAATAGGGTAAATTTATATTTAGTCCCTCTTAATTTTTTACCCTTTAAAAAAATTATAATTTGATATAATAAATTTAGTGATAGATTTGGTTTATAGTTCATCAATTTTATCTATTTACCTTTCCAACCAATCAAATACATATTAACATTAATTATTGAATCTTATGCTTAATCTTGTCCTTTCTTTTTGAAAAAATCAGTGCAAATTGGGGTTTGGGGTTTTAGTGTTACTAATTATAACCTTCCATGCAGGATTCAAACTCTATTTTAACCCATCGCCAGATTTGGAACAATAAATTTTTACTTATATTTGAAAGATCATATCTCATAATGCTTGAGTGTTCATGATAATACTACCATTCATAGGAAAAACAGACAATTTAACAGTGGGTTGGAAGAGATAAGGAAATTGTAGGGATCTACTGTAAAAGGAAATGACATGAAGGCCATCACATTTTCGTTGAGATGAAAACTAACATAAGATACACAACACAAGAAAAATATGAATAACGATTAACCAAAATACAAAACTTACAGAAAAATCGAGCACTGACCAGGCTCAGAGACGGCGGGAAGCTAGCAGAAAAACTTGGATGTAAATATATTGGCATCGATGTATTCGAAGAAAGAACTTCTGAGGCCTTATGATATGAGGTCATTAATTGATCGCAGATAAAATCTGATGATACAGAAAACAATAGACAGTTAAACTTCAGACATTACCAAGTTCTGATTGGCAACAATAGTGTAATTATACCGAAACCCAACAGGCGAAGAAGAAAATATGAGTATTGTTACAGTAGAAATATAAGACGGAACTGGTTGAAGATGATAAGATACCTTATCACTGAAAATGCAAAAAAATCCAGTCCCATATATTTGTCGAGTTCCTAACAAAAGGTAAAAACACCATTTAGTAGGCAAACAAACAACATCAGAAAAAAGGAAAATAAGTCTCAGGTCTTGGTTTTCAAGTGGGAATAACATCACTGACATTCAATGCATCTAGGGAGCTATAGATATTAGAGATAAGTTTTTGAAGTTGCTCATCCTTCAAGGCTTCACGGACTTCATTGGAAGAAGCTGCATGAGAGAACATTGTAGATATAGTACTGTGAAGCAAATTAACCAGATTCAGCATCAAGACTGTTTGTCTAAAGGTTCTCTGGCTCTAACATCATATAGATAATGAAAACATTTTGATCATACAAGCTAGTTATCTGAAGCTGGAAGGCATTTAAGCTTCTACCATACAACTCAATCTGGTGTACAATGAGCCCCTGAGAATCAATTTACCTGATGTGGAAAAATGCTTTGGAACCCAACATAAAACTTCATGCAGACCAAATCTAGCTAAAAGCAATGCAATCGGCCTACTATAAAATGGCAAAAAATATTCTACCACAAATAAGAATTTTGATTCTTTTATGAAAGCCCTTGAGTTTTACCTTCTGCCATTGAAATGTGTGAACTTTAGGTATTATGGGGGATGGGCAGCACCTAATATATACTTCTTGGGGTTTGCTGGGGTTGTGAAGTTTGGCAATATCCGTATCGGTGGACTTTCCGGAATTTACAATGCGCGTAATTGTTGTTTAGGTTGGGGTTGAAGTTCTTTTACTTGTCTATTTTGTGTTTATTCTGGAGTTCTTTTAATGGTGATTGTTTATTTACTGCAAGCGAGTGTCAAATATGTTATATTGATTCTTATTTAGGGTGGAGAGTCGAAACTTTGAAACTGAAATGAATTAGCTTTTCCTTGAGCAGGACACATTTCAATTGCAGAAGGTAAAATTCAAGGGCTTTTCATAAAAGAATCAAAATCCCCAAGCTAGAACATATGAAGAAAAGGGGCTGACTTACAATTCCCATAAATAATTGGAAGCTTCATGATTTCCACCGATAAAAATAGTGAGAACTAGGGCAACATCCTGAACGGAATAGTATTTCCAGAATGACTTCATCTCCCTATATTTTGGTGGCACATTAAGGCTATCCATATCTTTTTCATTCCCGACTGCCTAAGTTGCAACAGAAAAAAAAATTAAGTTCATATAAAAAATGAGTATTTGGAAAGTGACAAAATTCGTATAAAAACAACAAATTGAAGGGAGAAAGTCAGAGTGTAAGAGAAAGAACCTGGAAATCACCACAACAAAGGAGGAGGTCGATTTTGATGTTGCGAGTGTTTTCAATATATTTAATGGTGTCGTAGACCTTGTCGAGATCTCCATGCATGCACCCTTCCACTGCTATCTTCATCCTTTTGAATTGGACACAATACTGTGGTAGCGTTTGAGAAAAACTTAAAACCTTAAGTTTTTTCTTAGTGACTTTATTCACCATTTTAGCTTCTAAATTATATATATATATATAGTTCTTTAACATTTTTGTTACTTAAATTTTAAAAAAATGGAGATGAATGAGACGAAATGAGTCAGTGTTTTCAAAAATTCCAATGCCATAAGCAGTTTCAACTTCTATTTATTATAGATTTTGCACCTGCAAAAGAGAGAAAATTTTGAAGAAAAAAAAGAATAATAACACCGGTACCAACATGAATTTCTATATTTAAAGAGAGAGAGAGAGAGAGAGAGAGAGAAATACAAGTTTCAAATTCAGATTGGAAGACTCTAAATCACTGCAACAAACAAGTTTAACAGCTTGATAAAAAAAATTTCATAGATCGAAAAAAAAAGGGAAAACAATAGTTGTATCACCAAAAAGTTCATATTGGGAAGTAGATTTATTGCTTCTTCTCCTGCCCGTTACTATACCGAGAGAGAGAAGGGAAAAGAAACCTAAGAGAGTGTTTATATTTTTTTTTTGAAAAAAATTATTTTGAAAACGGTAAGAATATTAATGGTTTCAGTTATTGTTTAACGTTCATTTGGAGAGCTATACAAATGGTTTCATTTATTGCCAAACAGTAATTGGAGAGCTATACTAATAATTTCATTTGTAGTCATTTTTATGGAAAAAAATCAATAAATAAAAGTAATCTTATCTCTTTTTTTTGTTAGGGGTTACAAAAATAGCAACAAAGAAACGACTGAGAAATGAAACCACTGAAATAGAAGTAAAAAAAAAAATTTGATCTGAAACCAAAATAGAAATGAAAAGAAAAAAGACAAAGACAAAGTTCAAGATTCATACATCTAAATCAGTCTCCGATGAAAAAAGGGATTTCCAAAACCACAAAAAACAGAGTAGCGTGTGTGTGTTTTTTGGGCTTTGGTTATCCAAAGCTAAAAAAATGAGAGGAAAAAAAATTGAAAAGAGACCGAAAGAGAAAATCGGTAAAGAAATGGAAGGAGATATTGATTGAAGAGATATATTTGAGGATTTGTTATGAAAGCAGAAGAAATGAGGAAGAAAAAGAAAACAAAAGAGGGAGACCGAGAGAGATTGAGAGAAATGGCTAATAATTGGGCATAGATTGAAAATATATTTGATAAATGGGTAGATGTAGTTAATATGTTATCGTATAAAGAGTAAATTTTAAATATGGACTGAAGTGAAAATTTCTCCTTTTCCCTTTGCTTTTTTTGACGTGCAGGTCACAAATGGGTTAACAAACTTCTAGACAAGATTGATGGATATAATTTGAAAGAAAAATAGGAGTGTTGAGAATATGCCTTAAACTTGCTTAATAATAGGTCAGTATTCTAAGTTTTTAGGGATTTAAAATTTTGTCACATATTTTTTAGAGGTAAGTTATGTGTTTTGTGACATTTTTTAGGAGTAAGTTTATAATTTGGACAATACAATAGATTATAGTGTGATTCTAATATATCTTTTTTTCACATTTTGTTTTGTGTGTTTTATATTATTGTTAAAATATCAACAGTTTTCTATTTTTCAAGAAAAATGACGAATACAAATAAATAATTGTTCCTGCTGGAAAAAGTTATGAGGTTTGTTCTTAAAGTAGTTTTATCTCTACATTTGATTAGCTGACCTAATCTATCTATGCATGGTTGCTAGTACAGTATGTCTGTTTGTGTGCCATTTATGTTGATATCACATCCTGCAAAAGGAGACTAAGTTACATTGTCAACTAACCTCACTTTCCTTTTTAAGCTACTCAAATTTGTATGCATAAGGATACTTGTCTATTAGTAGGTCTGACTTCTTCAACACTTCGAAATATCTTTTTCCATACTCTACCCTGTTAGTAATCACATCATGCACTTTTTCTTGAACCCCACAAGTTTTAAAAATGCTATGTTGCCTCCCTTCTTATATTTGTTCTACAATTGCTTTTTGTTTCTTTGAATTCTTTAATTTGCTAATGAGTCTCCTTCAATTGGATAAACATTAATGTCTGCATTGTTTTCATATTCATCTTAAGCTAGTCTAATTCATTTTTAATCCTTTCTACATTTACAAAATTACCCCTCTTTGTGGACTGTAGAAGGTATGTACTCTATCACCAAGGCTAAAAAATGGCATCAATGACCTTTTTCTAGCTTTACATGTACCAATCTAGAACTCTTTTGTACTCCATAAGTTGCTCCATTCTTCCTTTTGTCACTCTCCCAATCTGCCTTGTTAGATGTTGCCCTACCCTATAACATCTGAGTGGTTTGATCATTATGAAGGCCTTGATGTCTCCTATCCTGCAAAATAATTTCTTACCTACTTATCTCTTTACACCATAGCATGCCATTTTCTTTTCAGCCATTAAAACATGCTTCCTTACATCTTCAAGTTTAAGTAATCTTTATAGACTAAATCAACTTGTGTTTATTGTATTTTGACTATGGTTTGTAACTTTTACAAATCAAGTTGCATGTGCAATAACTATAAACTTCATAATTGTTAAGTGTCAACGTTTCTATGACCACCATTGCTTGGTGGTAGGGGTCATTGGGCCTACCTTGTGTTACTGGCGACAGTAGAAAATAATGATAACAACATATTTCCCGAGGTTGTCACATATTCGTTACAAATTCTTAGTTTAATGTCGTTTAGGATAAAAACAACAATAAATTAGCAGAATTAAGACTGAAAAACGAGTAGAAGTTGGAATTCTAGAAATCTTAGGGTATTAACAAACTCAAGTTTCTTTATATTAATTAGCATAACACTTTTGCTTGCTTTCATGGCGGCCATCATCTCTTGATGAGCTTGCCATATATATCAGCAAAAGCTTCTCCGTCATCACTCACCCTAGTTCCAAGAGACAAAGGAACTAAAGCACATGTTGAGGTTTGAGTCCATACGTAGCTTTAAAAGGTATCTTCTTAATTGTTCTATTCACATAGTTGTATGTAAAGTCATCTTGAGGAATAACGAAATCCTAACTCTTCACATGATTCCAAACAGGACAGCTAAGCATACTTCCTAAACTTTTGTTAACAGCCTCTATTTGCCCATGGTTACATAAAGATGGAAAAAAATGAAAAGATTCCAAGAACGAGGGAAAAGAGAATAACGAAAACAAAAGAGAAAGGAAAATATTAGAAAAAAGGATGAAAAAGGAGGGAAAGAAACTTCAAGAATTTAGACCGCGGTTAAGTTATTTAATGTAATTGAAGGAAGAGAGATTAAGAAAAACGGGCAGCTCTTCATACATTTATTAATTGACACTATAATTTATTAATTGACATGGAAGAGAATTTTTATTTCTCCAAACATATATTGGCTTTATAACATTCCCTCGTCTAGGGGGGCAATTTGTACACCTCCTTCACATGTCCCTTTCACATGTTCGTACTAAACAAACCTCTAATGAACAAACGTTACACCACCTTCGTAAGACTAATTTCTTTAAGTGCATGTGAGTCTCAAATTCATTGATTACTTAGTTATCTCCGCATCTTTAATTTGAAACGTCACATCATCACCACTAAAAAAACAAAATATCTCTACTCTCAATAAGCTTGAAACGTGTGAACTCCTTTATCACCCATATATAAACCTCATTACAACGCCTGAAAGGAGGACCAAGACATTTAACCCTTCTTCACCAACCAATCTCGACCCATCCTTTAAAATAGCCCTTACATACCAAGAAAGTAGCTCTAGCCATCCACCCTAGCCATGAGTGACCCACCACCATCTCATCTATCCCCTCCTCATTTTTTACTTTAGAGGTCAACAAATAATAAAATGGATGTTAAAAATACCATGTGAAATTATCAATTATATTTCATTTCAAATACAATGAATAGATAAAAAATCCAATTATATATATTATTTAATTACACCATTTCTTAATGTATTTGATAATTTCCGATAATATTTTTATATTATGACAAAATATATTACCCCTTACAATATTTATTATATTAATGTATTTTAACATCAATTATAATATATCATATTACACAATTTCTTGCTATCTATGTAATAAATAGAACCTACCATAAAACAGTACGATAAAAGTCCCCTCCCCCCTCCCCAATTAACAATTAACATCCCACACCCCCCCCCCCCCCCCCGGCTGAGTTCTGCCCAAGGACATTACAAATTGGAATTTCAGCACATTTCCTTTTTTTTCCTTCCAAAAGTGATGACTCACAGATTATCAATTCTACTCTCTTCCATAAAACAGTACGATCAAAGCTTCCTAATGCATTGTGGTCGAGATTATCAATTCTACTCTCTTCCATTTTGTCAACATGGTTTTGAAACTTGCTATGTACATGGCTCCCAATGCTCATCGGGAAGTATGGAGTAAAACTGCAAGCTCTAGTTCACAGCCAACAAATCATGTCTGCAAATATCCCCACGACAAAGAGGGCACACGCTGCAAGCGACATCGCGTCAGGATGAAACCAAAACAATCCTACTGCAATAGCATTAGCACAGAAAGGGTGAAAAAAAAATGGAAGCCAATTCCACTGCCCAAGATGACATTCAGTAGGAAAGAAAAGAACTAGTTCAGTTTTGAAAAGCATTTTCCATTTTACATCTGTTTTTTCTTTAAGGATTCCCATTTCCAGTTTTACTTTATAATTGATCAATAGCATAATAACAATAACTTGAAACTCTTGGATTTAACTATAACTTGGAAACCTTGTTTTCTAATTGTCCAAATTTAGTTGAAGCATCTTCTTTTATTCATCACAATATTAAAGTAAAAAATAGGATAGAAAATGAAAAACATTTCCCAAACTTGAACATTTTCAAAATTCGGTAAAATAGGTCAATGGTACACATGGAGAAAGCCTGTCTGGGTTTAGTTAGAGTCTTGCAGATATTACGCAAGCAAGTGGAAGAAAACTTGTTACACTACCTTCCAGGACCTAACTCGTCGTTAGGGAGACAGAACAACAATAACCAGAGGCCAACAAATATACAAAACTTACATTTTCAGCGTGGCAATGGGAACAAACCTCCTAAAAGAGCTTTACAAGATTTTCCGCAATCCTAAGTTTGCACTTTGGTGTCAACTAAGGGTGTGTTTGGTAGCGTGAAAAAGTACAGAGATGGAAAAAAAGAGTGGAGAAGTAGGAAAAAAAGAAAAATCCAGTGTGCTTGACAGAGAAGAAAAATGTTTTATTTTATTTTCTTTCCTTTCCTTTTTCTACTCTACCAAGCAATGGTGGGAAAGAAATTTACTTTTTCTTTCAATTTTTTCATTTTTTCTACCAAGGAAAAAAAAATTATATTTTCCATCTTTCCGATTTTCTCTCACTCGTACCAAGCAAAGCCTAAAAGACTATGGATATATATATCACAAGAAAATATTGACTATTGCCATTAGTTAGATAAAGATATTAATAGCCAAAAGGAATTAGTTCCCTTACAGCCCTGCATTTGTGTTAATGTTATTTTTATAGAACAAAGGAATCTAATTCTCCATACATTCCACCACCAGATTAGGCAGCAAGAAAGTGTGGCACATCCTTCACAAACATATGAGGGATCAACATAACTTTGATGGGTAGCATTTGACAGATCATTTCCTAGGAATTACATCAAAGAAAAACAAGGGGTAGATTGATGAGAAGGAAAGATTACTGATGCACTTGCATGCCATTCCAAAGGCTGTTGGACCAACAAGCTATACGTCATGCCAGCATCATCCTTTGGCAGTTCTATATTTGTTGTTTCACCATATAACACAAAAAATTCATTTGTCCAAAATTTTCAAAGGGGAATATTGATGAGTCTTTCAAGCCTCATATGACCGTTGGTCTTTCCGTTTCACTTCACTGTTCTTAAAAATAACCTAACATGTGGAGTGTAACTACAACCCATGTTATACTTCTGGGGAAGAAATGACACGTCTATTTTATCTAGCACACCCTTAATCACATATTTACCATAATGTTAAGTTAAAAACATTGCAATAATAATCATCCATCCTACCTGTGAACCTCCTTGAGCCACTTGTCTATACAAGTTCTGTGGAATTCATGGTTACAAGGCAATATCCGCATGCTATCTCCCTCTTCATACTCCAAAAGGCATATGTAACATCTGTTAATTGAATATAAAAGAAAAGAAAAAAAAGACTCAAAACATGCCTGATTGCAGACTAATGCCATATGAAGTAACTGAAAAAGAAAGCATACCGAAGGTTAGGGCCCTTTAAAATCATATACGCCCCCCCTCCCACCCTTCATATGCCTATATGGGAAGACAATACCTAAGTCTGATTAAAATTCAAAATTTTCTACTCAATTTCCCTGTTCCTATCCCTCTAGCTCCCCCAATTTCCTATATTACCATTGGATTCAAGACCAATAAAATCATTAACCTCTAGCTAGATCAATTAGAAGGTCAGAAAAAGGAGGCCTTGATACTCAAGGATGAGAAGTCTGTATAATACATATCATGTGAATATTAGAGGTGATAACGGTTCAGTTCGGATTTGGAAAAAAAAATGCAATTAATTAGCAATAATCTGGTTTTTTTAACAGTTCAGTTCACTGGTCTTTTAAATTTTAAAATACTTTTTTATATAGTATTTTTCAATAATTTAGGCATAAAATACTAATTTTATACTATCAAAAAATAAGAAACTGAGTATAAATTAAATAAAAAATAGGTTTTGGTTAGTTTGAATAATTGCGTTTTAAACTTCTGAACCAAAAACCAAATTTGTTTAACTATAACCCGAATCAGATTTTACAGTTGGAGTCACTTTCCAGTTTTCTTGGGTTCTTTTTGCTCATTCATATTAATGCTTTTATTCTAGATACTTCAAGTAATAATTTCACATATTACACCAAGTTTATCATGTCAATCAAATCCACATGGTACTCATAACTGCTAAAACATAATAGATTAAAGTCAAACTAAAGCCCTCAAGACAAGAGAATTGCATATAGAACTCATCTCAACCAATATTGTGGGTAAATAACAGGAAAATTAAATTATTTTTTCTCTAATAAATCATTAAGAAATCATGCCATCAAACTTAAATTCCATATTTTACATAGAATTAGGCTCGTAATCCGCACAAGGGATTACCGTTGAGGTCAGCCAAAGATAGACCTACTGCACCTAATCACCTAAACCTTTTTAAGCAAGCTCATTAAGAGTGTTAGACGCCAAACCTTCATGAGCCTACTGGTGACTATAACTTGGAAGCATGCCTTAAAACTTAGCATCCAAAAAAGATCTAGATTCCAATTCCTACGTGATAGTAAACTAACAATCATTCTTCTTAGTGCACTTAATTCGCTGATTGGATACTGATTTTAAGCCATTCAGCTTTAAATTCTCAAACAAAGAAAAAAGTTAAGTTACCTTATTATTTATTTTAGTCTCATATTTTCATTAGCTTAATTATAGTTATGATATGAATCAAACTGTCTCATTATCAATTTGTAGCTCAGAAAGCTTTTAGTTTCTGCTTTGTAGAACTGATTATGTTTTATTTGACTTCATATACAAATTCATAACTTACTCTGAGCTAAAATGCCAACCACATATTCTTTTATTGCAGGTCCATTTAAAGTCAAGCCTCAAGGCACACACAGTTAAATCTCATCTTCAACTATCTGTCGGAGACAAAAAAAAAAATTCAAGTGTGCTTCACATTTCTCAAACAGCAGAGAAAAATAAATACTTACTGTCCAGCCTCATCATTATGAAGTTTGTGTGACTTGTTATAAATTTTGACAGGAAGCAATTCAACAACTTCATTAGGTGCAGGAACAGATCCAATTGAAGATACAGAAGGTCGAGAAGATAAAACCACAGACTGCTGGTGGATTTCATCCAGAACCTAGTTAAAATGCATAGAAATTAACTCCAACAGATAGGTGCAAAGAGAAAGAAGACCCACCCAGACTAATAATATAAGAAATAAAAATTACCTCAAATAAAGCTTCAGCTAAAAATTACCTCAAATAAAGCTTCAGCTAACATAACGATTCTGGATAGACTACCCCTAGCACTTGTCTCATCATTTGAATTGGAATCTCGATTATTTACACGACATGTGCATCCACCAGTTCTATGTAGACCAGATAAAATACACGACCTTTCATGTCCAGAGAAGTTCTCAAAATGGCTTCCTAGCTGTTGAAGAGCTCGAACCTAAAGTAGTTCGTAGGTCAGTAACTAAAGAAAACAGATAGAAAAATAAGTATCAGCTTCCACTGAGATGGATAACATTCAATCAGCATATGGCAGAAAGGAATCAGACATAAATAGAACACCAGGAAAAGCGTTCGCCATTGTAATTGTTGTATTTGAAATGTTAATGAAGGAAAGGTGAAGTTCAAAAGAGGTTGATGAGATGCTATCTTCGTGGTTCAATAATCATCAGATACTACATTAGAAAATGTACCAGAAGATCACAAACCTGAGATCGTATTCTTCTCCTCCTTTCAAGGAAATTGGATCTGTGCTCGAGTAAATCATGATACCTGGCTTCTCTAGATTGTGAAGTTTCAACTTCATGGCCCTGAATGTTAAAAACGGGGGTGTGGGATATAACGGTGGTAGTATGAGCGGAGCCGGAAATGGTAGTAGATGTGGAAGGTGAGGTAGCAAATTGTCTCGTGTCCCTGTCTCCTCTAAATGCGTGAGTTTGACTGCCGATTTGACCATTTTGTTGTAAAGGGCACAATGTGAAATTAGATAAGGAAGGTCTGCGAAGAACACGGTCACGAAGCCTTCCAACACTTAATGTTCTGCTAAAACGAACATTCCTTTCAACAGATTCTCGACTTCCAACTCCAACACGTCTATCCCTCTCCCTATCTGTGTCTGAATCATTGAAGGTTAAGGGAGAATATAAGTTTATAGAAGAAGAATTTGGGGAAAGTTGTCGATGTTCAAGTGTTTCGGAGTTGTAATCACGGTTCAATATTGTAAGACTTGTAGGAGAAACAGGATATGCCCTAGACGAACCCAAACTATTAGCTCTGCTTAATCTGAAGCCAATGTTACCCGGAAAGAAGCTAAAGCCAGAGAGGCAGCGAGAAGGAGAGTGATGCACTGCTGTGGTGGCTCTGCCAGAGCTGCTACCACTTCTCGAGGCATCTATATCTACACCATTGGAAGATATGCATGGCAGTGGCATTTCATAATCAGATGCCGATTCAGCTTTAACCTTTCTGGAACATTCTCTTTTCAGTTGATCCGACTCAGATTCCTGTTCTCTCCTGTTCTGGTTGGTGAAATTAGAGCCGTAGTCTTTATTATGGTGATCAACAACAACCACCTGAAGAAGGGAACTTCTTTTTCAAGGAAGAGGAAGAAGAGAGAGGGGAAAAAATGAGACAAGAGAATGGAGAAAGACCTGACGGTCAAAGTGGGAGTCAACAGATCCAGAAGGCGCTCCCAGGCAAGAGGATTGGAAAACTCTATTCTTTCCAATAGATCTTCCCTTCCTCCCACCACTCGACGAGGAAGCTCCTCCCCTGCAAGAGCCCTTGCTCCCACCGGATCCCATCAGTTCTAACCTAAACACACACAAAAATAAACCTAAATTACGTCATTGCTTGAAAAATGCATGCATATTCTTTACAAATTACAAGCAGAGTAGAACTTTGATATACTACTACTGGGCATCTACTTACCGATGTATTCAGATTTCAGATCAGATCTGGACGATGGATTGGTTGTGCTTGTGTCTTGAAAGAGTTTTAAAATGAACATAACAGATCTTTCAAAAAAAATTTGAAATCCATTTTCCCGACCCGGTTGATTTAGGAGCTCGAAGAATGGAGTAAACAAAAAAAAAGACAATTAATGACTGGCGCGTAGGCAGAACATAAATAATATTTATAAAAATAATTTAAAAGCGCTAAGCTTTGAGTTATGATATTTGTACTGTGAATGAAATATTAGAGTATTTCAAAAATTGAGCTGAAGAGATTGTTGTTAATTTTTTTGTGAAATTAATTACAAGTTAAGTAATTATTAATGCAAATTTAAATAAAATAATATTTAAGCTATATCTAAATTAATAAATAAAATTACTAAACTAACTTTCTTCCCTTTTACTAGAGCTAATGTAAATAGATTGAAACAATGGTGGAATGATTCATGAAAACTTGTTTCATAAATTTGTTGTTTTATTGTGCACGCACAGCTTGTCAAGTGCTCTAACCTTCGCTACACGTAACCATACTCCTGAACCCATATTTGGTAATAAAATTGAGTCTTATTTTTCAAGATTTTCCCTAGATATATTAGACGATAGGTGGTTAACCTACCTAGCTCAAATTGGTTAGTGGCTAGTCTACTCATTTAGGTTGTCGTGTCTAGCTTGTTAGGTTTCTCATCTAGCATGTTATGACAGTGGTCTTTGCCACGAGTGGCTTTGGTGAATTCTTTGATGAATGGGGCATATGGAATGAGACGCTTGTGCAACAGATGTTTCTTCTATAGGAATCATATATGATTTTATCCACCCCTTTACTCCACAATGAACAGATGGACATGTTAGTTTGGGGGCACTCCCCTGACAAGATTTTATTCTTCAAAGTGCGACTATTCATGACTCTTATTAAACTCTATATGTTATGGTCCACATAGGGCTCTTTGGAAGGAAATACAAAAACTAAGCATGTTACTAAAGGGCGAACTTTTCACTTAGCGTGTTGCATAAGAAATATTG
Organism: Gossypium stocksii; assembly: GCA_020496765.1. Classification (NCBI taxonomy): domain Eukaryota; kingdom Viridiplantae; phylum Streptophyta; class Magnoliopsida; order Malvales; family Malvaceae; genus Gossypium; species Gossypium stocksii. The sequence goes on along the minus strand of CM035625.1, from coordinate 83,729,414 downwards.
CTTACGCATACCATGACCTTCAGGGATTTATGAATTTCATGACCCATGAACATCGTATGAGATTTGAGGATATTCAACATCGTCTTATCCCAGCCTATAAGTATATATTTCTCTTTACCCTTGATACACTTAATATGTGTGATTCTGTGTTTTATTATTTTGATGCTATTGGTTGGACGTCGTATGTGAATATTTATTGTGCTGCATTTTTTTAGCTCATGTACGAATTTTATGCAACATTTAGTTTCGATATAAATGTTGTTAGGACTGTTTAAACCTCAAATGTAATTTGATTCAGATTGTTTGGTAATACATTTAGGGTTTTAATTATTTGGGCCATAATGATTCTTCGTCTATCTTAACTAAGATATAATTATTTTTATTGTGGTGCATGCACTCCGGTTTTAGGGTCAACCTAGGATATTGGTTTGCACATAGTTTTCATGCTGTAATTTGAGCCCACCGACCTCTCATACTCGGCTCATTCATCACGCATTTAGCTACAAACATTCTTCATTCGAAATTGATTTTTCATCCCTAACATATGCTTATAATATGGATCTTTTGGATGAATATTGTATGGATTCTATGGGTTTATTTGTGGGCACCCTTACTTTATTTTATTTTGTTCCCCCAAGTACACGAATTGCTCGAAGTAATAGAGTGTTCCTAAGTACATGTGATTCGGCTCCTAGAGAGCAAGAGGAACAGCCCCTTTCCGCTATGGAAAAGAGACTAAACCGCATTGAGGCTCGCCTAGAAACAATGGAAGCCAACATCCCAAGCATCCTCATCATACAGCAAAACGGTCACTTCCACCATCATCTTCCTCATTAAAACATACATGGGGAGTACACTTGACTCTATATATTGCTTGTTTATTTATTTATTATTGCAAATTGAGGGTAATGTGGACTAAGTAGGGGGTTCGTATGCTTTTCTATCTCTCGTTATTCGTTGCATGTGTTGATTCCCATATTGAAATTATTTCCTAAGTTGCTTTGAAATTATGTAATTCTCATGCTTAGTATCAAATGATAATATGATTCATGAATAATTGCTTACTGTTCAATTGATTGACAAGTGATTTGTAGAAATGTAAATATTATGACTAAGTCAACATTCCATTAAAATTGTTAGCTTCTTCTTAAACTTGTCTAATCAAAATACTCGAGAAAATAAATAAATAAATAAAAATAACTAAATTTATGTATATACTTTGATAGCTTAGTTATGAGTGAAGAGTTCGGGAATGTGACCGAATTGAATAACCGGGGGTGAGGTGCTTGGGTTGTCATCTCATCTCGCGTAAGAAACTTTAAGTAACGAATCAAAATTTACAAACACTCCACTAACCGAGCTGCTGTAAAAAATTTCAAAGAAAAGTTGAATTGAGTAGCCGGGGTAAGGTGCTTGGGTTGTCATCTCATCTCACATAAAAAGATTTGCTTATGTCCCGGTCTAAAAAAAGGTATATATTTACTATCGTCTTGCAAATTTTATTAAAGTTTTAATTTAATGAAATAGTTGATTTTGTTGCATAATGTTCAAATTCTATAAACACTTGTTAGTTAATTTTAGCTACTGCTCATTCATCCTTCACTTAAGTTGTTTACATTTTGCGGGATGATACTTAATTTTAGAGTAGGTTAATGATGAATTATTTCTAGTATGGGAATACATAACATGTTTGAGGACACGATCGGCTAAGTAGGGAATTTGAGATGTAATAGCCCAAATTTCAGTAATGTCGGGAATTGTGGTTCGAGACCACCGAATTCGATAAATGAACTCGTATATAATATTATTTACTATTTACGAGCCGAATGTAGTTTTTAAAAGATTTTTGAAAAAGTAAATTATGTTTGTAAAGATTTATTTGGTCAAGATATCGAGAAAAAGAGGTATTGAGATCTCGGTGTCATAAACCGAGCCATAAATATTTTTATGAATATTTAAGGAGTGTCAATAAGGTAATATTAAAGTTTCGTTAAGAAATTTTAAGGTTTTGGTGGTCAATTGAGTAAAAATGACTAAATTGAATAAAGTGCAAAATTGTGAAAAGTGATGAAATAGCTCAATTGTCAAATAAGGAAGGATTTAAAGTGCAAAAAAGCCCAAAGGAGATATTTTGGGCGGCAATAGCTGAGAAAAATCAGGAAATGAGTAAAATAAGGGCAAAATTGAAAAATTGCCAAAATTAGTTAAATAAAAATGGGACCAAATTGAGAATTCTCTAGAATTCTCTTCATTTTTCTCATTTTCATCAGTTGAGAAATAGCCATGGAAGAGGATTCAAGCTGGTTTTTCATATTCTAGCTTCATAAATCAACTCGAGCGATTACAGCTCAATGACAAGATCAATTGACGGAAAAGACCATGGTTGGACCATGGCAACAAGTGAAAAGTGGTAGCTTCGGCTGCCTGATCAAGTGAAAGTGGTAGCTTCGGCTACAAGTGCAAAGTGACTTCCGTATAAGACCATAGCTGAGCTATGGCATCGGAAGAAAGTGATAAGTGATTTTCGTATAAGACCATAGCTGGGCTATAGCATCGGAATAAGATGATAAGTGATCCGTGTAAGACCATATCTGGGATATGGCATCGGAGTGATAAGTGCTTCTGAGTAAGACCATATCTGGGATATGGCATCAGTGATATATGTGATCCGTGTAAGACCATATCTAGGATATGGCATCGGTGTGATACGTGTTTAAGATGTAAGACCATAGCTTGGCTATGGCATTCTAATGAAAAGTGATGAATTGACGGTTAAGTCCATGGTTTTACCATGGCATAGTAATATTGAAGATGTAAGACCATAGCTGGGCTATGGTATTCTATCGAAAGTGATGAATTGACGAATAAATGAAAAGACCATAGCTATGCTATGGCATCAGTGATCATCAGTGAAATTCAATGCGTATCGGCGCACATCAAAGAACGCGAGACTATAATTGTATCGGGCAGAAAGTGAATAAGTAAAAGACCATAGTTGGATGAGACTATGGCATCAGTGAAAAATGACGATTTCCAAATCGGTAAAGTTTTGATAAGTATCATTTGAAATTATGCAATAGAATTTAATTGAGCACTGAGATTAGGCTTAATAAATGATTTATCATTTTAAATCATGATTGGAATAATATCTAGTGAATTACATGTTTGTGAATTGACATTTAAAGTTTGGTAAGTGATATGTGATTATTATTGGCATTGATTCTGATGTTTGTGTACTCTTCGACGTTGAAATGGTTCAACGTATAAATTTAGCATAAGAATGAGAATGAGACTAATATAAATATCCAATATATTTGTATTAATTCAACGGAAAAATATGGTAATATGAGGACAAATAGTAATACGGAGTAATATGAGCTCAGCAAGTAAGTGATTTTCAGTACTATGAGTTTATGACATGAATAGGAGTCTAAATGATTAAGTGTGTGACATCTGTTTTAGCCAAATGTAATGACTTATATTAGCTATTGTGGCTGTAAATCTGATTATATATACATGCATGTGCTATGGATTTTATATGATTGGTTGAGTTTAAGTCCGGTAGCACCTCGAACCCTATCCCGGTGTCGGATACGGGCGAAGGGTGTTACATGAGAACAAGCTGAATTTGTATGTTTAACGTACATAATTTTAGTAATTTTTGTTACTGAGTCTATAATTTTTGTTTAATTTTATTAGGTAAGCAGTTGGAGTATCGAAATTGGAGTTAACAAAGAAATCGGGCTAAATTGGAGCACAAGCAATGAAAAGGGGCTGAACTTGAAAGTTAGATTTAGAAAAAAGAATCTAATAAAATCATATTTTAGTGAGTTGGTTGTTGGATGAATTAGGCTAATTTTAGCACATGGTATGTATATACCAACAAAGCATTATTAATTTCATGTTCAACTAATTTACTTTTAACTTTAGCTCGGTTATCGTTCCAAAAGAAATAATGAGATATGAACCCGCACTAAAAAACCTTTTAACACGGTATTCACTAATCTCTTCAGTATATGGGATAGTCACAATCGTCCTTTAAAGTTAATTCCATTTCAACTCAAAAAGTGCACGTTGGGTTGAAGTTGTTTAGCGTATCATTGGGAAAAAGAGACGGTTGTCTCCCAAGTTCGAATTCACGCGAACAATTTGGCGTGTTCAAGTGGAAAAAGATAGTTGGATTTCATCAAGAGAGATAATTATTTAATTTAAACGAGCCATGGGGTTGAGGCCGTTAATTCGAGTTGGACTTTCTAGTTCGTAAGGGTGTCAAAATCTTAAATTGGGGCACGAGTTACGTTATTATAAATTCAACAAGGGTCGATTTGTAGGTTGTATCGAAACCGACTACAAAAGGAAAAGTTAGCGGTTGAGGCATCCTTGATCACTATAACAAGCTTATCATTTGGAAGGGAAAATCTATTTTTCAAGGATCGGTTTGAGTTCGAAATGTACCGATATATATTTAATTCACTGATTTAATTTAATTCACTTAATTTTATTTTACAATCATAATTCTATTTCTATTTTTTTATTTATTATATATTTGTTTATTTTATTTTTATTTATCAATTAAATTCTTCTTTTTATTTAGTTTACAGCTTTACATGCGGAGGTCGAGGGCGCAACAATTGCTTAAACTTAAAAATCTTGTCATAAATATAGGAAAAATTAAGAATTTTAGTCCAATAGAATCGACTTTAGTACTCTATACTATTATTTAATTAAGTTAAAACATAAAAAAAAAAATATTTGGTGATTTCAACGCCCAACCCAACATATGCTTTTATTTTTAAAAAAATGGAAATCTACCGATGGGATAACTATATTAATTAACCTTTAAATTCAACCAATAGAGATAAGAATAGTAATGAGATTAGATTAGTTGGTTTTGTCATCTTGCGCGACTATTATTTACTGTGCTGATGATGTGTTAAAATGACTACATACAATTAACAAAAAAGAGAGATTATATATACATGCCACGTGCTATATGGTGGCATCACATTTACGCTGACAATCTACTTCAGATTCAAATGATAAGATGATTGTTTAGATTTTTTCTAAATTCTATTTATCACTATCATCAAAAAAAAAAAAAAACCTTTAATTATCACTAAATGGGGTGTAGTTGTGAACTTGTAATACGCTATTTATTTTTATTTTTTCAATCACCAGTCACCACTTAACTGAAATGAGTCTGGACTGAACTAAAGTGTACAATGCATTGTACATGGCTGATTATGTGTGGTTCCAATACTTCCATTTTGGTTTCAAGTTGGATGCAAATTGTCAAGGAAAAAACCAGCTCCAATCCCATCGCATCCTTTGCTTGCTCCACTGCTTCGTATTCTATACATATATTAGTCCATCCCTGAAACTACCCTTCATTCCATTTGGTAGCCTCATTCTGCTTCACTCTTTATGCCAAACCATGAAGATGAAACCACCTTCTCCTTTCCACTTCACCCCCAAACCTCTCAGAACCACCACGCTATTGATGCAATTCTACCACACTTCTTCCAGTTTGGGACCAAATTGCAGAAGGGTTTCTTCTATACTTGACCCTCGTGCCACCGGTAAATTCCCACTCACCAAAAGCTCTCTGCATCGTACTCGTATCCCATCAGTAACCTTTGCTACAGCTAACTCCCATTTGGACACCCCGGGCTCATCCAACAAGTTGGAAGCTATGGAAGAGCGCATAGAGAAGGTCAGATACTCTATATTATTATTTCATTAGATAAGATATTGACTCAGATAATGCGCACTTATCTCCTTTTTTGGATGTATTTTACAGGTCATTTATCGATGTCGGTTTATGACTCTTCTGGCTGTTTTTGGGTCTTTAACTGGATCATTCCTTTGCTTCATCAAGGTTTAGTCAAATAGACAAAACACAAATACGTATACAACTATACATAGTAGACTCTAACATGGAATGCTTTTGGTAGTATTTAGTATTTTGTATGTGTTATTGAGTTACTCTTCCGGTGTTTACTTGATTATCTTCTACAATAAATCGGCTTCAACTTTGTTTTCATGGATGTAATATTGCTTATTTTGTTCTATATTGTATATTCTAGTTAGAGCTGAGATTCTACGACTGCAACGGAGCTCTTTTCTGATTTTCCCCTTTCATTTTGAGATTCTAAAAATTCAAATAAGAATCTCAGGATGCTAATGAGATAATATAAAGAGCTGATATAACCTGGAGAAAACATAATTTATAATGCTTTTTTCTATGTACCACGTGTGAGGAGAGGTGTCTTAGAATATTGCATTAATCTGTTATCTTAAATGAATTTATTTACACTGTCATATGCAGGGCTGCAGTTATATCATGTCATCTTTCATGGAATATTGGGTTGATCGGAGCAAAGTGATTTTGTTGCTGGTTGAGGCCATAGGTGAGGGTTGGTTTGTTATTGAAGAGTCAAAGTATTTGTGCTCTTATGTTTATGGATGATAGAGAGTACCAATCAAAGAAACAACGGAGCTTGCCTTCATTTCTTATCCACAATTTATTTGATTCTGTCTCAATTACTATTGCTACCATACTAGGCTGTCAATTGAAATTCAACTCTTACTGCTAGTAATCACATACATAGAATGAACTGGTTCTACCGCCTACGTCTGATGCTCAAATTTCCAGGGCAAACAAACTTTTGGTAATAAGCAAGTTCCCTAATCAACGTTCATTTAGGTTTTACATAACAGCTGCATTAGCATCAATATCCATTACACTTTTAGAAACTGTTTGAAACCAGCGATTCAATAAAAAGAAAAAACGAAACTCATGTTATGGATCTGGTGTAAAGCTGACAGTGGCTGATATCAAATAATCTGTTTATTAAGTTGCCACTGCTAGTTTATGCAATTCCATTTGGATTTCCTATTTCTTTCCTGAAACTAGTATTGGTTTGGAGTCTAGATTTGCATGCTGATATTTTCTTTTGTGTGACAAGTGACAACTTACGGTTTGCATGATTAATAGGCTTTTATCATTATGTTATTAATTCCCCGATCATTTGCTACCCGCTCCCAAGCATTATTTTCTCTCAACTCCCATACTATCAAGCCTATTCCTGCTGCTTCCACTTATTTGCTTTTATAGGTATTATGAGAACGTTCAGGTTGAAGAAAAGTTATACTTAGACAAACACATGAAATTTCAGTTGGTTTGCATTTAAAACTTCCCTTTCTGCTGATCCTGTTTGGTGAAGCTGGGGAACAATATCCCAAATCTCAAGTACTATACGTCTATACCCTAGAGGAAAACCTATTTTTTTGCATAATTTTGAAACTGCGATTCTATTCTTTAATTCTGATTGATGGTCTTTTTACTCCTTTCTGGATGATTGATTAGAGTGTTCTATTTTTTCTTCTTCACGAGGTGGGGTGACTTTATAATTTTGTGTCCAGCTGCATGGTTAGCTGATAACTTGAGCAAGATTAATATACTTTAAGGCTACTTAGCATTAAAGTCTAGATGCTCAGCGTTTTCCACCTTGAAGTAAACTCCTCTTATGCTTTTGAGCCTGCATAGATGGTTTTATTCTTGTTAATTCAAAGTGATGACCCTAGAATTGTGTCCTTTGTCGCCTCATGCTGTACCATATTACACTTTGTCCAATTAATCATCTCTCGAGGCAGATCTGGAGATCCTTGTAAGAACTAGCAGCGAATCTGATTGCTATCTTTCCTTCTCAATTTCACAATATTTTGACTGGCTATCTAGTTAGGTTTCCAAGTTTCAAAGATAACCACGACTTTTGGTTGGTTTTCAATGTGATACTTACGACCAGATACAAACCCTTGATGATTCTAAACTATTTAGACTTAAATTATTAGGTAAATTGCTGCTTTGCTGAGTATTAGAATCTACAGCAAAGGTGTTGAAAGTCTTTATCTTTATGTATACAAAAATGAGCCTAGTGTATTAGAATTATTCGGTAGTTGCATAGAAGTTGTGCTCTTAAGTAGGTTATGCATCCTGATGTAGTAATTTTGTTCTGTTTAGTGTTGTAATGTCAAAATACAGGTATGCGGTTTATTGTTTCTAAACCCAGATTGATGCTTGTAGTTAGATCCTATTGAGAAGAGGCCACTAATTGCCACTGTATTGTTCTTCCAGATATCTATCTACTGGGAACAGTAATGCTGGTTTTTGGAATGGGTCTTTATGAGCTCTTTGTTTGCAACCTTGATATTGCAAAAACACAATCGAAGGAGAAGGCCACATCAACATCAAATCTCTTTGGATTGTTTGCTTTAAAGGTCAGTCAAAATTTTTTTTTCTTTTATCTTTCTAGTTTTGGTCATGAGGATTTTTTATACTACTTGATTGTGAGATTTAATTAATTGGTGGAAGAAAGAAAAACACTTGTGGAAAATTCGAAGTTATCACATGCATGTAGTAGCTTGTTAATATAATTTCATTTGTACCAGGAACGACCAAGATGGTTGGAAATAAAATCAGTGAGTGAACTGAAAACCAAACTTGGGCATGTAATAGTGATGCTTCTTCTGATAGGATTTTTTGACAAGTGCAAGAAGGCTGTCATACACTCTACACTGGATTTGCTTTGCTTCTCAGCTTCTGTCCTACTATCCTCCGGTTGCCTATTTTTGCTATCTAAGCTCAATGGCTCTACATGAGACTTTTGATTCTTCTCTTCTCTTCTGTTTCATTCAGTAAAGAGGATAGTTAGACAAAGCTATGTATGTAAGATATATGTTAGAAACAAGGAGTGGTTCCTGCTTGTTTGTTAATACACGTACTGATGTATGCATTGAGATGTATTATTTGTAGACTATAGATATAATAAAACATATTTGAAAAGTATCTTATCTGATTGTTTGAAGAGGTTGGATGACACTAAAAGAGTAGTTGATTAGTTATGGACAATGGAAATATATATAGCTTGGTGGATGGGTAGTTTCTTAATTTCTCCTTCGCTTAACATTTCTTCCAATTCCAAGCAATGAATTCTCAAAACAACTGTCTGGAAGAGAAGCTCAATCACTGCAAGCAAGCAGAGGAGCCGGGATCCCTGCCTCCGCCTAAATCCTCTATCTTCCATGCTACAACAAACATAAAAGTGAGCTTTTCAGAATTTTGATCTCAAGCTGTGTTTGTCGGACTTGCCATTCGCTCAAATCAAATCACTATGGTTCATTCTGTAAATTCTTTTTACTTTTTTTATTTATTTCAATTTTCTCTTATTCTATAAAAAATTATCATTTTTACAAAAATTTCAAAATTAAAATTTATTATTTGATAAATGTTGAACTATTATTAGATTAATAGAAATATGCTCACCTCAAATAACTGTGATTAAAAATTTATTTTCAATTTTTTTAACGATTAAAATATGAAGCGGGTAATATTTCAGTAACCATGAAAGTTGTCCTATTAAATAATACGAGACTCAGTAGAAAATTTTAATAAAATTCCAGGTTTTAAAAAATTCAAGGCACAAGAGCCTGCCCCCTTAGCCCATTCACTTCGCCCCTGTTTTCGTTCCCATAACCAAAAATCACCCAAAATTCTCATTTATATGTTATCATTATTACTGCTGTCTAATGTGGATTGGGAAGGAAGAAGATGTCAGTAATGAATGGAGGAGCGTCCCATGGAGAAGCTTGGAAAGCTCATGCCTCCATGGCGTTGGTGCAGCTCATGCTTGGAGGCTATCACGTAATTACCAAAGTAGCCCTCAATGTTGGTGTCAACCAGCTTGTCTTCTGCGCCTTCCGCGATGTTCTTGCTCTATCTCTTCTTGCCCCCATCGCCTATGTTCATGAAAAGTATGACCCTTTTTTTTCTCTGTATTTAACTCTGCTTCTTCTCCGCTACCATTTTAGATAAAATGGGCCATTTTCTTTTCTCGTTTTTGCATCCGTTTCTTACAGAGATGAAACTGATCTGGTATCGTGATTGACCTTACTAATCGACCTGTTCTTATCTCATTAAAATTATCTACATGTATCAACAACTGAAATGATAACCGCAATTTGCTGACTCGTCCAACTAATTCCTGTAATTTTTAGTCAATTTTCAATCTGGCATCTTTGTTGATCATATTATATGTACTCACAATTTGGTTTTCTGAACGCTTGGATTGAAAATATAACTTGTGGATGATGATGTTTCACTTTCCGGCAGAAGTATTCGACCTCTTATGACCAAACGCCTCCTCCTGTCTTTCTTCTTTCTTGGGTTAACTGGGTGAGTATTGCTTCTCTCTGGCAATATAATATCTAATAGATTCCGCCTCAAAAACTTCCTGCCACCCAACTTATCCGGCTTTTGGTTAATTGGAAAAGGATTTTCGCCAACCACCTTTTATTTCTCATTGGTCTAAGCTATACGAATCCAACTTATGCTGCTGCCATACAGCCTTCGGTTCCAGTCTTTACCTTTCTCTTGGCTGTAATGATGGGGTAATGGCATTATGTACTATACTTTTTCTTCTAAAAAAGAATCTAATTTTTTTTTTGGGTTCATTTATATATTTTAATGTCTCTAATACTTTTTGCCATAATTTATTTGAAAATCTACATGCAGTACAGAAAGAGTGACTTGGCTAAGCATTGAAGGTCAAGCGAAGGTTGGAGGTACCCTAATCTGTGCTTCTGGTGCAATATTAATGGTTCTGTTTCGTGGTCCAGCCTTGCTTGGACAGATGGATGCAGACTTTGCTGATCAAAATGACATCAGTGCCAGGGGTCAACCAGAAGGTGCTGGATGGCTTATTTCTAGTCTCCTCGCATTTGGGCTTGAGCATTGGCATGTTGGAGTTTTATGCTTGATAGGGAACTGTATGTGCATGGCTGCTTTCCTGGTCATTCAGGTAGGCCATTGCATGGCTGATATACGTTATTTATTATTTTCTCTTTCTTTTTTTTAATCACTCCTATTAATTAATCTTATATATAGGATCCTACCACCTCCACCCCCCAAGAAAAGATTATATAATTAGATTTGTCTCGTTTATAGCCAAAACTTTTTATGAAGCATTTCGTATAGGTTTCAATTTCAGCTTTGGAAATGTCTTCAGGTCCATTACAATGCCTTGCAATGCATGTTTTAATCATATTTTTTAGCAGCTCTCTTTGGTGCTTTATGCCTGTCTTTGGTTGGATAGCACTAAATATACAACATCTACTATTTTCTTCGTGGTTGTCACAAGTAGTGATGGGAATGAATCTTGTAGAATTTCATCTATAAAAACTATATTAGATTTCATGGAAAACAGTGCTCACTTATTTCATCATTTTGCAACTATATTATAAATTGAACTTTGCTTGCATAGTGCTCACTTATTTCATCATTTTGCAACTATATTATAAATTGAACTTTGCTTGCATATTTCGTTGTAATTAATACTTTTTAACACTTCCATTCCAGGCTCCAATTTTGGCAAAGTATCCTGCCAACATTTCTGTCACCGCGTTATCCTATTGTTTTGGTGCTGTATTGATAGTAGCAACAGCATTGCTTATGACGAGTGAATCAACAGACTGGAGTCTAACACAGTCTGAGCTTTTTGCAGTCTTGTATGCTGTAAGTTTGTCGTTGATGTTGTGTCATTTCAAGTCTTAAATAAGTTTTGGAAGTTAATTTCTTAGCCATTATCAAAGTGGTGGCTTTATCAGATGTTTGAAATGGTATTTGATGAGTGTGCACATTTTTAAACCTTTGTGGACACTGCTTGAGATGCTAGTTTAATGACCAAGGCCAAACTATAGGAACAGAAGTGTAAGAGAAGTGTAAAAAAAGTTATCATAAATAGCGACTGGAGAGGCTCTTCCCATGTAAAGGGAAGTGCATGATTTCTTGCAGAGAGTAGTAGGGTAGACAGATTTCAATAAGAAAGTACCAATCATACAAAGAATTGGTGCTGTTCGTGGGGTCTGTAACTTGGACCTCTGAATGATGCTGGGGAAACGATTATTAAAGGCTTGGTATAACATTCACAGAAGTAAGAATAATATGTTGTCCCTGATTGACTGGGTTATAATTAGTATAAAACATAGCTAAGCTACCTAATAGTTAAAGCTGAGGCTGAGATGTAGGGTAATGCAGGGATTTGTTGCATCTGCTCTAAACTATGGACTGCTGACATGGTCGAACAAGATCTTGGGGCCTGCTTTAGTTGCTCTCTATAATCCACTTCAACCTGCAGCATCAGCCTTTCTGTCAAGAATTTTCCTTGGAAGTCCAATTTATTTGGGAAGGTTGTTTTTATTTCTGTTGCTACCAGGCTTCCACTACTACCTAATCTGTTACACTAAAAGTAGTTTGTGTTGCTCCAGAGGCTGAGGTGAACTAATTTGGTTTTGGTTTTGTTTTGCATATTATGGCAACATCAGTGTAATTGGGGGATTTCTAATAATTGCTGGTCTATACATGGTCACCTGGGCATCCTATTCTTACAGATACAGAGAAAGAGAAAAAGGAAAGCACACTCCGGAGAGGGTTGGGTCCTTTGAAACTGTGATTAACAAAAATGCATAAATTAACAACTTTGGTTGGGGCCATCTCATCTGCTTCATCACAATAATCAAATTCAGTGGAGATGCATTCCCTCCCATAGCCACAGCAGGCTACAGGTATTATCATTATTACTATTTACAAAGATCAACTTCAAATGGTGTCACACGGCAAGGCTTGCCGTCATAGGGGAAAAATTTCGGTACGTACATATAATAGAGAAAGAGATTGATTGATTAAATACGTTTAGTTTTAATGGGAGTGAAATTAGATTTTAGGAATGTATTACTCACTTTTTCTTTCGTTGATATATATTTAAATTTGATTTAGAGAGGGTGGGATTTCAGAGGATTTATATCTTCTTAGTATTAGAGTGAGATTTGACGTGTTAGGTGTAGTGTATTTTCTTCATATTCATTCCACCTGATTCCAAGAGAACAACAACAATGATCTTATCCTTTATTAATTAACATTTTATGATTAAACTGACATCATATAATTCACTTAGTATGAATTCAATGCGATGATTGAATAAATGAGACTGACCCTGTGCGTAGGTATTTTTATACGTTTACGACGAGGCTGTTGCTAACAGTATGGTGTTCACTTGTTTAGTTATTGTTATTTTGAGAAAAGAAGTGTTGCAGCTCAAAATATTTATACATGCAAAATATCAGCAAACAACTAACTATTAAACCGGAATATCCCCCCGCAAGATGGGGCTACAAATGTTTAAAAAGCAGGACCATAAAGAGGTTTAGTAAAGATATCAGCGAACAGAATAAAGACGTAGAAAACCACCTTCGATATGATTGCTATGTTGGTGAAATACGAGATTGTAGGCAATATGAAATGCAGCTTGATTTTCACGATATAAGGAAGCAATTAGTGTAATAATCTAAAAGGATGACAGTAATGCAACAATCCAAACTAGCTCTCATGTGGCTAAAGCCATAGCCGTACTTCGACCGTAGGTTGCTTTTTAGACCACCATAAAATGAGAAACGTATCTTTAGTATTAGAAACATTTTCAAATATTTATAGTGTTCTAATAACTATAAATGAAAAGATGTAATCTATATAATACACCTATTGAATAATTGAGATATTAGTATGATTAAACATTGGAGGATCTATATAGTTGTGAGATATTAGTTGAATAATTATCTCTTTTAAAAATATAATTATTCAGAAAATACACGTATTGAAAATTATGTCTCTGTGTAAAGAGACTCGAGAGTTCCTATAAATTAGAGTGAGATTTTATTTCAAAAATATATCAAAAAATTCTAAAAAGGTTCTTCCTATTTTTCCTCTATCTTCTACTATTAGATTGTTATTTTCTTGTTATACTCTGCTCACTGTTTAGTGGACTATTTTCGTCTGTACAAAAAATAGTTACTGAGTTTCATTATATCCTCGAGCTTATACACGTTTTGGAGCCTTGTGCTATTGTTTCATTTTTCTATTCCAATTGTTGTTCTGTCACAATTAGTTACCGAGTTTCATTATATCCTCGAGCTTGATACACGTTTTGGAGCCTTGTGCTATTGCTTCATTTTTCTATTCAAATTATTGTTCGTGTTCCATCGAGATTTTTCTGACCGAAATTCCATTTTAACAAATTTTTCATAAGTTAATTTTTATCGTGGCGTATCAACATTTTGTGGCAGCACCAACTGAGGGCTTCGTTTTCCAGAATCATCTTTTTGTTTGGATCGAAGTTGTTAATTGAAAATCCCCTAAGGTGAAATGTTTCCTATGGAATTGGTTTAACAGAATTCCAACTCTTGATTTTTTTTTCTTTTTTTTTTTCTGGCGGAGTATTTCATTTCAACAAAACGAGAATGTGGGTACTTGGTGTCAAAGTGTTGGGGAGGAATCGTAAAGCTTGTTTTTCTTATGTCCTTTTGTGGTTTGCTTCTGTTTTTTCTTGTTGTCGAGGTCTTTGTGTGTTGTCTGTTACTTTGCACCTCCTATGAGGTGTTAATTTTCTCTATTGAATATATTTACTTTGGTAGCCAATATCAATATATGATCATACACTACTCACGGGCTGAAAGGATCACCATCCAGTGGGGGGCAACAGTTATGTCCAAGTGCAATCAGCGTTTGATGTAAAAACCCTCCTTGGCTGACCACTGCTATCTCGCTTTCTTCCCGCGGAAATAATTGAAGTTGATTCGATTAAATTAGTTCTTTTTAATACATGCTCATGTCCAACCCAAATTCATCATTCTAATCCTTAAATTAGCTATGTAGATATCATCTTCACCATAAATTGTCTTGAATGTTGTTACTGTAGTGGCCACTGGCCAGTAAGCAATATTTTTTATTAACTATTGTTGTTTCTTGGAAAGAAATGAACAAGTGTGTCAAATGTGTTGTACAGGGGATGGAAGAGTTAGTGGTTCCCAACAAGAACACCCTTTGGCCTGGGACATGGTCTTGACAGCATCATCCACCTCACAGATTGCTCCTCACATACTTCAACCTGTAGCGTTTCACATAGTTATTCCTCCAATAGCATGGGGCAGATGCAATTTGAGAGTAGCAGCGAGTCAGATGAGACTGCAAAAATTTAGGAAACAAGTTTTAGGGTATGCTGGTATTTTGTCCATATCATACCATATAAATAGAATCTGTTTTCATTTATTAGAGGCATATGGTCATTCATTTTGTAACGTAAATAAGAAGGAAATGCAAAAAAGACTTGGCAAAACCATTTCCTGATTAGAAGTATGACTGAGCAAAAGCGATGTGCACAGCATTTAGCTACTTCGCTAATCAAAGCCAAAAGTAGTCTATCACCAAGGCAACCCCAATCTACAAGGCTACTTCGCTAATCAAAGCCAAAAGTAGTCTATCACCCCAATCTAAAAGGTGTAGTTTGATGTGCATTTTGTCACCCCAATCTAAAAGGTGTAGTTTGATGTGCATTTTGTCTCGTAAAAATATGAGGAATTTTATTTTGAGGAAATAAATTTTGGTCGGTGAGAAAGAAGAATTTAATTGAATTGAAGAAGAGCAAAACAAAGCAGAGATGGAAAAGTTTGCATTGCATGATAATGATGGTGCTAATTCCGCTGCTCTGTTCTTTTTCTTGATTAAACAAACACGTTGTACATAACACAAAGGAGCATCTATGTTGGAAACTTACCCAAAAAAGAAAAGTGATTGCAGAGATGGAAAAGTTTGCATTGCATGATAATGATGGTGCTAATTCCGCTGCTCTGTTCTTTTTCTTGATTAAACAAACACGTTGTACATAACACAAAGGAGCATCTATGTTGGAAACTTACCGAAAAAAGAAAAGTGATTTTGTTCATAAATCATAATCCTGTTCCATACAGAACATACATCTATGTTGGTAACTTACCCAAAAAAGAAAAATAATTTTGTTCATAAATCATAATCCTGTTCCATACAGAACATGCACTGTGAACTACTGAGTTGAATCTCTCAGGTACACTAAATTCCTACCTACTACAGCAGGCAAACACACATTATACATCAGAAATCATCTTTTTTATACACTAAATCATCTGTATACCACTCTTTCTCTCTGCTTCTTGCTTGTTCACCCACTCAACTCAAGCATACATCACTATATAAAGCTACATCATACAAACTATGTACCCAGGGGCAACTTGCATTAGTAAAAAACCAAACCAACTGCCGCCTAGTAGTAGTACTTATAGACTCTAATCAATGGGATATTCAGCGTCTTCCAGTATTGTGATGCCAACCAACATATAACCGAAAAGTACACTACTAGAAAACAAACACGCTTGATACGGGCTGTGTTAATAGCTTCAGGAAATAAAGACTTCATATGCTGTAGGATTCTAACGAAGCTGATGGTGATTATAGATGTTGAAAAACCAGTGATGACACCTACTATTGTTTCCCACCTCCAATATCTAGCTCTCCCCTCACCCAAAAACCAAGACCGCAAAATCTTGGTGGATCTGATGCCATTAAAACAACGATAATTAAACAGAGGAAAGCAGCATTAACTCACCAAGACATCAAAACAGAGAAGTTCACAATATCTCCTACTCAACTATCCTGCAACCATGATCAGTAAAAGTAATTAACAGATAAGATATCAACTGCGGTCTAAATCTCTAATCTAGAGAAATTATCCCATCTTCATTCAATTTTCACAAGTCCACCCGCTACCCACTCTTTCTCTCTCACTTTTTTCATTTTGACCAGAATCCATTACCTTATTAGAATTTTCAAGTCCAATCTCACTGGAAACCTATATTACCATATTCTTATTCTCTCCCCCAAACTTCAGAAAGAGCTCTGCTGCACTGGAAACCTATATTACCATATTCTTATTCTCTCCCCCAAACTTCAGAAAGAGCTCTGCTGCTGTTTGTCCCAGAATATGCACTACATCCAAAACAGTGTAATAACTTCAGCTATGCACTCATCATGTGATCCCAACGGTAAAAAACTAACTAGAAACTCAAGTTCAAAATAAAGGTGGACCAAAATGCAAATCTCATGCCAACCAAACAATTTAAAGACCAGAAAAGCACATTGTTAAGAAGCAGCTACCAAAAACAACTTCCTGCAACTATATAAAATAAAATGTAAATGAAACTAAGTAGTAAACTCACATAATTAAATATCGTTTTATCATTTCAATTGAGGATGGATCTTTTGCTTGGCAACTGAAAAAACCATCATCATACAACTTTACCGCGGAAATACCTAATATATACCAGCAGTCATAGGTTTCATTAACCTGAAAGAGGGGACTGATTAGATAGATTTACATAAAATTGCACTTAAAAAATCTGGTCTGCACATGATCATAAGGAACAACCGGAACTTGAAAAAGCTACCTTAAACTTATCTTTGGTCAACCAAGCAGCACCAAAGTTAGGTCTGCAACTAAGCGGAAGAGCTTCATTCGGTGCCTCTGTAAAGGCAAGTTGCGTCTGACCCAAAGAGTGGTCTCTGTACTCCACCTGCAATCGTAACGCAATAGTATAGAAATAGAGATATTTTAGAGTACTTAATATTGATGCCTCCCTATTTCACAAATCTTTTCAGTAATACAGCTAAATTACAAGATTTGGCAAATCCCAAAACCAATCAATATACCATTCTTAGGAAAATAATCAAGTAGAAATGCAAATATTATATAATAATGGAAAAATAATCAAGATGAAATTTTGCCACAATCAAGAACACCCATATTTTGCAGCAAAAAAAAAAAAAAAAACAAACAGTTGAGCTAATGACTTAAATTAGATATAATATTACCTTGAACACTGAGGTCCAGTAATAATCATAACGGCATCTAAATTTGCTCCTTTCGAAAGGATAAAACACATGCTTTGCTTTATAATTCAGTAATCCAAGCTCGCAAACCTTCGATGACCTAATATCCACACCTGATTTAAAATAACAAAAAAATAGCAAAAGAAGCAAGCTTGCATTACCTCGATATAACCGAAAAAAACATAGTAATCGATAAGAAATAATGATAGCATGTGAAATTGCCGGTTAAAGCTGAAAATAATGCTATATGCAAAGACTAAAAGAAAAAAAAATATCAATTATGAAAAAATAATAAAAATATGATACAAAGAGAAGTCGAAGTTTGATTAGTAAAGAGAAACCGAGAGAAGCATACTGCTAGAGACTATCTTGCACTGTGTGGGGATGGAGATGGGATTCGAAATTGAGAGTTCCCCCATGAAAATGGGAAGGAGTCCGACTAAGAATGATAAGGAAAAGAAAGCGAAGATGGGGAAGAGAAGGGCAAAAGCGATTCGAAGTAACATGTAGCGAAAACCCTTGTTACCATTATCGGGGAGTTCTTGAGAATCCATACACTCAAAAGCGCAAATTAACAGAAGCTAGACGGTTTTCCTGTAAGTAGACCGGTCACCGGGACCATTTATCCGGTGATCGGAGACTTTTGTAGAGTCAGAACTGAGAATAATAAAGAGAGCACGCTGCGCTAGGGACCCTTGCGTTTTTAGAGAGTTTTTTTTTTTTTTTTTTCTCTTTTAAAAAAAAAAAATTTAAGCCGACCGGCCGATTTTGAAGAGAAACCGAAAAAAGATCTAGCTGAAGCCTAGAGATTTGAAACTTCTATATATTTTTGTTATATAAAATTATAAAAGAAAAAAGTCCAAATATTTGTTGGATCATAAAAAATATACAAACATCAAATTAACTCAATCCAACTCTTAAATAATATAATTCATGACACAATAGGTAAAAAATAATTTTATAATAAATATATTTATAAAAATTATAGTAAGAATAAAATTGATAAAATTAAAGTTTTTAAAACCATAATGAGTTGTGTTCGAATTCATTAAATGTCACAAAGATCTCTCTATTATACCGAAAAGTTCATTTTAATCCCTCTACTTTGTAAAGTAACGTTTTAATCCTTAAATGTTCGAAAACATAGGTTAAAAATGTTTAATTGTCTTAAAAATGAATAAGATGTCATAAAGTTAATTGGTAAGTTAGATTAAAAATCTGGCATGAAAAAACCTCGCCTGAAATTTACGGATTAGCTAACTTGTACCCATTGAATTTGAAGACTCGGGATATCCGTATAACGCCTCAAAATTCTCAGTATCACTTGTTCCGAGTTACGGATGGATGAGTAATCTTGGAAATCTGCATAGAGGATGGTGAATGAAAATGTGGTCTTCGTCTCAGAAAAAATCATATATAAAGAAATAATTTCCCTTAATCTTTTATCATAGGTTTTTGAATCTAATATCCATATAGTATTTAGGAAACTCTAGAGCTACGTTAACAGCAAGAGCCAAGAGATTTTGGTTTTCAAGGATACGAGACAAGGAAACAAAATTTTGATTTTAAATTATAATTAATACAAACGGCAATTTTACTCGCTCAGAATCATACATAAATTATAACTTACACCTCATATTACATCTTGTACTCAATACAAGATAATATTTGACCAAACATACGTCCCAAAAGACCAAGGTCTTCCTCTGCACCGTATACAAAATTAGCCTTAGCAGGTTGGATTACTCGATACGAAAATTTTCACAATTAAAATCATGTTAGAAGTCCAAAATATTGCATAATCGTTCCAAAACAAAAAGCAGTCTCTATTACATAACCGAAACAGAAAACCAAGTATTATATTACCACGAAAGCACTCAAACAGTGTTCATTTCCATGAAAGAAAATTATTTGGACTCCGATTACACATACATAACAATAAACCAAGATGCTGGGCCACCACCCATCTCACCCCACTACTTTTCTGGTAAAACTTCTTCCAGACTGTATCTGTTGGGTTGGTCTAAGAAACATGTCATTCTTAGATTGCGCAGTCCACTGTACCCCAGCTTTCATTGCTGCTGGCCTTTGCCTGCGATTTACAATGGTCACATTTGCCAACTTCTCCACTACATCCGAAGCTCCAACAGCAGTTCTATGCTTGCCGATGGACACTGCAATTCATGTTCTAATTTCAAATATCGAACAAGACTAGACTGATAAAAAAATAGGCTCTTGGAAACTTTCCATCCAACAACCAGATCCAGTAAGCAGCAGCCAGGAAACTTGATTTATATTGCATATACGTAAGTATATATGTAGGTTCCATATTTCATATTCTCCATGGACCGGTAATATTCAAATACAAATAGTCATGGCATGGTTGAATCTAGATTTTTTTTTTTTTTTAAATCAAACTTCATATAGCAAAGACTTACTTGGACTCTTTCTTCCAGGTGGTCGATACCTTGGTTGTTTCACAGTGTTCTTCAAGGATTTATGATCACTCTTATTCATACGTTGAAGAGAAGGAAAACAAAACAAGATCATTTTTAGACATAATGTACAGAAAATACCACTAGAGAAGCAGAACCACTAAGAAACATTCCATGATAAATAAAATTACCTGATTAACCATCTCCAGCTTGCGTTGCACACCTGCAATAATTAATGATAATTAGAAATCCACTATGTATGATCATCTAGGAAATAAACACCACAATAGACAAGGGTAAAAACTAGATCAAGCTCTCCATAACAAATATCATTAGTAAACTATTTAAGCATTAGTACATATTCCACAATCTATCACCTGTTATTGTGCCCATACATGCATTTGACTTCAGAGAAAGATTGCCAGTGAGCCCTGCATTCGGTAGAACCCCAGAAAACCTTCTAGCTGATTGCTGCTCCAATTTTTGTCTCACCCCAACTACAAGCATGCAAATTAGAGATTAGCCATAAAATAACCAAATAACAAAACCCCTCCACAATAAATGACAAAAATGGCTGTATATTAGAACAAACCAGGTGGAGGAGTTCTAGAAACAGCTGCTCTAGGACGTAGAGAGGGTGGAACATAAAGGCAACTCTGCACATCGTAAGGAAGCCTAATGGTAAAGCACTTGCTACAACATAAATGTCATTTGACCTCATAAACGAACAAATAGAAACATTATTATCACACACACAAAAAAAAATCTACCTGAAAGAAAGGATGTTGAAGGGCCTCAGCAGCAGTTGGCCTTCTGCAAGGATCCAACGAACAGAGAGACTAAAGACAAACAGCAAAGATTATGTCAATTTGCCTTCAAACAATCCAAATATTAATAAATATAACAGAAAGCTCTTCCTGCAGCAGGATGAGGGTGGAAAGGAATAAAAAGCAATAGCCAGTAGAATGCACTCAACTGTAATAAGGTTTATTGCATCATCACTTGCTGATGGAATCAACACAGACAGAGGTGTCCCATGGAACTTCCATGTCCAATAACAGAAGTTGAAAAGTATTTTAGATACTATACACTCGCAAGAAAATCCATATGAAACAATTTGAGAGAGAAATACCTGCGGGAACTGGTAGTTTATAGTTCTTGCAAGACTAAGCCCATCTGGCCATGAATCTTCAGTTGGAGTGCCTACTACACTGCAAATTTTGTAAATTTCATCTGCTTCACTGCACACATAATAGTAATGAAGGGTTAGCATCAATCCTGTGACTAACCAGGCAAATATCTGCTATTGCCACAAATTAGAAAAACATAATTGAATATCATCTAATACCTACAAAAATGCATGGTAATGTATGGTCTTGAGAAGGCACTAGTCAGTAATCACAGAATAATGATAGAAATAACAACAAACCTTGTGCCAGGAAAAAGAGGATGTAAGGTGAACAACTCAGCCATGATTGCACCCATCGCCCACATATCTATAACCAAGGAGAAAAACCATAATTAACAAGGGCTGTCGCCACTTTTTTCTTAAGCGATTCTCTATTGATTAAACAGAAAACACACCAACTTTTGAAGTGTATAGGTATGATTGAAGAAGTACTTCAGGGGCACGATACCTAAAAAGGAAACCCAAGGCGTAGAGTTAGAAAGAATATACAAAATAAAAAATAAAAAAAGGTGAAAAAACCACTAATTCTCAGTATCAAACCTACCAGCGTGTTGAGACATACTCGGTGTACGGTGGACGTGAACTTATTTCACGAGCAAGACCAAAATCAGCTATTTTGATCATATCTTTAGTAACCAACAAATTCTCTGGAAAGAAAAAGGCAGTTACAGAATATTCCTCTTGAGTAAATTAACAAAAACATGAATTTCACTAAAAAATGAATAAACACAATACCAGGCTTTAGGTCACGATGAAAATAACCACGCTGGTGCATGTATGCAAGACCTTGAAAGACTTGGAAGCACCAATTTCTAATGTCAACTTCTGAAAAAAGCTTTTCCCTGTCTTTCATAAGTTGATATAGGTTGCATTCCTGGAAAATTTTCATGCTTTCAGTAAAATAACTTAACTCCCAATAATTAAAAGCATGTTATAGTAGAAAACAGATAGGTTACCAACCATATATTCAAACACAAAGTATAGGATGTCATTTTCCCTAATGACCTCCTTAAGCTTCACAATATTGGGATGATTCATTCTCCGCAGTGACTGTCAAGAGAAACATACAATCATGTATAAGAAAGGGGGGGGGGTAAGAGCAAAACCTGAAAATCCAACTCATATTACCTTAACTTCTCTCAGATTCACACACTCTTCCCAAGAGTAATATTTCTTCTTCATTTTCTTAATTGCAACCTTCAGAACAGGAAATAGTTAATTGAAAAAGATACACCGATATCAACATACTAGAAGAAACATGTTCATAAATCAAATAAATAAAATCTTAGAAATACTCACAACTTCACCAGAGAGCCTATTAATAGCTCGCGAAACAGTACCAAATGTTCCATCACCAACTTCCTTAATTAATTTGTACCTAATATCATTGAAATATTGATAAGAAAAAAATTATCATGCATAGAAAAAATATTGACAAGTATATCACAGGATAAACAACTTACCTCTCCATTGCCTAGCAGAACAAAGAGTAGCTCTTTCTTTATTCAAGAGAGGTATGAGAACCAACAATACCCATGTGACATTTATCTTCAGTAGAAGATTGCTTGTATTAAATGAAATTATAGAACATTATAGAAAAGAAATGCGTAGCAGATCAGCTAAATCCACCAGAGCTTTTAACGTGGATGGGCCTCACAGCATGGTTTGGTACTAAACCCACAGCTTGAAGACGAAAATAATGCATCAACAGAAGTTATACATGAGCTCCACAAAACATACTGATTTGAACCAACCAGAATGGTTGCTTCAGCCAACATAAAGGATGCCAAGCTCAAGGTGCTCTTTGCTCAATTCAGAAGCTCAATTGCAATTAACGTATATACTAAGAACAAACTCCTGGAGGTAAACCATCACCACATCACTAATCAGGAGCAACAATTGAAAATTAACCAAGTACTACACCAGCTAATGCTTAGTAAGCAACTTTTAACCGTCTACTGTGAGAGTTCAGCCCTGTGATAATTGACAAGAAAATAGAAAAATAAGGTAAAGGTCACAAAATGAACAAAAGTTAATACTTAATAGATATGGGGAAAGATAATCATGTAAGTATATATTGTGTATACCTGGAAGGTGTTTTCGCAAAATCTTTGACCAAATGTTGTATCAGCAAAGCACTGCCAAGAAAATTGTTTTAGAACCTTACCATCTATTTCAGTCAAATGAAGAAAGACAAAATACCTTACTTGCAGAAGTGCGATCTAACACCTATCCCTGAAAAAACTTGCATTACTCTTTCTGCTTTGGGTATTAAAAAGAGACTGGGCACTAAGTGCAATTGACAAATGAAACCAAGAGAAAATCTCCATGGATGATAAACCGCCAGTCAAGTACTTCCTGGAATGAAAACATCCGGAAAAGGTAGCAATTTGACCAGAAGCACACTTGTTCCATGTCTTGAAAAGGAAACTAAATCCTTTTAAATCCAAGCCCGGTGCAATCTAACATTAAAACATCAATTGAAATTTGAGTCAAGATAGATCTTATAGAAGCAGATAGTCTAATATGATAAGCTCTATTAGGAATAGTAAAATAGTACAAGATCATGGTATAATTGGTAAATAATCTAGAAAGGGAACCGAGTTGCCATGAAATAAGACGCAGTGATTCAATCATATCTCACGCAATTATGTGGAAAAAGTAAAAAAAAAAAAAAAAATTGAATATCCATCCGAGAAAGCGAATTCAAGACAAAAATCAACCAACCTAAACCACTAGCGGCTCATCAGATCAAGATAAAATCAATGCCCAATTCTATATAACAGCAATCCATTAGGAAACCCCGTGAAACGAGCATCACGAAAAAAAATTTATCAACGAATCAATCCAGGAAAGGTCGACGAATGCAAAGAAATTTCTTCTAAATAAAAGGGGCAAACCCAAATAAACTAGTAAACTGAAATCTACGAAGCCAAACTAGTTCCTAATTATTAAACAGGCAAAAAAAATTCTAAAGAAAAACTCTAATCTAACCCCAGACATTTAGGAGAGAGAGAAGATGAGGTCGGATCAGATCCAAGTTAGGAATTAGAAAGAAAAAGAAAAGGATGAGAGAAGAGAAGAGAAGAGATACCTTAAAACCAAGTGGCATAAGCACCGTCGCCAAGGACGGGAAGAGGTGGAATCCAGAGTTTCGCTATTTCTCCGTCTCCCTAAGAAGCAAAAATTAGCACATTTTTTTTGTATTTTTGATGTTTAGCTTTGTGTTTGGGAATTGAAGGAAATTATCTATTCTTCTTTAAATACTGACGTTGGTAGGGTCGGGGCAGTTGTTGCTCTCGTCTTCTAACGTGTGAACCAAGAAGAGAAAACGCTTATATTTCGGTCGTTTGCACTGCCGCTTCTCTACGCTACGCCCTACTCTATTATGTTGAGCTGGTATGATGGACGCTCTGGTGTCCGTATCTCCTTGACTGGGATTTGGGACAACATTCCCACGCGTCCAACCTCTATTCCTTTTCTTTCCTTTCACATCTCTACAACAAAATGACTTCCAACCAAATTTCTGGTTAGTTTGTTATTGTTTTCGTCAACTTTTCTTTTTAATGTACAGATCATGGATATCATTCATAATATTATGTTACGGACAATTAACTTTGTTATAAGTAGCCCAACAGACTAGGTTTTATCACCACAACCTCATCAATGCAATTATCTCAAATGTTTCAACTTTGTCAATGGTAACAATTCACCGGAATCAGATCCCATTAACCACCTTCGCATAATATGTAGAGTTCCTTTAACCTACTTCGTCAATTAATACAAGTGTTGTCAATTTTCCTCGTCAAGCAAACATTTGCCCAGGGCATACCTTCCCCAAACCCCTTGTTTAAACCATCTTATAACTCCCTACACCCAGGAGCGAAGCCAGAACAATTTTGTAGGGGGGCCGGAAGAAATTTTAATTTTTTATAGTGTATATCTTTATAATTTTTAAAGGATTAAATTGAATTTTTATAATTTTAGGGGGGCCAAAGTGCAATTTTACCTTACTAATTTAAAATTTTTAAAAAATCTTAAGGGCCTAAATAGAAATTTTACCTTTTAGGGGGGCCGGGGCCCATGCCTGCCCTCTTGGATCCGCCTCTGCCTACACCCAACTCGCTTATTAGATCTAGGTATAGAGCGTCATAAGTTAACTTAATTAGAAAACACACATTTCCACCTTTCTTTAAATAAAATACTATTAACCATTTGGTGAATACCTCCGTTTCCCAAAGTAATATTTCATTCATTTAAGACCACTTTTATTTGAAAGCATGATTTAAAATAATAACCAATCGTATTTAAGGATTTAAAGATGCACGAATTTGACCATTGGCAACCACTTAATTAGCATCAATGGGTCACAATAACGTTATGCTTTCAATGCTTCCATTCAACATTCAACGGGTTCAATATAATGTTCAATACAGATTAAATATTTCAAAATGGTGGTATCTAACAATTGACCTAACACCCCCAACAAATAAATGTTAACCCCCAACAAATAAAAAGGCTCACAAATGGGTGCAAATCTAGATGTATTGCTTCGATCACACCGCTTAACTTAAGAACTTGAAATGAAGAAAAAATTGGGGAAGTTCGTAAAAACTTAGTGAGTTCTTGAGAAAAACAATCTCACCTTAATTATTATTAAACATTAAGGAAAATAAAGACTCGACTAGTTCGCCATAGCTGGCGGATACATTGGCTTGTAATCATCTGGCGGTCAATACCGCAATCGAACTCACCGATTGGCGAATAACACTGGTTTCTAAACTCATATATGACACTCATAGGCACATCTGCTCCGCGAATATGCCACTTGCGTGGATTAGCATTTATGACTGACAGACTCCCTGTTTATGTTTTCATGCAACATGCACCCTTTTTCCATTTACTTCATTGTGCTAGCTTCTGATCTCGATTCCCGAATAACCTATTTTTTCGTATAATTTCATATCTGCTCATCAGAAATGCTAGATATAGCGGGCATTGCTTTTGCCATTCGTCTCAACAATGCTAGATATAGCGGGCAAATGCTTATTGAGAAACTGTTGATGAAGTTTTTGCTCTTGTCTGACCCTAGGAGTATGAATGTCTAGCATGAGTATCGTCTTAAATATGATACACGAAATAGCTTATTATATGGTAGGAGAAGAGAATGATTGTTTAGACTATAATATTTCTTGCTTGATCTTAGGCTAAGGGAACCGCTTAAAAAGATATATAGGGTGGGCTAGCTAAACTTCAAAATGACACCAGATTCTATGGTAAGACGACTTTTGATAGAATTATACAGCAGTGGGCTCTAGGTTGTGAATTTTCTTAGTTTAATGGTAATGGATATATGCTGGAGCATTGTTTAATGGTGGTTTGTTTGCTTGATGGGCTTATTGCTATTTCACAACTGAATTCCCTTTCATTTAGTATGGTTTTTGTAGAAATGGTAAAACCTAGTTGGCTTAGTAGTAGCCATACAACTATCTTAACTAAAATCGACACTGCAACAAATTTATCTTTGCGGCAAAATTAAATTATAAAATTTAAATAGGTTAACAAGAAAATTAACTGTGTTAACAGAAATTAAATTCCTATTTTTTGAAAAATACACACATAACCTTTTAAAATCTTTAAGACACAAAAATAATATTTTGCCATTTTGAGGGGATAAGGCCCCTGCTGCAGTCGCAATAATCTCTGTTATTGCCATTGTTGTTACTAGCTAGACAGAAATAAATAAGTAAAAATAAAATAAAACTGAAATTTGCTAGCCTAGGACTTGACAAAACTGCATGTTTTGATTCCACCCATTAGCTTCACTACGCCGATTCCATTCATACGACCGAGCTACATGGATTACTTGCTCAATCATTTCTACAGCTGTCTGGAATCCAAATGATCTATCAATTATGCTCACATCGTTGTCAACAGTTTTCGAAATTCCGTTAACTCCTACTTTCAGTTTCCGCCGCTGAATCTCCTCAAATATTTTGACAACACACGCATTGTGCCATCTTCGCCTATAATGTAAATCTATAATATGTTCAATTTAGTTGATGTCAAATTCATTATCCAATTAAGACAAAAGAAACACATCCAATTACTTCAGAAACTAATATATGTATATACATAATTGGCAAACAACAAGCAAACCTGATTAAAGACGTGGTTCTCAACAGCATCAACAATCTTTGTGAGGTCAAAGACAACCGTGCGCCCTTCCTATGACAGCTATGCATCATCTTGGAATAGAGCTCAACAAGGTGAAACCGTAAAATTGGCGCACCCCATAGAGCTCCCAAAGGCCAACAACCAGCTCCCTTATAAAAGTATTCATCCCAAGATAGAGTCCTCCGCACGTGATGATAGCAGCCCTGGTTGCACAAGGGTCAAAGAAAATCTGTTTACGGGGACTTGCTCTGATATATCTCTAAGTGGCGAGAAGGAGAAAAAAAAGGTTCTGGAGTCTTGTGTCCATCAAGCACTATATTTTAAGCATCTTCTTGTGGCTTCTAAGGTTTTAGCTGGCCAAGCTTCCTTTGGAAGCTAAGAATGAAGAAGAAAGAACGGAGAAAAAAGGGAAAAAAAAAGTTGACGTGGTTGAGATGGATTAGAAAAAATTAATAATAAAAATATTGTTGACCGCCACGTTAGCTTACAGTTAAATTGTCAACAGTAATTAAGAGTTCAATGATCAAAATTAACAAATCAATAACCTAATGACTATATATCATAATTTTTAAAATTTGGCAATTAAAATATAATTTAAATTATAAATTAAATTGAGGCAACAAAAATATATTATCTAAATTAAGCTTAACATTATTAAATTATTAGTGAATTTATATTTTGGTCACTTAATTTTAAAAAATTACAAAATAATTATTGAACTATTCAAAAAGTTTCATTTAAGTTACTAGACTATTAAAATCGATATTGTATAGCCTTTACTATTCACACCGTTTGCACTAAAATTTATAAAACAACTTTAATAATTAGAAATCTACAAACTAAAATTTAAATAACTGTCTTTTTCAATTTTGACATTGACTATAAGATCAACTTGAATTTATAGTATATTCTTTTAGTATTGATCCACTACATCAACCGTCAAATCATTACTCGAAGCTCATTAGCTAGATTTAAGAAAAAAACTTATTAACAACTTAATGGCGTAAACAAAAACTTTCAAATAGTTAAATGATCATTTTATAACTTTTTAAAGTTTAATGACCAAAATGTAAATTTAGACTTTGTTTGTTTCACTAAAAATAATTTATGAAAAATAATTTCTGATAAATTATCTATAAATAAACTCTTTTCAAAAAAATAACTTAAGCTTTTTAAGGAAATAAATCATTTACCTTAACAATAAATCATTTTCCATTCAACAAACTATTTTTTTGTTAAACATATATCCTTACTAATAGTTTACTTATTTTAAGCACAGTTTATCCAAATATATTTGTCCCAATATAAAATATTCTCTTACCGTCCCCTTTTTTTTTCTCTTTCAAAATACGCTCACTATTTTTTTTTTTTTCAAAAGAAAAAAAAAATCCGTTCTCTTCTGTAAACTTCATTTGATCCTGCTTGCTCTTGTCTCTCTCTCTTTTTTTCCCCGCTTTAAGTTTACTTGTTTTCTTGTTGCCGCTTTGTTTCTTCTTATCCCTATATCGTAGCTTACAAAATCAAAATTCGCTTGTGATTCTCGTGTTCTCCGCAACGTTGAAGCTATTGTAGAACTGAGAATTAAGAACCTTCGATTCGTCCCTATTTCAAAGATAAAGGGAGAGATGATTAGAGATCGAATGATTTAGGTGGTACTGATATCGCGGGAGCAAAGATTACGATCTAAGCTTCCGATTTTGCATAGTGAGCTGGAATTTCGGTTCTTGTTTGTGGATTTTGAGAGGACAGGAATGTCAAAGGTGGTGTTTGAAGGATGGATGGTCAGATATGGACGAAGGAAGATCGGCCGCTCCTTCATACACATGCGGTATTTCGTGCTCGAAAATCGGCTTCTGGCTTACTACAAGAGAAAGCCACAAGATAATCAGGTCTTTAAAATTTTTTTTTTTAGAATTCTTAATTTTGCTTGGGCATTTTTTAGCTTCTTAAAGGATATAAGTATTTATAATAATTAAAAAAAAGTTGATTTCGTCTTTTGTTTTTTAGGATTGCAGAAGAGAGAAAAGTTGCTTTTAAAATGTTAAATCAAGTGCAATTGCCTTCGGTTAAATTTTATTTTAAGTAATGGAGCTTTTATGGTTAATGATGCCGTGCTTTTAGTAAAAGCAGGAGCATCTTGTTGACAAGGTGCCTCATATTCTTACTGTTTATGAAAAGAGAGCAGAGTAATTTTTATTTTCATTTTTTCGAAAAACCTTTGTGTTTCTTCTGACTATTCGCTTTTGTGCAATGTGTTCATTTTATAACTAAATTCAAGCACTGTCGTTAACGGTTAAGAACGCTTGTGTTCCCAAAATCAGGTTCCAATAAAGACTATGTTGATAGACGGAAACTGTAGAGTGGAGGATAGAGGCTTGAAGACTCACCATGGACACGTGAGTTGTTGTCTCCTCGTTTGTATGTGTGTGTTTGCTTGTATTCTATTTTAGCATATCGATGTTATAATGGTAATAACAGTGGAAAATGTTGCTGTCGGTAGCCAAGGCTGAAACTCTCTAATATCATATATACATTAGATTAGATGTACTTGTATGTGTACATGTTTGTATTCGGAAGCATATTATCAGATCAGAAATAACCTGCAATCTTATACTGATGATTACTATGCATTTTATATTGTTGTCTTCTAGAGATTTGGTAGTCTCCTTATTGACCTGCTGTATTGCTTATTATATTTTATTGCTCTTCCCTGTCCTCTCTTTCTTTTGTTGAGACTCATGAATGCTCTCGCATATTGTCTCAGTTTATGCATGGTTGTTTGATCACAATTATGTTTCATAAGAAGTTATATTCTAGTGTACTGTGAAATTTATTCCTTTTGATAGAACACTCGTTTATTCTTCATTTTGACTTTCTCATGGTTTATATTTTGCAGATGGTTTATGTTTTATCTGTTTACAACAAGAAAGAGAAGTACCACAGAATCACGGTTTGTTCTTATTTTAATTATAGAAAACAGTAAATGAATGTATATTCTTAGATGCTTAATAACCTCATGTTGCTTTGTTGGTTATTCAATTTGGAGAAATGAAACATGTTTTTGGCTTCTTCTCTCTTAGGCTCTTACCTGCTGCCAGGAGGAGAGTTTCTAGGAATGAACCCCAATTGCTACTTTGCTGTTGCCAGATCACTTATCTCATGTACTTTTTGATAAATGAACAATGGTTTTGCCAGTTCTATGCTGAAGGACTTTAGTCACATTGGCATATATTGGTGATGCGCTTAGCTTTACTATATGGACATGTACTTGAGTTCCACTTTGATTGCTCTTGATGGTTTCGTACATCCTGAATTGAGTTAGCCTCTTTATTATGAGTGAATTTATTATTAAATGGGACTGAATTTTTTATCTGACGAGACTAGAGGGGCATCTGTTTTCAAAGTGATACATGCTTAAATTGCACGGTGTTTCTCTGTCATTGTGGAAGCCTAAGCGATAAATGTTTTGGATTTACCATGTGACCTCTTTGGTCCCTATGTTTCCTTTTTCATCCAGTTACAAAATCTTATGCTTTTGAATTTTGGGAACCTAAAATAGATTCATGTCTGCTTTCTTCTTTCAAGATGGCAGCATTCAACATCCAGGAAGCCCTAATGTGGAAGGAAAAAATAGAGTCTGTAATTGATAAGGTACATCTCTGAGTTTGTAACCTAATCCCTGCTTCTTTCCATGTTTAAGACTTGCATTTTATAGTTGGTTCACCCTTATAACCTCTGTGCAATGGACTACGGTCGTATTTTCTTCGTGAACTTAATATAAATTTTTTAATGTTAATCTGTTACCCAGATCGATTTAATTGTCTGGTTGCATCATTTTCTTGTGCAGCATCAAGAGTCACAAGTTGCAAATGGCAACAAATATGTTTCTTTTGAATATAAATCTGGGATGGATAATGGGAGGACTGCTTCATCATCAGATCATGAAAGTCAGTAAGTTCCAATTTACCACCATTTTTCTTTTTGCTGTTGTCTATCTGTGTTGATAAAAGTGAATGTTATTTTGAGGCGAGTCTGGTGGGTGTGTGGCTGTGTGGCTGTGGTCTTTTGTAAAGCTACTTGAGTGTCTTTAAGTCTTCGGATCAAATCCTCATGGGTAGAGAGTTATTTTCATAAATGAGTGGGAGAAGGTTAGAATAATTAATTGTGTCTTGTGTTTTGTTGGATTTCATACATGTCTTGCATCTTACCCTGTGTTGCAACTTTTAAAGTATAGATGAATTCTATGACATTTCGTGTTTGGAACAGGTAAATAAGTTTTGCTAATTTCAATATAAGCCCATGTCTTGTAACTAGTCTGCTGATTATAGATGAATATCAAGTAGTTCATTATCCTTGCATTTATGCTTGATTAATGCACAATTGAACTGCCTCCTGTTAAGTTTAGTGACGAGCTGAATAAAGCCTAGTTCATTTGCTCCAACTCCATATAAGGCTGATTGTCAAATTAAAATGAATTGAAGTACCTTGTTTCTTATCAGTTATTGGCATATCCTCCCAAGGTTTTCTTTGTAATGATAAGACAAGAGATTAGCAATCCTTGGCCAAACTTTTAATTTTCTTAATATTATCTTCAGGTTTAGTGCCCAGGAGGATGAAGATGATGCTCCTCCAGATTTACTGAGGAGAACAACAATTGGAAACGGTTCTCATTTGATTTCCTTTTCTCATCTTTTCTACCCTATTTAGTGCAATGCTAGGAAACTCAACATTTATATAAAAATGTCAGGTCCTCCAGATTCAATATTTGACTGGACACAGGACTTTGACTCAGAATTGTCAAATCAAAATGCGAACAACCAAGCATTTTCTAGAAAACATTGGCGCCTCCTTCAATGTCAAAACGGTTAGTTTTTCATTTACCATTCCATTTTATTGGCTTTAAAGTTCAATCCAAGTAAAAATAGGTTGTAGTGAAAGACAGGAAGAGTATTTTAATTATCATAATGTTGCAGTGCCATTGATGGATCATTTATGAACCTGAACATTTTATTTGATTTGACAGGACTTCGCATTTTTGAAGAGCTTCTTGAAGTTGATTACCTTGTATGGAACTGTTCAATTTCTTGCTTTATGTCTTCTATTTATTTGTTTTCTCAGTGCATTAAATTGTTGTGGGTGATAATTATAGCTTACACTTTCTTTATGCAGCCAAGGAGCTGTAGTAGGGCAATGAAGGCTGTCGGTGTTGTGGAAGCTACATGTGAGGAAATATTTGGTCTTGTAATGAGCATGGATGGAACTCGATTTGAGTAGGTTTCCTTATTTTTCCTGTTAAAATATATCTTCTAGTTTTCTCAACGTGTGATACAGATTCATACCTAGGTTATCCACTGAATTTGTGAGACTTTTCAAGAGTTATTTGCTTTAGATATTTTGGGTAATTTCCCTATTTCTTATTTATATTAATTACTTTCTGCAGGTGGGATTGTAGCTTTCAGTATGGTAGTTTAGTTGAAGAGGTAGATGGGCATACAGCTATACTCTATCACAGGCTTCAGTTGGACTGGTTCCCTGTGTAATAAATGCTCTCCAATTTAAATAATTTCTATTTTCATTTATTGAATATTTATCTTTTGAAGCAGTACCAGCATAGTTCTCTTTTGGGAACCAAAAATTCTTAGGAAAACATGTTCGAGATTGTGAACCCTTTTTAGCACATTTACTTTTGATGTGAGGCAAACTTTGGTTGTTGACACTATATTTTATCTAACCAAAGCATTTAGAAAATCCGAAAATGGACAGGTTACTCTAAGCATGCCGGACACATGCTGATAAGCATCAAAAGAAGGAATGAGAAAAGATAAACTTCACTCTCTATGAATAAAAGACAATGAGAAAAAGTAAAAGGGAAAGCTGAGCAATTGGGACAGAAGTAATAGAAAAGACCTAGAGATGGAGAGAAATGATTATGTGTATAGGTGTACTACAAGAATCGGAAATTGAAGCTTTTTTTTTTTTTTTTGCATTTTCTGGCTTTGATATTTTACTGAAGTATTACTTTGTAATCTGGAATGGCTTTCGCTAAGATTGATGAAGAGTTAGTGGCTTTGCCTACTAAATTTTCTTCATATAAATCTTTGTATGTCATCCAAGCTTTTTTATAACACTTCGTTCACTTCATTGAGTATCATTTTTGCAACTTTGTGGAACATTTCTATAATTATGCTTCAGTTTTCAAAAGAAATCTTTGCTCATGAAGTATGTGCAATTTTAAAGTGTATGCACCATGTTTTTGCAGGTTTGTATGGCCTCGTGACCTATGCTATGTGCGTTATTGGCGCCGAAATGATGATGGAAGTTATGGTAAGTCTTTGCAGATTAACTTATATCTTAAATATATATTTATTTAAGAGCTTCAGATATTTCTCCTTTTCTCTTGTTCTGGTTATGGTGCAGTTGTATTATTTCGTTCTAGGGAGCATGAGAATTGCGGGCCACAACCAGGACATGTGCGAGCTCATGTTGAGAGTAAGCTTATGCTAATCCCTTGGCTGTGTTAAGACTTGAAACACGAGTATTTAATTTGTAGTAACACGAGTATTTAATTTGTAGTATATTGCACACTAAGTCCAATTTTCTCAGGTGGAGGGTTCAACATTTCCCCTATGAAATCTCGAAATGGGAAGCCCAGAACACAGGTGCAGCATCTCATGCAGATTGATTTAAAAGGATGGGGCGTGGGTTATATTTCATCATTTCAGCAACACTGTCTTCTTCAGATGTTAAATAGTGTTGCCGGTGAGTTTTGTTTCTCTATTTTGCATGTTACATCACATTGAAAGATGGGATGATATTTCATATTTCCTTGGTATATTTCTTTCTATTCTCATTACTTCCATCAGCAAAAAGAAAAAGTTTTTTCTTTTTCTTTTTTGCAATACAAATCTGATCTGCACATTGACATCCCACTTGTCCTAATAAACAGGGTTGAAGAATTAAAAAGAATGGTGTAATGCAATGTTAAGAAAACTACAATTCGGTCGTTTTTTTAATGGCTATATTCATCATCCTTGTTTAAACATCTTTTAACCTCTCACTACAGGATTGCGTGAATGGTTTGCCCAAACAGATGAAGGAGGTGCTACTCCTAGAATCCCAGTTATGGTTAATATGGCCTCATCTTCAGTTTCCTCAAAGAAGACTCAGAGGATGTTTGAGTTATCTGTTCCCTCTGCCCCTTCTCTTGATCAAACAAATGCTGCAAACCGAAACTCTGTGTTGATGGATGAATACTCTGACGAGGATGAAGAACAAATGCCTGAGGCAGAACAAGAGGTTTTATATTATCATTATCTTTATATAATTTTTGTTTGAGTTATTCCTAACTATAGGTTTCTTATTTCACTAAAATTTTCAGGCATATCCAACTAAAAGTGACAATGATCTCAAGCGGACAGGTGGGGTCCTACTAATAATGTTATATTGGATTCTTTTGTTGTAATTGGATAAGATAAATTTGTGGGACTGACTTTTTATCTCAAATATACAATTTTTTTTTTATGAATTAAAGACCTGGAAGAAGAACCAATTGAGAAAATTGATTTGTCATGCTTTTCTGGTAATCTACGACGCGATGACCGCGATAATTCTCGTAACTGTTGGACTATATCAGATGGTAACAATTTCAGAGTCCGTAGCCAACATTTTTGTTACAATAAAACAAAGGTTCCTATTCTTGTGCTTGTTTCTTCTAGTTACATTTTGTACATGCAAATCAATATCTTATGTCTTTGTTTGCAATTCTCCCTATATGCAATGAAGATTCCTGCGGGGAAGCATTTAATGGATCTTGTTGCTGTTGATTGGTTTAAAGACACGAAAAGAATGGATCATGTTGTTAGGCGCCAAGGATGTGCTGCACAAGTAAGTCTGAGAAGTTATGTTTTATTGTAGTTTGCCTCTGGACTCTTCTGCTTCACTTCAATAGTCTGTATCTTATTTCCTGAGAAAGCTGGATTGTTAGTAAATGGTTAGTTTATTTAGTTATTTCTGCTCCATTTGCTATTATGGTCTCTGTTCTGCCGTCCTTTAAGCCTTTACTTCAAATCAGGTTATGCATGTGGCAGATCAAAATTCTTTTGTTAGCTCCATTAGTTAGGTTGCAAGATGGAGGTATCAGAGTCTTATTCCTTTGGGCACCCCATCTGCGTGCTAAGACTTGAAACTAGGACCTCAAACTTGTCTGATAGTATTTTGGGAATAGAATCCACAACCTTCAAATATATCCACATTTTTTATTAAATGAAGGGTATATGATAGTTTTACAACTAACCTGAACCTACAGACTTAGTAGAAGGAACTCCAAATTAGAGTACCATGTTTATGTTACTACTGTGATCAAGCTAATTTTATGGTGAAAAAAATGGAACAAAGAGTTACATTACACTTATAAGAGCCATGCTTTGTCTTGACCAAGTTTTCTTTGGTTATGGTTTTCTTGGATTGTCACTATGAACTATGTTGATGTGGAAAATCCATTAATTATTTTATGGAGTATATTTACAGTTCTCTAATCCTTTTTTTTTCTTTTTGTAGATTGCTTCACAAATGGGGCTTTTCTCTTTGGTCTTTAATGTTCAAGTAAGCATTCATGATGCAGGTAGTGTTGTATCCTATACTAATGGATCAGGATGTTGAGTGGTTTATGTTGTTTTTGCCCCAGGTTCCTGGCTCAACACACTATAGTATGGTATTTTATTTTGTGACAAAGGAACTAGTACCTGGTTCCCTTTTGCATCGATTTGTTGATGGTGATGATGAATTCCGCAATAGTAGACTGAAGCTTATTCCATCAGTACCAAAGGTATCTCTCTCTTCATTGTGTTTGGACTAATGTTTAAATCAGGATGTTTGAGACAGTTGCAGTCTTCCTTCTAATTGTCCTTCCATGGTTCTTTCCGTCCATTTACTTTGTCTATCCTTTGCTTTTCTCCTTTGAAAACTTGTTATTGAATTGTTCACCTGGGATCTTGCAGGGATCATGGATTGTGCGACAGAGTGTTGGGAGCACCCCTTGTTTGTTGGGAAAAGCTGTTGATTGCAACTATATCCGTGGTCCTAAGTACTTAGAAGTAAGGATCCTTATGATTTCTTTAATACCTAAATGTAGCAATATGTAAGGATCTTTGTGATGTGGGCTTATTTGTTTATTTCTCTCTGTAGGTTGATATTGACATAGGTTCTTCTACGGTTGCTAATGGAGTCCTGGGGCTTGTTATTGGTGTAATTACAACATTGGTGGTTGACATGGCTTTTCTTGTACAGGTACGGTTCTTCGAAAAGATAAGTTGCCGTAAACAGCACTGTTATCGGGAAAATAATACTTGCTTTGCGATTTATCGCCGCACCGTACACTGACTTGCGAGCATGCAGATTTAGTAGGAAGCGGCATTAATGATTGTTTTCATTATTAATGGCATGTTAGGAGCAAAGAGTAGACACATAATAGTCTTCACATGATATCTAACCACACAGTTCTGGTTTCATAGGGATTTACAGGGCCACTGCCCATCACTGGTAGAATTTAGGCGTAGGGCGTTGTAGTCACATTTGTGATTTACTTGTGTTGCATTACTATATGTTGGCTTAAAAGTGGTTGCATTTTTTTCTTTTAAATTTCCTTTTCTCCACCTCAGGCAAATACGACGGATGAGCTGCCAGAGCGGCTAATTGGTGCGGTCCGTGTTTCTCATATAGAGCTATCGTCTGCCATAGTTCCAAAGCTCGACACTGATCCATCTTGATTGTTTTGACGGACTGCAACTGATTTTATACGAATCATTCTTTTGATATTCATACTTTCATTCACATTATCTCTGTCATTAAATATTCAAGGAAGATGCCATCATTTTTTTTTCCAAATAGGATATTCAAGAAAAGTAGTTAAAAGAAAATGAAATTTGTTTTGTCCGTTAATTCTATTTCTGGCTGGCAATTTGTTAAAGGAAATATAAAACTATGGAGCAAATAGAAGAGATGAAGAGATTGTGATGGATGATGGCCATGCTATTTTCATCATTTTATGCAATATTATAGTAAGTGTTATCTATCATTTTGTGGTTGAGAATATGAATGGTATATCGTGATAATTATCTCCGCTTATAATGTAGTTGGCGTGATAAGAAAGACTAAGAATTATCGGCTGAAGTAAAAACTTAGATAACAAATGAGGCTTATTCATCGGCGTTACTTGATGCATTTCTTGAAGATAATTTTAAACAATTTCAGTGATTTAATTTGGTGATAATATAAAGCAGTGAAGATTTACCAATTCAATTCGTTTGTAAGGAATGCTCTATGTGCCTTGTTTTATACTTTTGAGAGTTTGCTTTTTTAGGTTCGGATGGAAAGGTGAGTGATGGAGTAATATTTTTGTTGAAGGGGTTTGACTCAAAATCTTTTATTGTAATTAAGTGATATGGTAAATTCATTTCTAGACGTCCTTGCAAACGTAAGTTAAATCTAAACTACATTAACAATATGTCATTATTATTTTCTCAAAATTTTTAGTTGTATATCACTGTATGTGTTAACTAAAATATTTATACAACGTATGCAATTATATTAGTTTAAAATGTAAAAAGAGAAAAAAAAATGCATAATTGCGTGTTTAAATACTAAGCGATAAATTGAAAAAGTTATAGAAAGTAAAAAATTGATTGAAATTTAAAATGTTACTTTCAATAAAAGTTAAAATGTTGAATAATGTAAAGTGTGACAAAATAGACCAAATTAATTTAAGAATTGAATATAGGCAGTGTGACGAGGCAATGGCTGCTTAACCAACACATATATAGAACTAGAAATAAAACAAATGAATAATGAGCACCCCTTTCAGTCCATTCAAATAACTAACTAATTACAGGAAAATAAGGCATATATACTATGTTTTTTTAATGTATTTTATTCTATATTTATTTGAATATAAATATAATTATAATGCTTGGAGTTTTCTAGCAAAGCAATTTGCTCGTGATTGCCAAGTTGGACCAAAATATTGATCCTCCAATGTTCCATGTGGAATTTGAAATTGGGTTGGTCTAGGTCTCTGGATCAATAGTTAGTGTGACTTTAACAGAAAACGGTTGAGAAAATAATTGGTATACATTCAAAACTCAACTGCAGCCTTGCAAACAATGAAATGACTCAACTCATTACATTACATAAAATTAGATTTTCTCAAATTTTTATGGTTTAATTATGCTTTAATCTATATACTCTTCCAACATTTTAAACTTATACAATAATATTATTCACGCAAGTTAAGATCACTCTACTATTAATGTCCGAGGAACAGAATAATAAATGCCTGCCTACACAGTATCGGTTGGCCGGCTAAACATGCGCGTCTGTGCCTTCAATTTGCATTTCTAAAACTCATCTTTATTTAATCAAATCAATATAGAGAGTTGACTCTCATAAATTTAATTTACTGGAGAAAGTAAAGGGTTGACTTCAGTTTATATTATAGAAAACGTTGCATCCAAACTTTTATTTCTTAAATAAAAGTTTATACGTAAAAGAAAATGATTTTTTTTAATATTTTATAATTACCATCAGATTGGGTTTCTCCAATTATTTACTATTTACGAAATGAATTAAGGGTAATTTGTTTATTCATTAATAATAATAAATTGTTTAAGGTTATTTAAGTCGGGGATAATTTTATTTTAGATATTTTTTTATAATAAATTTTCGTGTTTGGCCTGATGATTAAAGGTTATTCACTCGTAAAATTCAACCAAATTTGAGCATTTAGTAGTAAATTTCTATTTGGGTGATTCTTTTGGATGTAGTGTGCGTTCAAGCGACTATTATGAGAAAACAACTTAATATAAACATGACTTTTTGTGCATATAATTAAATAAAATTAAAATTTCACATGTATTATTACATTAAATCAAAGTGTATGTATCACATTATATATTTTATTAAAATTCATGTATAAATTTAAAATTTATTCCTAAATCTTATTTATTAACTTAATTTTTTGTTTTTTTATTTAGTTAAATTAGAAAATTTGTAGCAGTCTAACTGTATTCTTAGATTAATAAATTTCATCATTCATCTAAAAAAGGTAAATTAAAAAAAAATTGATATGATAAATGTAATGATATATTCCTTAGAAGAATAAATAAACAAATTATTTTTACATCATTTTGTGCATATGTAGAATTTGTTGGCCGTTATGTTATAGAATTGGAAGAGATGTGATGATTATGTTATTTGTGGTTGTAAATGAATATACTGTAGATGAAATTAGAAGTATAACACGTAATGTATCTCCTTAATTGCCAATTAAAGAGAATTTTATTTTCATAAGTTTCCTTAGATTGCAAACCATTTTTTTTATCCCTTTAATTGCCAAGAGGGATCACTTATTTAAAAAAGGGGTATATTTAATGTTCAACAGAGAGAGAGGAGAGCGTTTATACTTAAAAAAGGGAGAGTTTTTACTTGGACAAGAGGCGGCTATTAGATGGAGTTTGACGGAGTTGGGGGAGTGCGTGTTGGCTGCTCTTCCAGGAGATGCGAAGGTGAGACAGTTTATACTTTATTCGTCTGTCTTTAACGGGGTGGGGGCAACATTCATTTGGCCTCAACAACCGCCCATGGCCAGGTGGAAAGCAACGGAGGGCTGATGGTGAGCAACATTTGTAATGAACAATTCGAAGATATTTAAATTTAGATCAAAATAAATTATGCAACTATAACTAAAATGATATTATTATGTGAACAAACGATTATCAATATGTTATACGAGTTATTCTAGTTTAAGTTTTATTACATGTGATAATTTCAAATTGGTTAATAGAATTAAATTATTTTATGCCTAAATTATTAAATATTAAATTGTTAACAGAATAAATTTATTTTATGTCAATGTTGATCTTCTAGGATTAAGAGAGTATGAAAACGAAAAAATAACAAGGGAGAAGATGAAGATGTATTTGAGGACTAAATTAATAGAATTTATAAATGTAAATAGTTAATTTTTTTGAATTATTTAAAATTAAGACACAATTGATAGAATATATAATTGTTAAGGAGTAAATGTATTATTATACCAATTAAACACAAAACAAAAGAGTTCAGATTCAAAAAGTGACAAAATAGAAAAAAGTGGTTCTAATTTGGTGACTGAAACATTAACAGGCAAATAATTTAGAGACTATATTCTAAACTAATTAAATTCTCATTAATTTAAAATTTAAAATGGACTTTTCTATAAAAACTGTCTTTCGAGAAAAGTTGAATTTTGGTTTTCATCTTCCAAATTTTCTGCATTTGACCCGTTTATTGCCTATCAATGAAGCTGACATCTATAATTGATAATTCCGTTTTCCATTGCCACTCCCTGTTATTTATAAGGCTGTTCTTTGAGATTGGAACTCAAAGGCAAAGCAAAGGTGGCCAAAGCCAAATCCATAGCAGTCCATCCTTTTGCAGCACCTGACGAAGCTCAAACTACTGCAAACCTACAATATCAACATTTTCTCCCTCTATCAATGGCAACAAGCTTAAGCTCACATATAAGCCTCCAAACTTCAGAATCCAAAATTAGTGATTTTCCTGACTGGTATTCGCCGGAAACAGGAATCTATTCCAGCAAACATCCCTCTATATCTCTCCCCACTGATCCATTTCTTGATATTGTTTCCTTCGTTTTCTCTCACAAACATGATGGGGTCACTGCTTTGATCGATTCCTCCTCTGGGTATTCAATACCTTATTCAAAGCTTTTACCTTTAATCCAATCCATGGCCTCTGGTCTCCACCACCTAGGTGTTTCTCAAGGTGATGTAGTCTTGCTTCTGTTGCCAAATTCTTCTCACTTTCCCATCATTTTCTTCGGCGTTCTATATTTAGGTGCAATCGTTAGTGCCATGAATCCACTAAGTAGTACGTTTGAGATCAAGAAACAGGTTTCTGATTGTAGTGTACGTTTTGCTTTTACTTCACTTGAAAAGATTGACCAACTCAACGACTTGGGTGTTCATGCAATTGGGGTACCACAAAACATCGACTTTGATTCAGAAAATATTGGTTTTTCCTCTTTCCATGAGCTTATTGGTGGCCGATTTGGTAAAGCACGAAGGCCAGTAATTAGGCAGCAAGACACTGCATTAATTATGTATTCATCATGGATAGTCGCTTTTTGTGGTTGGATTGTTATCACTGGGTTCTACCATTGTTCTCATGCGGAGATTTGATGGCAATGAAGCGGTGAAACTAATTGATTACTACGGAGTTACTCACTTTCCACTTGTTCCACCTATACTAACAACATTGGTAATGACAGCCAAAGGTGCCTCCAATACTGAAAATAGCTTCAAGAGTTTGAAACAGGTTTCTTGTGGTGCTGCTCCCACAAGCAGGAAAATCATAGAGGACTTTTTTCAGGTTCTTCCTCACGTTGATTTCATTCAGGTATATATATTAAGGCTTAACACTTACTTGGTGATTAAGTAACTATTAGCCCTTGAATTTGATTCTAAGCTAGATTGAATGTTATATGTTAACAGGGTTATGGCATGACTGAAACAACTGCAGTAGGAACTCGAGGATTCAACACCCAACAATGTCATAAATATTGTTCAATAGGACTTCTTGCTCCAAATATGCAAGCTAAAGTGATGGATTGGAATTCTTGCTCTCCTTTGCCTCCGGAATATTATGGCGAGCTTTGGCTAAAGGGACCTGCAATTATGCAACGTAAACAATTAACGAACTCTTCATTAAAATATGGGGTGACCTCATACTTTGAATATGATTAAGGGTAGCTTATGCGATTTTGCAGGATACTTGAATAATGATGTGGCCACCAAGATGGCAATTGACAAAGATGGTTGGCTACGTACTGGTGACATAGTTTGTTTTGATGAAGATGGCTATTTGTATGTATCTGACCGCATAAAAGAGATTATAAAGTACAATGGCTATCAGGCATGGCTTTCATACTTTACAACGAGTCATAATCTAATGATCTAAAATCCCTTTTAACATGGTATGTACAATTTCATGTATCATTCAGATAGCACCTGCTGATTTAGAGGCAATATTGATTTCCCATCCCCATATACTTGACGCTGCTGTAATTGGGTAAGTAGTAATTTTCTCCAATGCTAAACAAGGAAGCATTTTGCCTTTGATTCCTCGAAGGATAAATGAACCTATTTGTTTCTATTTTGGGTGCCTTAGAGAAACGGATGAAGTATATGGGGAGATACCAGTGGCATTTGTGGTAACAGGGCATGGTAGTACACTCAACCAGGAATATGTGATGGGCTTTGTGGCTATGCAGGTGAGCAAGTTGTTGCCAAATCATACCAAATACCGCCAGCTTTTTCATTTTTTTGCTGTCTTGTTTATTATACACTTACCAGCTACTTTCTTCTTTATTATTTATTAGGTTGCACCTTATAAGAAAATAAGAAAGGTGGTGTTTACAAAATCAATACCAAAGTCCGCTACAGGCAAGATCCTTCGAAGAGAACTTAAAAGGTTGTTAAGCTCAAGTAGACTGTAACATCACCTAATTTGTTCCTTATGCCGATGGTCAAATGGCAAAATTTGTGTGGGTTTAAGTTGATTCGCCTTTTAAGTTCAAGGTTCCATATTTGTGCTTCATGTAATTATATTTACCATATCTGCAGTGAAATAGAATATCCTCAGATTCTGCAAAAATTGGAAGAAAACTCCTACTACCTTCCTTCCATTATATTAGCATTGCATAATGGTGAGATAAATACATAGATATTGCATAATTTTAGATTGGGATAATATAATTTTTGCTCTCTGAAATTGGCAACTAGATTTGCTTTGGTATTTGTATTTTTTTTGTCTACTTTGATACTTAAACTTGACGATTAGGTCTATTTTGTTAAAATATATAAAAATTTTGATGATGTGGCATTGAAAATTAAAATATTTACATAAATTTTTAGAAGATGTAGTACAATTTCAGAATATCACATTAGTGTTTTAATAACTTAGTTGATGGTTGAACAAGTCAAACCACTTGCCTCCAATTCAACCAGTTTGATCAATTCAACTGCCATTCTAAAAAAATTATTTTTTATTAATCCTTTTCAATTGTCATTTTTGTCCCAGTTTTTTATTTTTACAAATGTCAAATAGTTTTCGAATCAATCGATTCAACCCTTTGTTCAAACTATTACACCGATTAATTCTTAATCTATTCGATCCGTTTATGTATCAGTAACACTGGCCACATCATTAAAGACAAAAATGGATCTAGTTGTCAAGTTTAAAGATCAAAATGAACAAAAAAAAGTACAGGTACCAAATTGTAGTTAGTTGCCAAGCAGAAGGGCTAAAAATTGTATTATCCCTTTTAGATTTGATGAAATATACCGCTTGTTTTCACGGTTAGTGACACCTTCATATCAATACAAGGGGAAAAAAAAATCTCATCGCGTTTGAGGAGACGTTAGTTTACGTCCATACAAACTTTTGATGATACGCGTCACCTCACTTGTGAAAATGGAGAGTTTCTTGGAAATTCTTTTGCTCACTCCAAAACATTCTCAATGGCAACGCCATTCCTGACCACGTCCACCACTTTGTCCCTTTCTCTTTCAACCCATCTCCACCGTCTTTCCAGTTCCTTATCCTCTACTTGTTTCCCTTTTAAGCCAAACCTCCACAG
The DNA here is from genome assembly GCA_020496765.1 of Gossypium stocksii. NCBI lineage: Eukaryota > Viridiplantae > Streptophyta > Magnoliopsida > Malvales > Malvaceae > Gossypium > Gossypium stocksii. The sequence continues at coordinate 83,685,114 of CM035625.1, read as the reverse complement.
AGACCGTGGAAACTCATCACTTCTTGCTTCCTATGGAAACCCACACTTATTTAACCACGAAGATCATCATTCCACCTATAAATCATTGCTATCGACCAGAGTTCTTGGACCCAAATCCAATTTCTTGCAAATGGATCCTTCAGAAACTAGCTGTAGCAGAGAAATTTTAGTCAAATCCTCTGCTTCAGATAGTAGTAACACTGTCATCTCCACTCTCTCTCAGAAAGTGAGTAAATTTCCTTTTGTTTTTAATCAAAAATGAAAGCTTTACCAAATGTTTATTGACATGATTTAGTTATATAGGTGTTTGGGGTTTTGCACTTGGTTGTTTCGCTTGGGATAGTTCTGGCAATGGATAAGTTCTTGAAACAAGCTTTTGTGGCTGCTGCTATAAAGTTCCCCAGTGCATTATTCGGAATGTTTTGTATATTTTCTGTTTTGGTCATTCTTGATACTACTATCCCTGCTGCTGCAACAAGCTTGATGAACTTTTTTGAGCCAGCCCTCATGTTCATTCAGAGATGGCTTCCACTGTTTTATGTTCCAGCTTTGGTGGTTCTGCCACTTTCTGTTAGAGATATTCCTGCTGCTTCAGGCCTCAAGATTTGCTTCATCATAGGTATACTTTAAGGGTGATATTTTTTTAATTGTTGATTCTTTTTGGATTGATTTTTGCATCAATTAAAGTCATTTGCCTTCCTCAATGAGAATGGTATATTACTGTTCTCTTCCAAGAATCACAGATACTGTGGAAGGAAAATGCCTCGAACATCACATGCCATTGTTGCTTCCAACTGTAAAATAGAAGATTTGTGACAATTGGAACCTTCCTTGTAAGGTTCTGTTTATTTATTTTGAGTTGCTAGTCACGTATTTGATACTGGAAACTTGAATTTTAAGTTTTGTACTTATGAGATGAAAAAGGGTGAATAGTGTCCAACACCTGGAAACTTCCTCTCAACTTATGGTCGTCTTTTTTATAATAACTTTTCTGATAATTTAATCATGATTTTATTTATTTTTATGGAATCTATTTATCATAAACTTGAGAATGTAATTTTCTAATAAAGTATGGGAAAATTAGATTGGAAAGTTAAAAATAATATAAAGACAAAATTAATTTAAAATATTGGTTTGAGGTATTAATTTATTAATAAACTTAAAAAAAGCTATTACTTTGCAAGTATTATATATACATAATTTTTTAAATTTATTCTAAAAAGTTTTATATATACATTATATTTAAAATATATATGTAGGACAAATTTGAAACAGTTTTTCTTTCTATTAATATTATAAATATTTTTTTAAAATAACAATTAAAATTTATTATTTAATATTTAAACTAAATATTTATTAAGAATAAAGTTTATTATAAAAACTAAATACATAAATATTTTATTTTATTTAATAAGGATAAATTTATAAATTATCATTGCATCCATTCTTAGGAAAGTACTTACTAAACCAAAAGCTAACTTTCTCGACAATTACTTTCTCAAGACTCACATTCTTTAAAGTAACTTCCTTGGCAATCATTTTATTAGAATTCACATTTCGAAACACCAAAAGCTACCTATATGTGTAGATGCGTGGCAAGCATTGGTGGAAATTTTAACCATTTCGTTAGTAAGTACAGGATGTATGTACATGTCTTTCTGTTTAGTTTTAAATGTCAGCATCGTTTTGAATGTTGTCCATTTCACTTTGAAATGAATCACCAATCCACCAGGAGAAAACTGGGTGATATTTTCTGCTTTGATCCCGAACTCACCGTTATGTAGGTAGGTACCCTGTAGTCTGAGACCGACATTCATGCCTCACTTTTACGTTCATTTGTCACGAATTACATCAATCTGTTATTCATTTTTCACCTGTTTTAATCTCTAATATAGTTGCAAATAAGTGTGTTTGATTCTTCTGCAGCTGGAGGATGGTTAGCTTCTCTTTGTGTTGCGGGTTTTACAGCTATTGCCATTAGGAAAATTGTGAAGACAGAAATGGTAGATGCTGAGCCTATGGCAAAACCTTCCTCATTTGCTCCTATAGAATTTTGGACTTGGGGTGGTATCTTTCTTGCATCATTTGTTAGTGCAATTTTTTATCCCACAGCATTAGGGACAACTGCTCGAACATGCCTTCCCTTCCTACTTGCTTCCACTGTGCTAGGCTACATGGTTGGTTCGGGGTAAATTTTCATTTTTTTTCATCTTTACAGCAGATTCATATGGACAGGTTTTTCCTAATAACTATAACATAATTTTATGAAATTTGTGCTAATTTGTGTTCTTCTGATTTCAGGTTGCCATCTGCTGTGAAAAAAGTTTTTCATCCGATAATTTGCTGTGCACTCTCAGCAGATCTTGCAGCAGTGGCTTTTGGGTACATTTCACAGTCAGGAGTTGATGCGGTATTAGGTATTATTTAAAAGCTGATCTTTCTTATTCTTTAATTAAAGGAAATCCAACATGGGAGTGTCACAAATGCATCGCATACTCAAATTTGCAATTCTTGACAAGTTTCTTGTATTAAGGTTCGTGCTTTACATGCAAGTCTTTGTTATGCTATGTAGATATAACGATGTTGGTCTTGGTTCCTGCAGGAGATTACCTTACAAAGGTGTCATCTAATCCTGGAGCTGGTGATATTCTCATGGGATTTTTGGGCTCTGTCATTCTTTCTTTTGCTTTCTCAATGTTCAAACAAAGAAAGGTAACTTACCCGCCCTTCACATTCAGCAAACGACACAATTTCATGATCTCCCTTTCACACAATAAGTTTAATCCCAAGGGACAACTTTACCGTTATGAAATATCCAACTTAATGGCAGGCCTTATGCTCCAAATATATGGATAATTAAAAATAATAATTATACCAAAGTTGGACACGTACTCATATTTGATACCTACCATCGAGTACGAGTAACATAAGTCCTAACTAGTGAAATACTTTGATGAGTACTAATAACTGCTGCACTTGACTTTTACAGCTTGTCAAGAGACATGCAGCTGAGATTTTCATATCAATCATCTTGTCAAGTTTGTTTTCTTTGTATTCAACTGCTCTTGTTGGACGTCTTGTTGGATTAGAACCAAGTCTGACAGTTTCAATTCTACCGAGATGTATAACTGTGGCATTAGCTCTCAGCATTGTTTCCCTTTTTGAGGGTAAGATAACTAGCTACACGGTCTACACTCTACAGAACGTTGCAGGCAACTATGTCTTCTGATTCATTTATGACATAACTAAGCACATAAATGGAGAAGATAAACCATGCTTCAGTGAATATAATAGCTTGTCTATATTGCTTGTAGGCGCAAATTCATCTCTCACAGCTGCAGCAGTTGTAGTGACTGGTCTAATTGGTGCAAATTTCGTGCAAGCAACACTTGACAAATTACGTTTTCGTGATCCTATTGCTCGAGGAATAGCGACTGCATCTAGGTATATACCTGATAAAACCAGTGAGAGCTAACTATTCTTGATTATGTATGTACTCTCATTTTGTTGACATCTTTACTTGTCTTGGCCCAGTGCCCATGGATTGGGAACAGCTGCATTATCAGCCAAGGAGCCTGAAGCCCTTCCATTTTGTGCCATTGCTTATGGTCTCACTGGTATATTTGGCTCATTGTTTTGCTCAGTACCAGTAATCAGACAAAGCTTGCTCGCAATCGTCGGCTGACACTACCGGTTGTAACAATTCTGCACACTTGCTTTGCTTGTCCCCGTCAGATTGATTATATTATACAGCATTAGGTCAACTCTAAACAATGATGCTGCAAATATTTTATCATATCATTATTTGTGTTTTGAATATCGTTTTATAAAATGCTCTTTATTTTCTTACCACTTAACTTTCAATCAAAGAAAAGACACCTAATCAACAAATGCTACTTGGAGGATATTAGGAAAAAAAAAAAGTTAAAAAACTGTAAATTACGGACGTGATCATTATGCCACCATGATAGATATGGCACAAACTCATAGAAGGAACGTCCTTTAGTTCCTTATTGTAATGGTAACATACAATGTTGTCAAAATAACATCATCTTGGATATTATTTCCTTTTCTGCAGTACTTGTTTGCGATTTCTTTAATTTTGTTTTACACGTTATTAAAAAGTGTCGCAACAGACTGGAGAATGTCACATTATGGCCATGCTCCATAGCCAATCCTCTTATTCCAAAAACAAAAACAAAAGAACAAAAATCATAAGCATCATTAATGATTACAAACAAGAAGAGGAGAGATGATGGAATCCTTGTATGAACTTCTTGAATTTGATCTCTGATTCGTTTTTCTAAATTACAACAGGAGAAAATAAATATATAGGAGGTGGAAATTGTGGAAAGCTGAAAAGAGTGAAGCCAAAGCCAAAGCTTTGCCCAGTGTATGAGGAAACTCTTAGGCTTTTGTTGCTTGTAATGGAGCTGCAGTTTTGCTAGCGGTAATTTGCTCATACAGGTCTCTTATCTTCAACCCCACAATGGTTTGGAAGAGGCCAGTTCCATTGTTACTTCCTGGGAAATCAGCATGCTTCAACATTTGTTGAGTGACTTCTCCATAGAACTTGGTAGAGAGGTTGCTTAAATGGCTTTCTACGTATATCAGTTCATCTAATCTGTCAAATTGCCCGTCCATCTCCAGAACAGAAACCTAAAGACAAGAAGCATAGCATTGCCATCAAAGAGTTAAAAACAAAAGTTTACAACATGAGGGCGGTTCATTAATGGTTTTAATAGAGAAGGAAGAATAAATACCTCATGGCCGAAGTATGTGTCAGGGCCATAGGAGAATTTGATGCCAGGGTAAGAACAAGTGAGCTTCCTTCCACATGGTATCCATGAGATGGTTGAGCCTTCATCAAACAGGTAAACTGGACTGAAATGCTCCACCCCTTCTTTCATTATCAACCTCACTCTCAAAACCTTCCCCTCATTGTCATCTGGGATCAGCTGAGTTGGGAGCACTTCGATTACTGCATCGGCGTATTGCTTTTGAGGATCTGCAGTACAAGATTGGACAAGGTCCTAAGTTTTGTATGCTTGTAGCTACCAGTCTTGGTCTGGTTTTGAATAAAAATAAATAAGCAGTAGAGAGAATCATGATAGTGTTTATACCGATAAAGGCATCGAAATCGGGCTTCCTGGCTTCAATACTGGCTTTAATGCTTTCAAGGCTGTGTCCTCTCTCAGCCATGTCCCTCTGCAATGTTTGTAAGATGAAGCTAATGAGCAAAAACCCATGCTTAGAATTTGCACAATTTTCACATTTAAAAAGAATACAAAGTTGGTCACCTGAATTTTCCATGCAAATTTGACCTCATTGCTGATATCCAAATAGATACTGAAGTCTAACAGATCCCTCACACGTTCATCAAACCTATATATTATAGAACAAACCACTCATTAACTGTAACATGCAAGTAGAGGAGTGCTTGTATAACACTATTGGAACAAATTCAATGCGTCCAGGCCCAACAGGCCAGGAGAAAGAATGAATGATGGTTGTAATGTGTAGTTTATGACTTACATGGGGTGCAGTCCTTCGATGACAAGGATCTTTGGAGGCTTAATTAGCTCAGGAGGATCCAAGAGACCAGTAACATGGTTGTAGATAGGCTTGTCGACAGCAATACCACTCTTGAGAGCCTTAACTTGTTCATACATGAGGTCAAAGTCGTTGGCCCTTGGGTCAAGTGCTGTCACTCCCTTCTCTTTCCTTCCAGTTCTGTCAAGTGAATGATAATCATCTAAACATATCACAGTGGTCATATCGCTGATCAGTGTGTTGGAATCAGGGTTGCCTCCCTTTGGTGGCTCAGCTGCACCACCGAACACACTTGTTAGCCTCCTCATGAAGGTACTCTTTCCGCATCCTGAGTCAGCAGCTAAACCAATCACAACTGTTTGTGAGTCACCAGCTGAGCAGGTTATCACACATGAGCTGCTGCCACCTCTCTTGCTAGTTCTCTTGCTAGTTCTGTAGAAAACTAGGTGGTTGTGGTGAGAACTGAAGTGGGCTTTTGATGGTGTGGAGATTGAACATGTTGAGTTGAGAGATTGGATGGTGTATACTGGGCAAACTGCCATTGTTTAGCTACCTCACTCTCTCTGTTTCTGTCTGCTAGGAAGCAGAATTGTAGAGTGTGGAGAGCTTTAAGAGAAGATTCGGTTGCTAAAAATGGGCAAATTGTGTTAGATGGTCTTCAATCAAAGACCACATAAAAACGTGTTTGGATTATTGTCCTTACAAGGGAAATTATGGAACACAAATAACAGGAGGAAAAAGGCTGAAGAAAAATGGTTGGACAGCTGAGGTGTCTTTCGTTTATGGGTTCCTGTGACTACCCCTAGTTTTGGACGGGTTTTGAAGGTGTGCATGAATGGACTTGATTCAATTGGGAAGGGACAAAAGAGTAATTTGAAATGCTTTTGCTACAGAGCATGGGGTTGCCATTAGTTGTAGTTTGGATTAGTTGTAGTTTGGATATTCTGGTGTGACACGTGGCATGAATGGAGTGGCCGGTTAAAGATGAGGGGTTTGGGGGTGTGGAGTGGTGGAGGTGAGGCGATTTGGACCTTGTGCCATGCATTTGTACTGTTCCTTTGTGCAAGTGTGGGGAAGTTAAGTCTTACCATAAATTATAATCTTTATTGTCAACATCCTCATCTTTTAACCGTTTTAAAAATTTAAAATATTTATGAAATTTAAATTCCAACACTAATGTAAATAAATTATTTTTAAGAAATTCAAGTGAAAAAAAAATCAAATTTAAGTATTAATTTTTTTATAGTAAAAAGTTTCCTTTATTAAAAAAATTAAAAAATTTAATTTATATATGTTAAATTAAAAAGTAAATTAGTGTTTTTGTTAAAATTTTTATCAATTTTTATTATTAAAAATTAGTCCTCAATTGTCAGCAAGAGGTATATATAAATATGTCACGTGTCGCTAATTGATTATTTTGTCAACCATATCAAATTTTAATAGTATGAATAAATAAAATTTTTAATAAAAATGATCAATTTATTCGTTAATATCATATTATTTTTTTATTAAAAAATGAACTACAATTTAGTAACATTTAAAGGGTAATTTCATTTTTCATATCCACGAAAGAAATAAATGGGCAAAAAACTAGGACAGAAGAACAGCAGCCTCCGGTTTGCGATGTAGCTTTTTATGGGACTGAGGATCATTGGGCCTTTGCAGCTACATGTTTTATTTCTTTTCATGCAAAAATAGCTGTGCTTTGCGGACCTTATTTCAAAAATCAAAACTAAGAGGGAGAGGGAGGTATATGTATGAAATTTGTTGGACCTCTTAAAGGGCCATTACTAACTCAATGCTTGGATGAAGCCCAAATTTAATTACAAATAAAAAGAAGGTCATAGAGCTCTTAATGATACCGCTAGATCGGTATCATTGTCAAAGATTATGATAGGTTTATTGTGAGGGAGAAGAAGTATTATATTTATACAAACTTTATTTTTATTTATAAATATTTTACATGAAAAGGAAAAAAATATTTAAATACGTTTAAATTCACGTCCTCTTAATTATTATAATAATAATACTAATTAATTTATTCCTCAATTAAATTGGAGAATGTATTATATATTATCTGAATTAAAAATTGCAAACATTGTGAAATTCAAAGTGAGATTTCTTAATCACCAAGCTTATCAAAGCGATCATTATTGGACCAACTATTAGACTACACTTAGAAAATGCAAACATTAATCACTAAGCTTATTAAAGTGATCACTATTGGACCACCTTTTAGACTAGAAAAGGGCATGAGTGTTTTTCATACAATTAGGCTTCTTTTGTATTGCATGGCACTCATGGTGAGATGGCAATTCAAGGACATATGCTTCTTTATTTCTTTAGAGTTCCTTCTATCAAAATTTAATAAGCATATAAATCTTATAATTATGAAATTAATATAAAATTAACTAAAAAAATAATTCCATAAACAATAAACATATAATTCTATTACTTTTTAATAAAATTATTATTTCGCATTAATGTAATTTTTATAATTACTTATTATTTATTAATTTCATAAATATCAAATAAATTAAAATTTTCCTCTATATATAATTACATATACATTTTAATCGAGTGGCTTTAATTTATCATTTTATATTTTAACAATATTTCACTTTAAAACCACAGTTACAATTGAATTCAAAAAACTGTTAAATTTAATATCATCATTACAATAATTAATCATTTTTATTACCATTTTTTTTAAATTCCATCACCAATCCAAATAGATCCACATTACAATAGAATTTTAGCTTTTAGTTTTGATTTTGATTATTCTATTAAAATTCATGATGATGTAATGGACAATGCTATATATGCTTGATTAATAAACTCTGATTATTTTTTTCAAAAAATTAATTTTAAGTTTTTTTACAATTTTAATATTAATTTTGCCATTAAACAAAATAATTCTTTTTTAAAATTTGTCAACTTAAAAAATAATAAAATTATCATGATTTTAAAGTTTTCATCAAATATAGCATATATTAAATATCAACAATTAATAAAATGTATAAATGTTAAAATGTTAAAATTGTTGTTTTTTTAATTAAAACAAAATTAGCAAAATATATATGTTTTAATTGTCTTTACTTGCGATACTTGAAAAAATAACCAAGAATGGGAAATAAATTGCGATAATAAAGAATTTGAAATTACTTACTTGAACACTTCCCTCTCAACTCTAAAAATGCCAGTAAGAACTAATTCCCTAGAATCTACCTCAGTTGTAATGCATACAAACCCATTATATCAAAATCCATTAGACAATATCATAAAATGAGAAACACAATCATAAGGTATAAAATATATATAATACCCCATAGATAGGGCGTGGCACCATCAACAATCATCCACATACGACCACAGCATACGCTCGCTTTATATCTCTTGTGCCCCAAAAGTAAACATAGCACAGCCTGACTTCACATCTCTTACTTGTGTCCCCTAAAGTACAAGTAAATTTTCTGCACATACCAACCAACCCACACAGGTAAAACACTCCGTCAAAAGCAATTTATTATAACACTGATTCGAAGAAATCTAGCATGTAGATCTCCATTTTCACTTGTTCAATGAAACTTAAAAAAGCAATTATTATGCAGATTCACGTGCAACATTATTTATTAGGAAACGATATGTACTATTAAATGTAGAGCGAGTAAAGAAACATTTCTTACCAAGAATGCTAATTAGAGTTCAGATCTTAAAAGAGAGAAATCAGATGACATTGCCACATATCCTTTTTTCAATAAAATACAATAAACTAACCTGAATAACCCACAAGCTCAGCAGTGACTCCAAGCAAAATAGCCCAAAACCAACAAAGAAGAATACCTGTAAAAGCACAAATACATTAGTTAAGCCGAAACATCAAATAAAAAAAACGTTTGAAAAAGAAAAGAAAAAGCATCCATGTAACTCTCCTTCGAACTACATTGTCCAAACAATTGTACCAAGTTAATAAATTATATCTGTCATAAACAAAATCGTGATGGAAAGAAGAATGCACATCCTTAAATTCCTACTTTCAAAAGCAAGAAAACTTACCCCCGCTAACATATGATCAGAGATAACATCAATTGCCGCCAGGATACCGCTGCAATTAAAGGCAACAGAAAAATATAGTAAATTACAAACTTAAATTGAATCACACTAGTGGCGCATGAAATGTTACAATCATAAGATCATTCCAACATCTAACAATTTTAGCAAGGCAAAACTGAACAAAAAGAGGTCAGAATGTCCCAGTAACTACAGTGTCTATAACAACAGCTAAACAGGCTAGGATCATCTATTCAATCAATCGCAACTAAAATGTGCAGAAAATTGCTTACACAATCAACAACTATGCCAACTCAAGGTCTTTCCAACTTCAGGAAAGAATTAAGGAATAAAGAACTTACGTTAACGACTTCCCATGGAAGACAATAGGAGGAGCAATTGCAGCAAAAATGCAAAATCCAAGGTGGAGCTACACAATGCCAATAGACGAGTTAAGCAAAAGCAACCAATAATAATGCCTCCCAATCACAATTAAACTCACCAAGTAGAACATGAAAAACCAACCAAAATTCAAGGCACTATCTGTCCTGTAAGATGAAACCCAGTAGAACAACCATCAGCACTCCAAAATTTTCTATTTTCATGCTACAAATAGAATATTTAAACCAATCGCTAAATATTTACCTCATTGCTCGGTAAAGTGGTCTGTACCACAACACATATGAAAGAGGGCATCCAAGCAACATATAGATTACAGCAAGGAAAAAAATCTTAACACCTAAAACATAAGAACCAAGTTAGAATATAAATACTATTGTATGCCTAGATCACGTTCCACAATAAAGGTAAAATACCAGACAAACAGAAAATACATACCACCACCCTGAATCCAACAAACAATCACTGCAATAACATTAAAAACAAGGCAAAGAACTATGCCTGAAACGTGAAAACATGAAGCATGTCAGTAATACAAAACAATGAGGTATTACGGTGTAAACTTTACCACAATTGCCAAAATCAATATCATACTATGACTGTCAAATGAAGATTCAAGGACACCTGACTTGAGATTTCCAAGGTTCAAACAATGAAAGGATTAAGAAGATGCTCTGAATACATTACACAATAACAACTTGCGAAAAAGTACAGAGACTGATATAACAATGAAACTCAGTGCATAAAAATTACAAGATGGTCTTTCTCTTGTATAAATGCTTAGACAATTAACATTAAAAATAATTTTTTTTTTTTTAAAAAGGAAATAATGGACAGTAATAGTGGAAAATCCATAAAAAACCAAAAAGATTAATCTCCATACCAAGCCAACTTGCAAATGCAAGATATTGCAGCCTCTGAGCATGAACCGGTATCTCATTAGCTATATCATGATGTATAATCGGGAAAATTGGTGGCCAATTTTTATCATCAACAGAAACACCAGCTGATATACCAAAACAAAAAAGGGAATATTAAGCACTATATCGGACCAACCAAAAAGAAAGTAAAAGTAACCAATTGCTTGTGGTCCAGTTCACTTACCTTGGGAAACTGCATCTTCTCTTCTCTTTATATCCTGAAAATTAAAAGATGATAACATAGAAGAATAAAAGTTAAATAGAAAACTCAAAACTCAAGTTGCAGGCGAATCATAAGAAGAGTTAATGTCGTGCACAAGCAGTCATCTCATGATATAATCAAGTGACTAAGTTTTTATTCAAAGGAAAAAAGAAAGCAAGTGATTTATGCTTCTAAACAAGCACCAAGTTGAAAATAACCTTTTCCCTTCTTTTAAGATCAGCTTCCCAAGCTGCGAGCTCCTTTTCTCTTTTCTTAGAATCCTGCAATTATCAATATCAATAAAGCAAAGTAATCAGTGATCCCTTGTGTATTCATGCTATGGAAATATAAAGGAAACAGAAACTTCATTACATTCATTGAATCCAGAGGTATATCCACAGTAGCATCATGTTTCTGCCCAAAACCCAGAGGTTCGGATGCCAATGGTCGTGCAGGTGCGACAGAACCACCATTCTGCAATGACTCTCAATAAGTAACACTAAATACCACAGTCTAATATATTTAAAATTAATGCACATCCAAACAACAAAACACGACCAAGTAAGACGAGAACAACATCTGTACCAGAAATAAAAATCATGCAAAATAAGCATTTATTGTCCAAATAACAGCAACTAACATGGTATACATCATAATCATATATGGTCTCACGGTTAATAATTGAGAAGCACCATAGGCTCACATTCGGCTTATATTGAACTTCTATAGTCCATAAATTTCCAAATCATAGTAACCAGGTTTGAAACTACAGTCAATGCGTATATATATGAAAAATTAACATTTCAACTTATATTACATATTAAGGCTCGAATATAAAAAGGCAACTAAAAAAACTATACAGTGAAAGTTTCGGCCGATAAATCGTATATTTTCAATCAATTGCAACAAAAGAAAATTTAAAAAATTAGAAGCCATTTCATCCCCGAAATGTTAGCAAGCAAGCTCTTCAGATCTAGTATTCTTGAAATCTAATTCCCAAACTACCCTAGAGAAGTGAAGAAACCGACTAAAGTACACGTAAACAAAAGAAGAAAATTTCCAGATCTGAAATGGGCAAAAAAGGGAAATAAAAAAAAAGGAAATAAATAAATTCAATACCGAAAATGGATTGACTTCTTCTTCATCGAAAGGGTTTGGATCGTGGTGGCGATTCATTCTCTCTCTCTCTCTCTGTTTCAGATCCAAAATTATCTCCTAAGTTAGGCCAGTTTTTGTTGAGTTACTTGAAGATAGAGAGACGCTACTTTACTTTTTGTAAATTAGCTTGGCTTGGCTTGGGAGTGACGCGGGATATTGAATGAAATTCGAGATTTGCCCTTTTCATTTTGAAATATTCACGAGTTTGGGCTTTGTTTGCATGGTATTGGTACGCACTAGACACAGTACCTTGTTCTCCTAGGTGGGTGTACGTGGCAATACATGTCGCACGTTGAAAATGGTAAATCACTGGTTGCCACGTAAGGAGAGTAAAGAGGCGTGATAATCACGTGTTTCCAGCCTTCTCAAACGTCAGTAGGTTCCCTTTCCATTTTCCTCTCAACCAAAAAGGTCTTATCAAATATTTGAATTAAATTTTACTTTGTACGACAAGTTTAGCCCCTTTTTTTTCTTTGCAAAACTGTAATGTTTAATCATTTAAATTTTAAATATTAAATTTAAATTTCTAAATTTATTTGGTATTATAATTTGAATATAATTCAACTTTTTAATAAATATATACTTTTAAAACATTTACATTTTATGAGAAAATATTTATCTCAAAGTTAATATTATACTTAAATTAAAATTTAAAAATAAATAAAAAATAAGATAGAAGATAAAATAAATATAATTAAAAAATTATAATAAATGAGGCCATAATGTTATAATTTTAGTAATTTTAAGATCTATGTATAAATCATATTTAGCTTTTGAATTTATAATTATTTTTGTATATGTGTCGCAAAATTTGAATCCTTTATAAATTTATTTTGATTTACATTTGTATATATTTTAATTATTAATATGACTATTTTTTGTTATAATTATTTGAATATAATTTTTATAATTGCAATCGTAACTTTACATGTAATTTTTCAAAAAATAAAACCTTATTTATATTGACTGAAAAATACATTATGTGGTGTGTTATTATACTATAGTATAATATATTTGTCAATTTAATTTAAAATTAATTAAACCATATTTATAATTATTAGATTTTTTATTTTTTAATTGAAATCTATATATTATATAAAATCAACTTCTTCAAGAGTTAGTAGGAGTAGATAGGGTTAGTTTAGGTATTAAAAATTACGAGTAGGGGTAATTTAAGTATTAAAGGTTTAAGAGCAATTGAGATAGTTTAACAAACCGTAATTAATTATTTTAATTATTTTTAATTATTTATGCTTTTGATTGTTTTCCTATTTGTTTTAATTTAGGTAGGATTTATTTGCTTTAAGTCTTTAAAAAATTAAAGTGAAATAAATTTGTATAAATTTAAAACTTTGATATTTATATTGATTATTGTGAATATTATAAAGGATTATGCTAATTAAATTATTTTAACTTTTTATGATTTTTTTTAGGAAAATGGTATTTTATTAAACCTGTCAATTTATTTGAATTTTTTTAGCAGATGGTGAGGTTATTCATTGCTCTCTTTTTTTGACTTTTTTTTTCTTTTTTTTTTATTATATAAAGGATATATTTATCATTTAGTATTTATTAAATTTTCATATTTTATTATTTAAACAAAATATTTTTTAACTCTATGATCCCTCATAATTTAGCATTTATTTCATAATCGTTTTTTTTTTCAATTTTTTCCCTTTTCGTTTTCCCCTTTATTTTTCATTATTTTCATAAATATTAAATATAACAATAATTAGATTATTTTATCCGTAAAGGCCCATTTCTAATTTTATTTACGAAAATGGGTCACTTTTTTCATTATTTATTGAAATGGGCCGGAAACTCCAAGACGCATCCATGTAAGAGCATTTTAGGAGGAAATTCTAGCAAAACATGTCCCTGAGAGAGGATTTTGCCATGTCAGCACAAAACGTGTTGACATGGACGCGCTTTACTGACATGGCAAAATCGCTCCCTTATGGACGCATTTTAGCTTGTGTTTTTTAGCAACAGTAAAAAAAATAAAAAATAAAAATCCCCTCCTATTTTTTTCATACAACATTTCTTTTAAATTTCTCAAAAAAGCTTTCAAATTTCTCCCTAAATTTCTCAAAACTCTCTTTAATTAATTATTTCCTTTAATTTTTTTCTAAATTAGTATTATTTTTTAAAATTTTCAAAAATATTTGATCATGTTAGCAATGGCCGGAGAATTAATTCGTCTCGATCATAAACATATCTCCGTCAAACAAACAAAAATAGTAGAGGTTAATTTCAATTTTTGAATATTATTTAATATTTTTATTTATGTATTTTTAATTAAGTTTTATTTTATAATTTTTTATAACAGCCTGTAGATCGGGTGTTACAATGTTAATTTGTAATATGTTTGGTCCTCCATCATCGTTGATAGAAATTTACTTGAAGGAAGCGAGTTTTTGGCACATGGCCCTATAGGCCGGGGGTAGAGGTGCTCGTGGGCAGGACCGGGCCGGGTTCAGGCCGGGCTCAACCAAAAATTTAGGCCCATTCATCGGGCTCGGGCCAGGTCAGGCCTAAAAATGGGCTTAAATTTTTGCCCAAGCCCGACCCATATAAAAATGCTAAAACCCGAGCCCGGCCCGGCCCGCCCGTATTAATTTTTTATATTATTTTATATAATTTTTAAATATATATAATACATCAAAAATACTAAAAAAATTAAAATAAATATTTCCCAACAAATTAAAATTAATTTTACAAAATATGTAAACTTAAATAACACTAAGATAAATGCAAATTAACAAGCAAATACTTCTAAAATAATAACAAAATTACAAATGCCTTTAAAATAATAACAAAATTAACAATACAATAAGTTTTATACAATATCCAAACAATAACAACAAAATAGTAGCAACATAATAGTAATATGGTATCAAAATAGGGAGAAAACATAAAGAAAATAACATTCAAAAATAAAAAAAAAAAAGTAGCATATTTTTTTTCATTTAGTAAATCCGGGCCGGGCTGGGCCCGGCTCGGGCCAAAAATACCCTATCCGAGGCCCGACCCATTTTTTAAACGGGCCTTATTTTTTTGCCCAAGCCCATTTTTTGGGCCTATATTTTTACCCAAACCCTCCTACATTTCGGGTCAGCTTTCGGGCCGGGCCGGGCCGCCCGACCCATGAGTAGGTCTAGCCGGGGGTATAAGTTGGACCCGAAACTTATCAGCACATTCATAGAGAGGTGGAGACCCGAGACACACATTCCATCTTCCATGCAGAGAGTGTACCATCACTTTAGAGGACATGCAGTTATAATTGTTATTGCAGGTGGATATATTCATACTCACTGGGTCCGTTTAGTCTGCTAATTAGGGAGTCATATGCTACGATCTTTTGGGTGCAATTTTGGATAATATTTATGGAGGTCAATTTGAGATTAGCTTGTTACGAGACACATTCCCGGAGCCAGGAAATAATTTAATTAAAGTAGAAAGAATACGATATACTTGGACATACATAGTTGAGATCATTGGAGGTTATCTAATGCCAGAGTTGCCACAAAACCTCATACATCTGAGGTGATTGCTGAAACTCGTTAATTTTAAAGCATCTGGCGGACTTAGTTAGGGGTTTATCGTATTAGCAACATTGTACCTGGAGATGTGCGATGCGACATCACCAAATAAAGCCAATATCGAAAGTTGCCTATCATTACAACAATCATGGGCTCGGTTTCACTTTCCTTTTTACGTCATTGAGTGAACCACCCACATACATTCTCACTCATAACGAGGTAAATTTTATATTAGATATTACAATTATTACATAGATTTAAAATATCATTTTATGCTAAAAATTTATTTAATTAGGTGGAACCATTCGACAAGTTATGTTGGAATACCTATCGCTCTTAAAGATATACGGCTTCTATTAGAAAAATGATCAGAAGCGAGTGTAAGTTTTGAATAAAATATATATACAAAACATAATAGTTTTATATTTAGTATTTAGTATTTAGTATTATGTATATAACTAATATTTTTATCACGTTCAGATAGTTTCAATGGACACCATACAAGGATCCGGTAATTCAAGCAGTAATTCTAGATCCACGGAGCAAGTGGTCATTGTAGTACGCAGAGCCCGTTTCAAGGTCTATTATGTAATCTGAGACGTACCTGTCTAGCACCTGACACCATTGCCACACCTCATTATATGAAGCGTCCCACCCACTATGCATATTTTCGAATGCATTCTACTTAACTATCCAAGCCTTGCGGTAAAAAGGCATGTATCTCAATTGGTTACGAATATTAGCAATTAAGACCGACACAGAAGTCCTGGGATCCGCCTTCACAATCAGTAGTATTAAGCTATCTATCATATCTGAATCTGTCTTGGGATGATTTTGTGAAACACTTGTCAACGAAATACGTTAAATAATGCAACATTAAGTAATAACAATATTATTCAAAAACCCTAAATACCAAGTGATATTGTACTGGCAACACAGGTATGTGGACCTTTGTACTTTTTATCTCCCAGAAGCCTATCTTTTTCCTAACTGAAGCCATGATTTTCCATGAATATATACCGTCTTACATTAGACACTAGGCATTGAACTTCTCATATTTGGATTTAACCGCGTGGTAGTTTACCCTGTTCATGATAATATGTTGTTTCGATGCGCCAATAAAACTATCATTACTAGAAAACTCCTTACCAGCTTCCAATTCACTCGAACCAAATTACGAATTTGTATGGTCACGCATTCTGTGTGTTAGATATGGGAACTCGAATGCATCATCTGCCGATAGATCAACATTATGCACGGAGGCTGGAAGTGAGTACGCTCTGAATCGTGGATCTTTTTATTCTTCATCTAAACAACTTTTATCGTATTTAGATTTGGTTGGAAAAAGCTTTAGTTTAGAAAATAATGCAACTTCTGCACTATTGGGGTCGGGCTCTCGAAGTGGATACACATCAGGCTTATAATCCAACCCACCATCCACATCGGGCTCATCATCCAACCCACCATCATCTGCAACGTACGAAGTCCCCTCACTAGTAGACGTCATAGGGAGTACATCATCATTTCTTGTGGTTGTTTCGTAACGTTCTCAATCAGATGTGGATTGCCAACCACTATAAGTTAATGGCATTCCCAGTACGTATTTCCAGCATTGAATATCGATCCACCGAGGTGCACGTCCCATCAACTAACCGAGTGTCGTGCAGAAGTTGTGTATCTCATAATGCCACCAAACACGGGTACTTCCGTATTCTGCTTTCCACTGACAGGGTGTCAGATAGGAGTCGTGTATTCCTCTCGAACAACAGTAGATGTTGAAGTCGCAAATGCTTAATTTGGCGATGAAAATTATATATATAACTCAAGATAGGGTGATCCACTAGCGAAATGAGTCTGCACCATCGCCTCCAAGCTATGACCACCTTTGATATCAAATGAGTTATATGTCACGGGATTAACCGGAGGACAAAATCAATACTCAATAGACGAAACTCTCATTGGTGTCATTCCGAAGATTTTGCGCCTAAATATTTTACGAAGTTTTATCAAATCTATGTTTTGGTTAAAAACCAGTTGCGTTGTGTTCTCCGACAAAAAAAAAACGTTGTTCTCAGTGTCATAGACCTCACTATCATAGTAAATAACAACACTAATACGTTCACTCATCTTCAATTTCTATTCCGCTTAACCTCTCTAATTTTTCTTGTTGTAACTTATGCAATATAAGAATGAAATTTGACTCATTAATAGCCTAAGGCTAAGCAAAAACTACTGTAGAAAAAGAGCATCCACGTGTGAGTTTTTTTCAGTAATTTTGCTGATAGTACATTATACTTGAAGCGTTTTTGACACTATTTTTTCAAAACCGCATTTACAAAATTATTTTTCAGGAACTACTTTAGAAAAATAACATCCACATGTGAGCTTTTTTCAGTAATTTTGCTGACAGTTCATTCTGCTTCAAACATTTTTGACACTATTTTTTTAAAATCGTCTTCTAAAAATTATTTTTTCAAGAACTACTATAGAAAAAGAGCATTCACGTAGGGTATTTTTTCAGTAATTTTGCTGACAGTGCATCCTACTTGAAGCGTTTTTGAAACCTTTTTTTCAGAACCGTCTTCCTTAAAATTATATTTTCAGGAACTACTGTAGAAAAAGAACATCCATGTGAGAGTCTTTTTCAGTAATTTTGCTGACAGTGCATATTGCTTGAAACGTTTTTGACATTATATTTTTAGAACCGTCTTCTCAAAATTAATTTTTCTGAAACTACTATAGAAAAAAAAAACAAAATCCTTATTGTCAATATAAACTCCTCTAAACCCTTAACCTAAACCCTCTTAAAAAAACTCTAAAAGCTAAACACAAAAATTATTTTTAAAAAACTAAACCCTAATTTAATTAATTTATTTAAAACCCCTAAACCTTAATTTAATTAATTTATTAAAAACCCCTAAAACCTAACTTAATTAATTAAAAAACTTTAAACCTTGATTTCTTTTTTTAATTTTTAAATCCTAAATAAATGAAATCCTAAATTATTTTAACAAAACACTAACACTACAACCCTAAAACCTTAAACCCATAAAACTTAGGTACTAAACATGCAAATAGCCCTAACCCTAAAAAAAATTGGGGTAAACGCGTCATTAGGGGAGCGATTTTGCCACATCAGCGCGTTTTGTGCTGACATGGCAAAATCACTCCCTCAGAGATGCGTTTTGCTGGAATTTTTCCTTAAAACGCTCCTACATTGATGCGTTTTGGAGTTTTTGGCCCATTACGATAAATATTAAAAAAATGGCACAGTTCCGTAAATAAAATTAGAAATGAGCCTTTATTAGTAAAATTATCCAATAATTAATTAAAAAAAAGGATAAAGCTGTCCTTTTATTTAAAACTAGTTGCTTACCCATATTATGCATGAGTTGTTCATATATAAAAATTAAAATATGTTAAATCATTTTATATATTTTGTTATAAAGTTTATGAATAGTATGAGAATTAATTTTAAACATGTTATTTTAGGATTAAAAAAAATTAATAAATAAATTTTTATGGTTTGTGATTTTTTCATCAAAACTTAAGGGTAGATGAATATCATTATCGGGTTGGATTATTTTGATCATAGTCCGTTCAAGTTCTAATATTTTTTAGATTATTTATTCAATAATTTTAAAATTTGAGTTATTTTTTAAATCCAAGTAAATTTAATACATATCAATTCAGGTCCAAGTTAGTTTGAATTTATATTAATTTAAATAAAATAGTGTAAGTTATTAATTATTTATAATTAAATCAGTAAATTTAGAAAGTAATTATTGTTGCTCAAAGTATAGGCCGAAGCCCAAACAAATGTCTCTGGTTTGCTCATATATATGCCCAACCCAGGCCCCCAAAAAATAGCGGCAACCGCTTTACAAAACTAAAACCCTAATATAAAATCTTAACTTCCCACCTTAGGAAGCTTTCGGGTTTGGCTCTCTTTGTAGCGCAGTTTGAAAAAGATGACTCCGTCGATAGAACAACTGACCCCAGAGACTACGAGCAATCAAGCATTCAACGCCAAGAAAATGGACAAGAAGAATAAGAAGAAGAACAAATTACCAAAACCGGAAGATCAAATTGAAGAAAATGTTAAGCAGAGTCACCAAGAGAACGAGGAAATTGAACTAAAAAAGAGCAAGAAAGACAAGAAAAAGCGAAAGAAAGAAAAGGAAAACAACGAAGGTGAATCCGAGGAAGTGAATCACGATGAAAGCGGTGAGGAGTCTAAGAAGGAAAAGAGGAAGAAGAAGCACAAAAAGCAGAAGAAAGAGGAAGAAAATGGGGAATCTATTGAAACTGCAAATGGTAAAGAAGACTCGGTTCAATTTGATGACAAGGAGAAGGTGGTAGTGAGTGGAAAAAACGCTGAAGAAGCGAAATATGCGCCGTTGAAATCATTTTCTAATTCTAAGTTACCAAAAAATGTTTTGGATTGCTGCAAGGGTTTTGCTAGCCCATCTCCTATTCAAGCTCACGCCTGGCCTTTTTTATTGGACGGTCGTGATTTTATTGGAATTGCAAAAACTGGATCAGGTACTCTCTCTCTCTTTTTTTAAAATTAGTGCTTCGTAACTTTTGACGTGATTAAGGTTTCAGTGCTTTTCTGGGTTTTTTTTTTTTTTGCGGGGAATTGTCACGTTATGTTTAATGTATGTTTATTTGTTTTATTGTGGGATCAGGCAAGACTTTGGCATTTGGCGTACCGGCAATGATGCATGTATTGAACCGGCGAAATGGTAAATCCTCAAAAGGGAAGAATCCGTTTTGCCTCGTACTTTCTCCTACAAGAGAGTTGGCTGAACAAGTATGAATCTGTTTGACTTGGTCTTGCATTAGCAATTTTGCTTTTATTATATACGCAGAAATTTCATTTTCGGAGGTGTGATGATAGTACATAATACCTATTAAGGTTTCTTTCCTTAGAGTTTAACCTGTCCTTTGGCTTCATTGGTGGCAGATATTTAACGTTTTGTGTAATGCTGGGCAAGCATGTGATGTCAAATCCGTTTGTTTGTATGGAGGAACAGCTAAAGGACCTCAGATTTCTTCTTTAAAGTCTGGTGTTGTAAGTTATTTTTCATCAGTTCTATATTCTATTAGCCATGTTACAATGTGACTCTGCTAGTGAAATAGGTTTGAATATGGATACTTTGAATTTGCTGGTATCATGATTTCAATTGATTTTGGACTGTGCGGTTAGCAATTAGATGCTTTATTCTGATTGTTAAATTAAATTTATTGATTTTGCTTGATTTGGATAAATTCATGTTGCTTAGTTTAGGGTTGGTGTTTCTATTTATTTTTGTTTATTAAACTCTTATTTTGGCCTAACAAAAACGGATTTTGCTGTAAATTTAGGATATTGTTATTGGAACACCTGGTCGTTTGAAGGATTTGATGAATATGGAGGTGTGTCAGCTCAATGAGGTATCTTTTGTGGTAAGTGAATGCTCCTTCATAGTCATTACTATCTTGCTTTGCACTGAATCTAGAATTTATTCAGTGATTCCTGTGTCAAATTTATTTATTATCCTAAAGTTGGCTGTTAAATGCTGTTTTATGCATAATTGAATGTGTAAAATAATCGGGACCAGTTCAATTTCTTTGCTGTAGTTCTATTCGTGTTTAAATTGCTTCTGTTAGAGCTCTTTGTTAATACTTGATACATCTTTTATATAACCGATTTCTTGAATAGATGGATTATGAATGTACTAAGGAAAAAAGTGGTTTGATTTTCTCTAGGTCCTAGATGAAGCTGATCGAATGCTTGACATGGGATTTGAAGAGGATGTTCGCTTTATATTGGGAAAGACTTGTTCTGGTATGTCTCTTTGTTGGTACATTGGAATTTTAAACTCCTAGAAGATGCTTAGATTAAGGCTTTTACTGATGCTTATTAGTAAACGCCGCTAACCATTGATAACTTAAGGTTCAATCACGCTAAAAAATATTGTTCTGTATCTTGGTAGAATAATGCATGAGCAATTAGGTTTGAAATCCTCATGTTGCTTTTAACCTTAACAGCTCGACAGATGGTAATGTTCAGTGCTACATGGCCTGCAGTAGTTCATCGGTTAGCTCAGGAGTACATGGACCCTAATCCTGTTAAGGTAATTATCTGAATGCTTGATGGTGTTGTCATAGTTTCCTATATATTTGAGAAAGTAATAAATTTGTTTTCAGGTTGTGATTGGCTCAGAAGATTTAGCTGCCAACCATGATGTTATGCAGATAGTTGAGGTCTGATTTTATTTAACCAGTTAAACTGTCTTTCATATTAACTTATTTTGTATATATATAAATGCTTTTATTAACAGTTTGTTTTCTTATGTAGGTTTTAGATGATCGTGCACGTTATGAGCGATTGACTGCTTTGCTCAAGAAATACCATGAATCTCAGAGGTAGTTGATCTCACATCTATTGTTGAAACAAATTTCTCTTCGATCCTTCCAGTTGTAGATTGCTCTCATATGACTGTGAATTTGTTTTCGCTTTAGATAATTCTGTATGAAAAGTATTGTAGTCGATAAATAGATTAAAAACTGGTATCAAAGAAAAAGAGGGGAAACGAAGAAAATACAGGAGCAAACATAAGTTCTCCTTAAATATTCATCATATTAACCATCCAAGAAATTCATATGATTTCTAATAGATTATGAATATTGATTATATAATAGGATTAATATTATTTTTTACCCCGTTGGAATTAACCTTGTAGGATAGTAAGCCCATATTGTTTCAATTACTTTAAGTTGACTAGGCACGTATATCCTGTTATTCTATTTTCTTTATTCTTCTATTTAATTTTACTTCTAGTGATTTTGCATCCTGTTGAGTGTTGACATTGAGGTTTGCATTTCATTCAGGAATAGAGTGTTGGTATTTGTCTTGTACCAGGCAGAAGCTGATCGAATTGAAAATATGCTTAAGAGAAGGTAAGGTTTACTGGCCTTGTCTTATTTTAAATAAATAAGTTCGTAATCTCTCTTCATTGGCTAAATAGAATGGGCAGCATTTAAATTTGCACTCTGTATGTGTGTGTTCTCTAACATTTTAATTGGGCTGCATTTAAATAAATAAGTTTGCAGATCCTTTCATTCCTTAAATTTAAAATGGTTCTTGAATTTTGATGCTATTATAAGTTTCACTTAGTTGTTGACTTTGAATTAAGCACCTGAGCTATTTAAAACATGTGATAGTGCTAATCAATCTAATTTGATGATGTTAGTTTAACATGGCATTGAGATGGTCGCTTGATATTCATGTGATTGCGAGTTATGCAACTAAATATATCTAGAATTGCTTGGTGGTTCAAGTTGTTTGAGTTTAAAAGTTCAAAATCAGTTGTGAATACTTAATTGCATTAGAATTTAAGTACTTTTTATTGGTTCAATCTGCAAAGAATCAATACTACCAATCTTAATTACCCTTTTATTTTGACTTAATATTAATTTTTTGTTTTATTTTTTTTCTAGTGGCTGGAATGTTGTTTCTATACATGGTCGCAAAGCGCAAAAAGAACGCACTAAGGCACTATCATTATTTAAGAAAGGAAGCTGTCCTTTGATGGTATATTCCTGAAAATCATATATTTTCTTTTTAATTTATTGTTACAAGTTTCTGCTTGAAAGCCTATGCGGGCAACATCTGTGGGATCTCTAGATTGCAGTACTACTAATGGAAACACACTTGGGGTCATGTCTAGTTTACCCAGTATTACCTTTTCTTTTTTTTCTTTTTTAATGTTGGTTTTGAATGATGATGTTTGCAAAATTTGATTGGTAAAACCTGATTACTTCCTCTGGGCACATGTACTCGTGCGACTAATGTTAAACAATGAATATTAGAAATTCTCTAGGTGTAAGGAGTTAGCTAGTTTTAACTTTTTATACTTATTAACACCGTGTGTTACAGGTAGCTACAGATGTGGCTGCTAGAGGATTGGATATTCCAGATGTTGAAGTAGTGATCAATTATAGTTTTCCTCTCACTACAGAGGATTATGTACATCGGATAGGGAGGACTGGAAGAGCTGGTAGGAAGGGTGTTGCTCACACATTCTTCACACAGCAAAATAAGGTAAATTAAATATAACTCTATTTTACGTTCTTAAATCTAACAAGTTGTTATGACAAAGGATATTAGTGAATGGAACATGTTTCAATTTTATTTCTTTCAAGTAGTGACAAGCTTATGGCAGGGACTTGCTGGAGAACTGGTAAATGTTCTAAAAGAAGCTGGGCAGGTTGTACCACCTGCACTATTGAAATTTGGAACTCATGTAAAGAAAAAGGTTTGTATTTTATGTTCCTCGTTTTCCATTGTAGCATGTATCCCTGTATATGTTTGCATTAAACTTTGTGGTTGATGGTATATCTCATGTCATCTTGTTTACCTATGTCATTATAGGAGTCCAAGCTATATGGGGCTCACTTCAAGGAAATAACTGCTGATGCTCCAAAGGCTAAAAAAATAACATTTGATGACTCGGATGATGAAAACTGACGCACATGGCCTGCAGTAGAATATGTAGAATTGGTTAATAGAAACTGGTACACACTATTTTTAATTTTATGATTTTCCACCATATTTATTTACTTTTTTTAACCAGTTTTGTCAAAGCATCAATTGATCTGAATATTCATCATTCTGTTGTTAGTATAAAACCTAGTTTTGGTTATTTTCATTGATTTATACTCATTTGGCAGTTAATTGCACTTATTTTCCATTATGGTTTAACTACTACTGAGAGACTGCCTGGAAACTCTTAAAAGAGAAGACACGGGCGACAAAACAAAATGATGATTGTCATATGAGCCATGTTCACTTTTCTGGTCTTGGTCAAACTAGGAAAATTTGAAGCTTTTATGCTCATGTTTGCTCATTTCATTCGATTAGAAAAAATGACAAGTTTCCTCAAATTCCAAATCTTAGTCATAGCCTTTGTTGGTCTGTATTATTAACGATCATTTTATTGCCCGAGAAAGTTGATATAATATAATGAGGCGATCGTCATAACTTTTATGGCATAGTCAGAGGAATTTTTCCTGGTAATTTGGTGACTAGGAAAATAAATTTTGATTTGTGATTAGTGGATAACTTACTGTCCAAGTAAAGAGTTTGAATTATGTTTTATCTACAATCTATTCAACGGCTGATGAAGCTACTTCTGAGGGTTAACTACGACCAACTTTCTCATTTGTTAACTTTATTCTTTTTCTCGAGCGTAGTCTGAATCGTAGAGAGGCACGTATCTTCCACGCCCTTTTGCTGATTTGGTTTATAATTTTAAAAATTTAAAGTTGCTATGATTAAAATTAATTATATTAACAAGTAATTATTTGGTATGAAAATTTTAACTTCACTTCTGTTATAGTGGATGAATACTTTTATGTAATTGGATGAAATAAAAAGAAGTTGATTATGTCCTGTGGGGGTTTGCATTGAGAAAGTAGTGAAAAGTAATGTATTCAGTAACCGTTTTAGGTAATTAGTATAATTTCCTAAATAGTGATAGTTTTCTCTTTTTTGTCTTTTAATCTAATATATTAAATTATTATCCTTGTATTAATAATTTCAATCAAAAGTAATTATAATTCAAGTTAATTGATATAACTGAAGATGCCAATTACTTTACACAATTTCTATAAGGTGATCACGAGGCAATTGCGATAACATTTCTAGCCAGTCAAGGAAATTTTGCTGTTGACCGCATACGAATGACTAAGAAATTAAGTTTAATTTGTAATTTGCGGATACTCATAGAAACTCCTATTGCCCAAGTAAAGAGGTGATTATTAATTTTATAATTGATTATTATTCGGTATTTAGATGGTGTCTGGAAAGCTACTTAATTATCGGGTTTCGATGTAATTGTTTGTAATTACACACGGATGACGTGTTTGGATAACCATTATAATTGGTGAGTCTTATTAAATAGAGTGTAATTAGAGCATCTAGTTACACTTTTCAATTATTAAATTAGATCATGATGATCATAAACATGACCAACAAATGATGATAATAGGCATATATTAAATATTAAAGAGCGAATAACACAACAAATATGCACTAGAACAATTACATAAAATTTCATATGATATTTATTTTTCTTATTTTTTAGTAGTCATGTTATCAACTACTTTTTTAGACTAACATAATATATCTGTTGATTTGATTTTAACTTTTAGGATGGATATATGATAAAAAATTTCTTATATCATAATTTCTAGAAAACTATATTATTTAATTATTAAAAAATCCAAAGTTATAGTAAAAAGTTTATTATAAAAAATATTATAAGATTGTTTGTAATTAAAGTTACAACTTCTAAAATGGGGATAGTTTATTCATTTTTGTTTTTTAATCACGACTGTGAATTTTAAAAATATCCTATAAGATCTCATTATAAAAAAATTTTAACTTAAACATTTTTATCTCGTAGGTAGAATTAATACTTTCCATTATTAATATATCAAATAATTAACCTTATATTAATCGTTCCAATCAGAATTAATTATAAGTATTCAATTCAAGCTAACTAATATAATTATTTACATAATTTCCATAAGGTGATAACAATTCTAGCTAGTCGAGGAAAATTTGTTGGTCATTAGATTCTAAAGGACCGCGTAGGAATGACCAAGAAATTAAAGCTTAATTTGTAATTAGTGAATATCATTTAGATGATATGACTTTATGCTTAGCTTGAATTTTTTTGACCAGATTAATAATATTTTGCTTCTTTTTATCAATTATATATGTATATTGGATATTCATCAACGTCAATGCATTATGTCGTAATGAAAAATGTGAAATTAAGGTATTGTCGACAATTCAACTGGTTAAGAATGTTCATTGTGGCAACAACATTGACTTGATTAATGAGAGTGCTACGAAATACCCTTTGAAAATGCTAAAGCTGCGACAAATTAATGTGAAGCTTGTTGATTTATCAGTGGAGCTACTTTTTATGAGAAATGTGAGTTGTGTGTCAAACTTTGTGGAAAAGGTGGTGATGCAAATTGAGCAATCAAATTAGTAAATGCTATCAGCAAGACACATTATAAATATTTATCTAGTAGTGTTTTATATTATGACTTATCGTTGGCTTTGCAAAGACACAAGGATTCTTTTAGTAACAAAATAATTAAAATCCTGCACTTTTAACTGTTCAAAGCCTTAATCAAATGAACCTAAACATACTTAAAATTTGCCACAAAACATATTCATCCAGTTAACCTATCTAAATATGTTCAAACATTACCAAATAATTACTTTCAATGCATCATTACCAAACCATCCATTTGGAAATTCAAATTTACAAAATCAAACATAATTAACTAGTAATTAATGGATAAAATTAAACCAAAACAATATTATAAATCACTTACAACAAGTGTGAAGACAAAAGAACATATATATACTAAATAAAATTTTGGAAAAACGAATAAAGCAATGAAACATAAAAAAAGGGTGAAGACAAAACTTTCAACCATTGAATAAATATTAATGCATACAATATTTTAAATTGATATGACAGAGATACCGGATCGATTACAAATTATGTACATGACAAACACAATTATATCAATAAATTAAATAGTTAAGCGTTAAAATATTAATCGTGAAAGGGTGTAAGTGGATCTCTCCCTTTAAATAATTAATTTAATTCAAACTATTAAACTAACCGGAATAAATTTGAAGAACTCATGGTGGTACTTGAATTAATTTGAAACCCTTCAAGAACACTAAAAGAACAAGATGAAGAGAATAAAGGTATTTCAACCATGTAAGCAGGGAAGAAATGACAAGAACAAATACTAAAGAAAAATTTAGAGAATAGAATAAATTAAAAAGGATGTTGGCTTTATATTGAGAGAAACGTGTTCTCATATGTTTCTTTGTTGATGCATTGGGCTTTCAAACTCCTAGAAGATGCTTAGCTTAAAGCTTTACTTGATGCTTGAACTTTTAGGGTTGCTTGATTATCTAATAGATTATGAATATTGATAACGACTCTTTGATTAACTATTTTTTTTGGTCGTTGCATGCATCCTAATATATGTTTGCATTCAAGTTTGTGGTTGGTGGTATATCTCATCTCATCTTGTTTGCCTAGGTTGGATATGAGCTCAGCTCTCTCTTTCTCACACACACCTAGAAACTAAGTAGTGAATGTTTTTCATTGTATAGTGTATTTGTATATGAATTGATTTGAAAGTTATAGAAAATAAATGAAAAATATCCACATATATATAATAAAAGTGTTAGAAATACATACATAGTTTGTTTAAGACAACACATTTGATATTATATAAATATACAAACCAATCACATTTCCTCACAACATATAAACACATAAAAGTAATGACATTGATAAGTGCAAGTATATGCATGAACTACGGAGGATGAGCATCCATGCGTCTTTTTGTTCAAGCTTGCTTCACCTCCCACGCACCACTTGCATCGCAAGGGCAGAACGTGATTTGAGGGCAATTCACTTTCTCCAACAACTTCAGTTCAGGGAATTGCTTTTGAACTTGTTTCCAGTCCATCTTTATATTAATCAAGTATTTCAAACGTAGAGTCTCCACGTTCCACTTCTCGTCTCTGTTAGCCACAGGAATATGACTCACTTCTCCACCTCTAAAGTAGAGACGCTTTAGGTGAGTCAGAGTCGTGGGGACCAACCACTTTGGTGGTTCTTTTTCTGGGTAACATCGGATATCCAGTTTCTCTAGCTCAAACTTACTTGGCAAAACTGGTTTTGGGGACCGACCACCTCGGTATTTGTTGTTTGCGTGTACATTGGATTGCAGTACTGCACCACTTTTCTGCTTCTTAGCATTATCCCCATTCTTGTCCTGGCCTGCTTTAGCTGTCGTAGCCGCCACAGCCACATTTTCAGGTACTGACTTTGAAGACCCCAAAAATGGTGATTTCAAATATTTCTCAAGTACCTTTGCTGTGGACCCTAATATTGACGCTTCACTTGTTTTGTTCTTGTGTTCCGGGTGTTGTGCTTTGTCACGGGACTTCTTTGTTCCACCAGCTCCCCACGCTATTTTCAATATGGTAAGCGACTTAAACTCAGAGAAATGCGTTATTGATTCCTCTTCTCTTATTGAGAATTTGTCATCGTGGATGCTAATGCTGAGTTTCTTCAGTTCAGACAACGCTGTCAAGTCGTTGAGTTTGCATGGGCTATTGGAGCTAATTACGAAACCCTTGAGGACTTCTAGTTTTGAGAGCTTTGAGAGCTCTGTGGGGATCTTGTCCAACAAATAGCACTCAGATAAATCCAAGTAATAGAGCATCTTGAGTGAACCAACCGCCTCGGGAAGCTCTTCCAGGGTGTGACAAGCTTTTAGATCTAAGATCCTCAAGTTCTGGAGCATGCCAATAGAATCAGTGAGCTTCTTGATTCCGGAGATCCCTTGAAGGCTAAAAAACCTTAGATTGTTCATATTCTTCAACCCTTTTAAAAAATCCACGTCTTCCACCTCCATATGCCGCTCAGCTGTGCGCTCCCACCTTCCTAAATAAAGGACGTATATGTTTTTCATCTTAGGAAATAGCTCCTTCGGCAGTTCGGGAAATTGCTTGCTCACATTGAACAACGTTTGCAGATCTTCCAGATAATTTATTCTGTAATTCTCCAGCGTTTTTCTCTTCTTCTCCATATCTTTTCGTTCTTGATCCTCTAATTTCTTCTTCTGCTTCTTTTCCTCTTTCGTTATGGTACCTGCCTCTGGCTTCTTCTTATCCTTCCCTTGCTGTACCTGTGGTTGTGCCTTTATCGTCATGGTACCTGCCACTGGCTGCTCATCCTTCCCTTGATGTGCCTGTGGTTGTGCCTGTGCCTTTTGCTTTTCACGTTCCTTTTTAAATGCAAGAACATCCTTGGACCACCAAGAAGGTCCGTCAGATTTCACCAAGCATAACTTTTTGCTTCGGAAAAACTCCATTTCGGGGTATCCCTTAGAGTCGTAATAAAAGAAGTTGGCTTGCTGAGCAAGCCTAACGATGAGACAACGAACAATGGGATGCATCTTATAGCAGCTACCCTTGGACCCGCTTCTCTTATAAACAGGCTCGATGAATTCACGCTCCACAAATTCCTCAAGAATTTTATTCACCGTCTTATCAGGTTCCGACGTCGGCCATAGCCTTTCCCCTTCCCACCAAAACCGTAGAAGCCTCTCGGAAACCTCAGCATTCTCCGGGAAAATCGCGAAACACAGCAAGCACAATTTTTCCCTTTCACCTAGTTTTTTGTAACGGTCTTGAAACTCTTTGAGGAAAGACCCTTTCTCGAATATCCCATCCGCTTGGTACGGACTGGGCAGCTTGCCGGCTTCTTCTCTGGAAGTCGTGGCTAACAAACGGCGCGCTTCGGTGGAGAAAGAAGTTTGATGTAGCAACGGGAGTTGGGCTTTTAGTTTGGTCATGTTGCTTCTCAGCACTTTGAGATTGTGTTCGATCGTTTCCCACTCCACGTTGTCTGCGTTTGCGTTGAGGTCGTCAAGGATGTCATAAACGTTTTTTTGAATGGTTCCTAGGAGA
Source organism: Gossypium stocksii (assembly GCA_020496765.1). NCBI lineage: Eukaryota > Viridiplantae > Streptophyta > Magnoliopsida > Malvales > Malvaceae > Gossypium > Gossypium stocksii. The sequence continues at coordinate 83,654,709 of CM035625.1, read as the reverse complement.
CCAGAAAGATTGGTTTCGTACGCTTGCAATTTCTTGAATTCGTCAATCAAATATTTGAGCTCGTTGCAGGCTTTATCGAGCTCAGATGGCTCGTCCTTGGGCTTTGGATCCTCAGCTGCCGGTTTAGAAGCCTTGTCGGGCTTTCTGTTAGGGGCAGCAATTAGATTTTTAAGCATGGAGCTTAAATTGTCAACGAATTTCCCCATGGGTACCTGATAATTTTGCGGCTAAGGAGAACCATCTTTAGAATTCAAAGCCATGATTCATCTTCTTCTAAATTCTCGCGGATCGATCACGAGCTTATCGTATTTTCTTTTTCATTTTCTTTACTATAATATTTGAAAAAATAATAAAATTTTGAAAAATAAAATAAAGATATTGTTTGTTTTACTATCTTGTAATAAAATATCGCAGGTGAATGATATATCCTTAAATAAACATGTTTGATAGAAAATATTTTTATGAAATAAATAAAGAAATTAAAAAATAAAACAATAATAATAGAAAACTAGTAAGTGATATGCAATCAACATTACTCAATTTTTTGATGGTGTTTCTTTGACAACTCCTTTTTACCATGAAAATGATGTCGTATATATTACTTTTAAACTCTGTTTTCTGTAACCTTAAAAAGGAAAAATGTTTATATTTTAGTAGCAATACCTTTTTCCAATGGAGCTGGTATTTGACTTCGGTCATGCTGCTTCTTAGGTCTTTGATTTTGCTTGTCATGAGTTCCCACTTGCCGTTTTCCATGTTGGGGTCTTTTACGATGCCATCAACCTCCATATGAAGGGTTGTTAGGCGTTTGGAAAGATCGGTTTCGAAGCTTTGCTGTTCCTTGACTTTCTCTATCAAAGAGCTGAGCTCTTTGCAGGCTTCATCCAGCTCGAGCTTATCAGACTTGCCGGCGTTGGACTTTGAATCTCCATTTGCCGCATAGCGGTTGGCAGCCTCGGAAAGTCTTGTAGACAAGAGGCTTAAACTCTCAATCGTTTTTTCCATGGATAAGGGATGGTTGAAAAGAATTGATTGATGAAATTCAAGAGATGATGTTGAAAATGGAACAAAGGTTCTGTGCTAGTTTTAAAGTCTGGTTTCCGTACCTTCACGTAAGGTAACAAAAATATTCATTACTTCATTCTTTTTATTAACATCCTAAAAAGCCAATACCTCCATCCGTTTGTAAAGGTTTAGAAGAATAAATTAGACATGGTTTATCGTATCTTCTTTTAAAAACAATTTTGATTATTCAATTTAAAACCATTCAAAAGCATGCCTCTTTTTTAACTTTTATTACAATAAATACTAACCTACTTAATCATTAAATTAGAGTGGGTAACTATTGTAATTGGTGAGTCCCATTGAATTGAGTATAATTAGAGCATCTAATTACACTTTTCAATTCTTATGGGGAGAATAAGAACTACACACAATTTCAATTTTAAAAATTTACTTTTATACAAATTATAAAATTTATATTATAAGTATGAACATGTATGAGTGCTTAGGATAGTTATGGCGAAAAAAATTATATCATAAATTCTTGAAAACTATATTATTTTATAGTCAAAAAGTTTATTATAAAAAATATTATAAATTTTTTTTATAATTAAAGCTACAAATTATTTGGACCGTAAACTCAAATATTATAAGATTTATTGAAATGTGGTTTTGAAAGGTTTTGAAATGTGGTTGATAACTTTGAAAATGTTATTTCTATTTGTGACAGCAAGCTTGATGGTCCAAAAAGCTCCCTAATAAGGAGGATTCATCAAATTCTAACCTTTGAAGATAAGTGATCCTTAAATTATATTTCAAGAGAGTCTAATTGGATAGCAGATGCTTTGGTAAAAATGGTTTTAGCGAGGAGCGAAACTTTGCAGATTTTTGAAGAACCCTCTTTGGAACTCCAAGTGCTATTGAAGGATGAATGTATTTTTGATAATGTGACTAGAAATTAATTTTATAGTACTCTATTTTATTTACAAAAAAAAAAAAAAAACTTTTGACTCCAAAAGCACTTTTGGAAGAAAAGTTATAGCTGCATTTTATTGAAATTGTTGGCTTTTTAAAAGTTCTTATGAAAGAGAGAAGTTAAAATTTTTAGTTTTCTCTCTCCTAAAAGCACTTTTGATGCTTAATTACTTTTTCACCCCTCCAATAACATAGTATTTTTCTTTTTTTTCTTGGTGCTTAATTACAAATGTGTTAGAATCATTAATTAAAAAATATTTTTTAAAAATAATACAAATATATTAATATCTAATTACAAAAATTTAATGGTTATAGTTAAATATTCAAAATATAGTTTATATATTTCAATTAAATTTTATAAATAATTAATATTATTACTTAAAAATATTTAAAATTTATATTTTATATATTAAAATATTAACAAGTTATAATAGTTTTTTATATACTTACTAAAATATAATAATATTAATTAATTTGAGTATTATTTAAATAATATTTGTTACTTGATAATAACATGTCTAAAATTGACATTTTATTTTTCAAAATTACTTTTTGACAGCAATGCTAAACATTCAAATTTTAAACCAAACTTTTCAAAAGTACTTCTTAAAAGAACTTTTCCACAGCACTTTTCAAAATCACTTTTTAAAGGTATTGCTAAACTAGCCATTAGTATAGTGTAAAAAAATAAGGTTAGATCGTACTAGCTTCTCGTATATTTCATTTCAATCAAAGGTGGAATTGAGATAACTCATACTTTGAAAACTACATGAAAGAAGATATTGATAATCATAATGATACAAATTCAAATTTAAATGATAATGATGAACTCAATCAATGACCAACAAATGATGATAATGAACATATGTTAAATATTAAAGAGTGAATAACACAACAAATATGTACTAAAACAATTAAATAAAATTGTATATGATGTTTATTTTTCTTATTTTTTAGTAATCATACTCTCAACTACTTTTTTAGACTAACATAATATATATATATATGATGATGATTTGATTTTAACTTTTGTTACTTGCTTAGAATTTGTATCATACTAATAATTTTTACAGTAATTAATATTTTTAAAAATATAAATTATTTAATTGTATAATTACAATTTGTACGGTCAAATATGACACAATAAATTACGATGTAATTACATTGTGTCAAGCAAACACGTCTAGGGAATTATAATTCTTTGTAATTACATGAGAATATAATTATCACCCTAATAATTATGCTTTCATTAAATTATTCTGTGTTGTCTAAACATACTCTAAAACAAAACTTGAGGGAAAAGAATAAATTAAGGTTACATAGAGAAAGAGTAAAGACATGGTAAAAGAATAAAGATGTTGGCTTGACATGGGATTTGAAGGCAATGTTTGCAAAGAAAGTTCAAATAAGAGGAAAAATTCAAGCTATAGGATGTTATAATTGTTGTCAGAGCAATTACGATCAATTATATTCAAATATCTACTTTTTATAACTAATTATGTGATGAGTGTAAAAAGGAAATATTGAAAATGGTAAGCGTTAATGTTCAAATGAATAGATGAGAATTGAATATGATTATGGTATTGAAATGTGGATTTTAAAGTGAATTGAATTAATATGTATTTTAGTTATTATATGAATTTGATTATATGTTTTGAACTCACCTTACTAATGTTGGATTTTGCCATGTTTAGTTAAATATATCAACTTGTGATAACTTTTGTATTAATTGAGAAGATGAAGGTAAGTTTATAATAATTTATATTATATTATATTTATATTTTGTAATTTATAGCATATTAAAAAAATAAAAATTTATATTGTATATATAATATTCCTTTAATGTAAATATTAAAATAATATTAAGATGATTATATAAAAAATTTTAATAAATATAAAAATATAAAATTTATATAATATTAAATTAAAATAAAATAAATATTTTTTAAAAAAATTAAAAAATAATATGAGCGAATTTAAAATGGGTTTGAGTTATTTTTTTGTAAATATAAGTGAACTTAGACAAATATAAAATATATTAATATTATATTTAGATCTAATCTGATTCATTAACGCCTCTATTTAAAAGTATATTAATTTAATTTAAAATCATTTTAGAAAAAAAAAAAAACTGCAATATCCAGCTAGATAGGTGTGGTTTGGGACAAATGCTTGTTGCCTGCCTCTCTGTTGTCAACTACACTCTTACGATAGATTCTGTCCACTCCAAATGTCCTTTTCATTTCTCTCCATTATCACCCTTTTCTCTACTGATTCTCATGTTTCTAGTTAAATATTATTTATTAAATTAACAAAAGCAAATGGTAAGAAAGAAAAAGAAAGATAACGAGAATCTAATCTTATCAGACACAAAAAACACCCATTACGCAAAGCAAGCTTAAACTAAAGCCAACCCTAACCTAAAGTTGCCCCACTCTTATCATCTTCTCTGTCCTTTTATGCTTGTCTCTTCACAGAACCTGTAACATCATCACCATTTGTTATTGCAGCATATAACTCTGGTTCTCAGTTGACTTTTTTATTTTTGGCTTTCAGCGAATCTAAGATCTGAAGACCCTTTTGTCTGAAATAGAGTTTCCCATAGCTGGGAAATAGACAACAACATGGTTGGTCTTTTTCCTAGATTTTCTGTTGGCAAAGCTGGTCATCGACGATCCCAGAGTGCTCTTGTAAGAAAATCTAAATCATTATTTTTTATTTCTTCTTTTGTGTCTTGTTTTGCATTAATCTTATGATCTGTCTGTTTCTTTAGTTGTTATACTTGATTGAATGTTTCCTTAATGTGCTTTTGACCATTCTTTTATACGAATTAGTCCTTTAATTGTTTTGGTTTTGGGATTTATTTCATAAAAATCACCAATATAAGCTAAACCCAGATCTCCTAATTAACAATCTGTTTTATTTCATAGAATCTGCTTTTGGATTGTTTTGGCTCTTTCGCCATTTAATTCAATGCCTTTTTGCTTCTATTTTCTTTTGCTTGATTCTTTTTGATTAAATACAAAGTTTATTAAAAATTATGTAGTAACTTAAAATTTCATAAATTTTAGGCTGAGGCAACTTCCAACCCCTTTAATAATGTCGTACCTGGATTTTAGTTTGCGTTACATGACTAATGAATTGCCTCACTTGTGGTTCAGGTGGAAAGGGAAGTGGTGCCTCAAATTTCGGATGTTGCAATGGTAGCAGCGGCCACTGCTGCCCCTACTACTGCTCATGGAATCGAAGTAGCGGTCGAGTTTAAACCGGTAGAACATCCAATTGAACCTTTGGACAACGACCAGCCGATTCAATGCCCATTGCCTGAGCCTTCAATTCTAAATGTAAGCTCCGGAGACTTGATTTGTTGGCTTGAGTACCTATTAGTATAGTTGGCCATGATTATGTGATAATCTCACCATATAAGTTCACTATTCCATAAACCAAAGAATTTGTATTAGAAATCTGATTGTATTTTGTTATTTTTACTTAAAAAATGAATAAATTAGTTCTTGCATATTAGATCAAATAACAAAGTGATTATTTTTGTTAAATATTCCATTCATTTTTATTGTTTAAAATCGGTCTAATTGATGGCATAATTAGACAATTATATATGGTGCGGTTTTTAACAAAAATATTATTTTACTATTTGATTTAACATATAAAAAAAATACAATCAGATTCTTAATATAATAGCTTTGATAGTACTTTCAGCTATAAAATTCATGGATATATGCTTTGCATTACATATATAATATATTGTCGTGATTAGGACGGAAGAATATGGAAGGAGCGTGTATCAGCTAGCGTACGGAGGAGAGCCGACTTGCCGGTTATGCAAGATGGAGGCACCCTTCAATCTCAATCCGAATCAGAAGCTACTGTCGGAAGCAAACCTCGGCCGACCTCAAATCGTATGATCTTACCGTCTCTAAGTGCTCCGGAACATAATTTACTAAAGCTCCTTGAAGAATGTACTGCATCTGGGATCTAAAAGCATGCTGCTACAATGCTACTTCAACTTCATTGGAATAATTTGCATGTCATCTATAAACATCAAACTATATATACATCATGGAAATGTTACCCACTGTATATCTAATAAATCACATCTATATTTAAATCCATCTTTTCATTTCTACTTAAATATAATTTTAACTATTTTATGTCTGTAAAAAAATTAAATTATAATTTTTTTAGAATAAAATGTAATTGTCCAACTAAATGACATACATAAAGTATAACGATGGAAATTTTACATATCATTAATTATTTTGATTGGCTCATACGAATGAAATTTTAATGCAATTAAAATGTTTAAATGTATGGTGTATATAAAACAAAATAAATTACTAATATTAATATAATAAATAACATTTTTTTTTTTAAATTCCAAGCTCAAGTTCTACTTGGTCCGAACTGTCCAAATGACTCATTTGAAAAATAATAGAAATATAATTTCACTTGCCAAAAAAATAAAAATAAAACATTATATTATATGTTTTTATAATTAGAATTAAATAAAAATATTTTTGGTCTAATTACAATAGATAAAATTTTCATGAAAGTAGTTATACTAAATGTCGATTATATTGCGTCTTCTTTACTCAAAAAATGGGTAAAATAATCTTTATACATCAGATCAAAGAGTAAATTAATCTTTTTTATTAAAAATTTCATCAATTTATACTATTAAAAATTGATCTAGTTGACGGGATAATCAAATATTAATACATAACATGCCACATTTATCATATGTTGTATAGAAATCGGTTTTAAAATAAAAATAGATAAAAATTTTAACAGAATGATCGACTTGCTCTTTGATCTAATGTACATAGACTAATTTACCTTTTTTTTAAGTATGAGAATCAATTTTAACAATAAAAATAAATAAAATTTTTAAAAAAAATTAAATTATTTTTTAATGTAACCTACCATTATTAATTTATTCAAATTTTTAAATGGAGAGACAAAATACAATAACTTCTAATATTAAAAAAAGTAGCACTGTGAACCAAATTCGTTGCGTAACCCGACCCACTTTACTTTTTAGCACAACACAACATGCCCGGCCCGATATCTTTTGCCTTTCTCGGGTTCCGTTATTCTTTTCTTTGGGTACAAGACACACAAAATATCATTTTTATCAGAGTTCAATAAATAATAGCAAAAAAACCGAAATTGAAAAAAGAAATTGAAAAAAAAAAACCCTCTTTACGCTTCAGCTTCTCTTCGACTGTGCAGTGGAATCGGGATCCATGGCGGCCTTGCAGTACCTGGAATCTCTTCGAAATGAGCATCCAGAGCTAGCCGACTGGTATAGTTCTCTAGCAGATCTGTATCAGAAGAAGCTTTGGCATCAGCTCACTCTCAAGCTTGAACAGTTCGTCGCTCTCACCGTCTTTCAGGTTTCTCTCTCTCTCTTTTTGGTTTAGGGTTTTGTAGATCTCTTCTATATTAAAGTTTTTGAATGGAGTTGTTTTTTCCCTAATTGGGCTTGAGGAATTAGGATTTTGTTTTAGAACTGGGGTTCCATTTGGATAATTTTCTTTTCGTTTTAGTTTTAAATTGAAGAGAAATTATAAAAATGCTTATCACTTTGATTTTCGATAACTCAAAGATGATTCGAGAAAGTAGTTTCAGTTGAATTTTCCCTTCTACCTGTTTATTGTAATTTTTTTTAAATAGGATATGCCAAAGCATGGTAAATTGTTGTTTGACTTGTAAAATTTTTTAGAGGAAATATTCTATTCTGCGTGAACTGCAATGCAGGAAGTTAGCTAAATATTAGTTTCTAAGGCTTTATATGTTTGCTTTTAGAAAAAAATGTTTACTTAATTGCAGAATGGAAAGTTTAAGGAGCAAGACTATGTTAGATCTTTGTCAAATCATATGATATATGAAACATTAGCTTCTAAAGCTTTGCCATCTTATTTTAGGATTCTTACTTGTAGACAGGAAAATTTTGGGAGGCAAGCTTATGTTACATTCTCTCACCCCTCTTGTTTTTTCGTGTTACATGTTGAATTTTATCATGATTTCCTATTGGTCTATTGGGTCATTTTGTACGTCTTATTTGGATAATTAATCTGGAGTGTGGTTCAGTTAATGGTTTTCATTATTGAAGAAAAGGCTTTGTGTTTATATATGTTCATGCATAGGTAAGTGTGGTAGCAAAGAATCAAGTTTACCCGACGAGCTAGATGTTGGCTAGAAGATTATACTTCCTATAACTTGTTTCTCTTAATTTTCAGGCTGGAGATGCACTGATACAGTTGTATCATAATTTTATCACTGACTTTGAGACCAAGATTAATCTTCTCAAGCTTGCACATTTTGCTGTTATAGTTTCTCGGCAGTATTCTGACAAAGAAGCTTCTACTAGTTATCTTGAAGGTGTGATCGAAAAGCTTCAGGCTACTAAAGAGCAGCGCATAGAAGAGCCAATTATTTATATTAAGATGCAAATTGCCAAATTTAAGCTTGAGCAGGGTGACCAAAAGGAGTGCAAGAAACTTCTTGATGATGGAAAGAGTACTCTTGACAGTATGACTGACATAGATCCTTCTGTATATGCTAGCTATTATTGGGTTTCATCTCAATACCATAAATTTCGCCAAGAATTTGCTGACTTCTACAGAAGTGCTCTCCTTTATCTTGCATACACATCTGTGGCGTCCCTGTCAGAATCCTTTAAGCTGGTACGTTTTTATAGGTTTATGTGTTCTCTGGCAGGGAAATTGTACTTTCTTGTGATACGACTGGAGCTCGTCAGTTTTACTTTTTACTCAAGATTTGATGTTACAAACTCCTTGTTCCTCAGAGTCCCTGCAAGAAATTATTGTTTTATCAACCAATTCATGCGCAGCAGTGCCTTGGAAGTCTAAATTTTTGTGTTACTAGTTTCAGCCTTTTCTTTCATGCCACGTCCCTTTCAATATCTAAATTTTATAATAAAAAAGATGACTCAAGTTTCCAGGTATATAATCGACAATAAAACCTCCATAAAAATGACATACCTCTGTATGGAATTAATGCTGATTATGGTATAGCTAATGTGCTTAAGGCTGAGGTGGTGCTTATCCTTACACTCCTGTCATTAAAATAGATGGATAAATAAATAAACTAAAGAAAGTTTAATGCTTTTATTTGGCCAGTAGATATTTTTATCCTTTGACTTCATTTCATTTTATTTTTATCCTTTAAATTATGTAGGATTTGGCATTTGATCTGTCCCTTTCTGCTCTTCTGGGTGATAACATCTACAACTTTGGAGAACTGCTTGCGCATCCCATTGTAAGAAAACCAACTTTCTAATTTCACTATAGATTGTAGCTGAATATATATATATTTTTTAATATTTTTACAGACAGAATAGTTTCATGTCATAATAGTTGTTTGTTCCTCTATTTAATCGAAATGTTATTCAACCTTGTTTGCCATTAACAAGTTAAGCATGTATTAGTTAACCTTTAATGGTTGATAATGCTATTTGTCTGATAGTATGGTTCATTGAGGCATATTGCTAGTTTCATTTAAAATCTGATTTTAGTTTTAACCTGGTTTAGGCTGTTAATCAAGCTTTGGTTAAATAAAGAATGTCAATAACTTTGGAAGCAATAGAAGGCCCATTTAAAATGTTGTGATGTAGTGGTTGATTGTCCATTGTAGGAACACAAGGAATATAGATGCATAACAATGAGAATCGATTAACTTCGTGGATTTACTTGTAGGCATGGTTCAACCTGAAAGTAGGAACTTTTTCCAAGGGAATGAAACATTTCAATGCCTGGAATGAAAGTAAATTTACTTGTGCTACAAACAAAATGCTTGCTCATATGGAATCATGCTGTCTAGTAGTAGACAATTTGGTATGAATGAACATCTTTGGTTTGATGTTGATTCAAATGTTAAAATGTGTAAACAAACAGATAAGAAATATTATTGTTTGTGTAATTACGTACAGTTGACAGTTCATAGTATGGACTTTAATAATTGCACTAAAGTAAGGCTGATAAGACCAGTCTGAGATTTTGAGGTTAGATATATGTGGAGGTGCAAGGGAGCCTAAGTAGTGATTGGAAATTGCCATATGATTACAGGTTCTTTTCATTTTTGTATTTTCTTTTATGCTATTGCAGTTGCATGCTTATTTGTCTTTCGGGGGGCTGATGTGAAAGGCCACTCTTGTGTTATAGGTTTTGTTCCTTCTGATTGTCATTGCTTTATTCTATGTACATACATATATACACTTTTGTTATGTTTGAGATGATGACATCCTTCGCATCTTTTACAGATAACAAGTCTTCTTGGGACTAGGGTTGAGTGGCTTTACCATATCCTCCAGGCCTTCAACTCAGGTGATCTAGCTCGCTATCAAGAATTGTGTCATGTGCACAATGCTGCATTGAGGGCTCAACCAGCCTTGGTTGAGAATGAGAAGAAGCTGTCCGAAAAAATCAATATTCTATGCTTAATGGAGATTATCTTCAGGTGTGTGTTTGCAGTGTCCTCTGTATGTTGCTGATATCTGTATGTATAGTTAAAAGCTAAACTACAATATGTTTCCATGCAGCCGCCCATCTGAAGATCGAACCATACCGTTAAAAGTTATTGCTGAGCGAACAAAACTGTCCATTGAGGATGTTGAGCATCTTCTTATGAAGAGCTTGTCTGTAAGTTGCATCTTGTACAAGTCCAGTCTCTCCATTTCCTTCTCATATGAGCTTTTGCATCACTGCATGCATTTGATTGCACTTATGTCTACAACCACTAGCTATCGCATGGATTACTTGTATAACCTTTCATTTGAATCACAATTGCAGGTTCATCTGATTGAGGGCACAATTGATCAAGTTGAGGGTACAGTTCATGTCTCCTGGGTGCAGCCGAGAGTTCTGGGAATTCCACAGATCAAATCCTTACGTGACAGGTTGGATAATTGGGTAGGCAAAGTACAAACCGCTTGGTTATCAATCGAGGCTGAAACACCTGATCTTGTTGCAGCATGAAATTTTTCTCCCCCCAAGTTCCTTTCTGCCCATTGTAACAATTTCGTTATTGGAAAAGAAAAAACAAAGAGAAGTTAATGGTGAGCAATGAGGATAGAGACAAGTGTAAGTGATGTGGGGATATTAGTTGATAGTTGATCCTGGAATTATTCTATTCTTGTGGAAGGAGTGTCCCCTCCTTTGTACTTTCTTTTTCACGTTTGGTCATTTGTTGGATATTTACAGTGGCATAAATGCCTAAGGATACTACCTGTTAAACTTGAGAATAGCTAGCTTCCTTCTCTTTTTTAACTTTGTATTGGGAGTTCTGATTTACATACAATCAGATATATGATCCACTTTTATGCGGATCAAATGATATGAAAGTGCATTTTCATATTAGAATGTTCTTTTTTATCTGCCATAGATCATGTTGTTTGGTCAATATTGCAAGATATGATGGGCCTTGAAAACTCGAAAATGAAACTTAAAAAAACTCCATTCTCAGTTCAGTTTTGTTCTAATTTCAGTCCAGTTTTGTTCTAATTTCTGTCCAACTTCAAGCTTTGTTTCTCAAGTTGAGATCAATCAAATTCTAAAAGATGTCATAAAAAATTCATTTTTTTCTTATACCCCATATCTTAATTTTATCATCAATATTGTTTTCTTACTGATATCTTTTTTTTTTTTTTGGTAACTCTTCCACATGGAAATTTGATTGTTGTTGAAAAAAAGAATATTGTGGTTTTCATGTACTGCTAAGCAGTATGGCTGGAGCTTCAGTCCTGGAGCCAAGCAGGTTCTTTTCACCACCATCAGATTCATGGGCATGCATTTGAGCTTGGCTCTGAATGCAAAACAGCTTCATCAATACGTATGGCACGGCAAATGTGGTGACATTAAAAAGGATTACAGAAGTCGAGCAGTGGAAAGTAAAAAATATATATTAGAGCCAAAGGAAGCAACTCCACCTGTGGGTTTCGCTGCGCCAATTGTTATTGTTCTGACAAGTTATATTATATAAATTGTGATACACTGAGAAGTATTATCATATAAATAATAGATTGTGATATCTGATCGTTGATGTCACACTGAAAAGTTATATAAATTATAAATTGTGATATATTACTGTTATGCGGTGTTAAGAAGTTACTGAACATCCAAATGCATTTCCCCTTTACACAAATACATCTCTAGATATTTTGCCCCATTTATTCAAATAATGAGTAAATTAATACTTACGTTAAATCAAAAAATAAATTGACATGATTAAAGAGTAAATTTGCTCTTTGATCAAAAAACAAATTTTTACTAACATGGTTCACAAAATATCAGTAAAAATGGATAAATATTTTAACAAAATGACCAATTTGCTCTTTGATCTAACGTACAAAGATTAATTTTTCTATTTTTTAAGTAAAGAGAGTAAAATGCAATCCAATTTCTCATACAAGAACCTCCATATGCAATGACTATCATATCATATGCCAAACAAAACTAATATCCATCACCTATGAATATCGGATTACCATAAGAGATCGTAATTACTTCCACAAATGCAGGAAAAGATAGAGGAAACTGCATGAGCTACATAGCTTTAACCTTTCAATAGTCTGCCAACCTAATGAATGGAAACAAGAACAGTGCATGGTGATGGTGTTGTAGCCCGTGTTACTGGATTTAGATTAAAGATCAAGGCAGAGTTTTGACAAGTGTGTGCGTGAAGTGTTTGTTCAACATGCTCTTAAAATCTAGAGAGCATGGAAATTAATTCATGACGGAGATTCTCCTGAGCTTAGATACAGTTAAAGATATTGGCAGTTGATAAAATAATTTAACACAAAGTATGATAATCATTTTCCTAATCACAATTCTCATCACAACACTTCTGCAAATCAGTTGTTCTCTTACTAATTCACCAGTTTTCCTAGACTTATTTTCCTAAACTCGATCAATGTTCGAGATGAAATAATCAAACCAACTTTTTAAACAGGTTTACAATAAAAAAGAAAGAAGAATGATTTAGCCTAGGGCTTTACACATTCCCAGATAAACTGTTCTACTTGACCAACCTCACCAGTTAAACCAGAAGATTCCGCGACCGTAACTTTGTTTCTACACTGAGAGAATGTAAATGGTTCTTCAGGTAACCCCAGAGTGAAGTCATTCGAAATATCAGCTGCTGATATTGCACTTCTCGATGCCCGCAGTTTATCACTACAAAATGGTAAAACTAGATAAATTTTAAGTACAAATTAGGAAGAATGAATGGAATAAATACACGTGTTTATGTAAGTAGGACCTTGTAAGTTTCTATCTATTGAAAGTAATAGTACGTTATCTAATTAGGGATATTGCAAAAGAAAATGCTTAAGCAAAATAGAAACATGCAGGACAAATGTACTCGGGGTCATACATTTCCTTTTCCATTTGCTTTCTGATGAACTCCTTGGTATGAGCCGTCACTTTATCATTTTTGTTACAGCAGATGAGAACTGGAATTTTCTTCTTGACCACACTGGCCTTAGTCAGAATATCATACAGATACCTGCGAGCAACATTGCATCCAATTCCTTTTCGGTAATCAGAAATGGGGTGGGGGAAAACGGAGAAAGAAGAGACTTGCAGGTGAAGTGTGTGCATCCTTATAGCTTATTCTTACTCTGAAGCTAAACGGCAGTTTGGTAAGAACTCCAAAGAATCAACAACAAACACAATGCCAGCTGCTCGAGGTAAGAACTCATCCAGTTTGGGACGCAGACGAGAATGCCCGGGTACATCAACAATATGGACAGGCTTGCTTTTACGCTTCTTTCAAGAATAGATAAAAAAGGAATGGTTAGAGTCGGTTCAATTTCAGAGAATGATCCAAAAGTAAAATTGACTACAAGAGAATGAAGTAAGATTGTATGAAAACCGAGAAAGTAAAACTAGTTCAGAAACCTGGATTAAGGTCAACTACCTTATTACTATCACAATTTAGCACGAAAGTGCTCTCATTTGGCTCCATAGATGTAACGGTACCCTGATGCACAGAACCATCACGAAGCTGACATGCAAACGATTTCAAGAAAGTTATGACAACATTACATCACTATGCCTTCTAACAAAATGCACACTTATGTTAGCATACCATATATTTGGCAATTGGCAACCACAACAAGATAATTTAGCTTAAATTGTAAAAAACATGCACAATGAACCAAGTAATGGCACTTCGTACCTGATAGAAAAGAACAGTTTTACCACTTCCACTAAGGCCAGTGAGTATAACAGTATTAGATTTTGCGCGCTTGAACAAGCGAACTGCAAGACAAAGAATGCACAAAATGTAAGCACATATAACTCAAAGTTTACACTCCAATAAGCAACCAAATATATCCAGAATACTGCCCCAAAACACAATACTTAATAGAATGTGAAATCATATAAAGATATTGCCCTTGGCACCATTGCAATCTAATAGGGTTCTACAATATTCAATCTAAATGATCATGATTTAAGCAACTAACTGAATCAAACAATCATTTTCTTTTAACATCAGGAAAACAATACAATTTCACTGCATATATCATAAAAAACATATTCTTGATAAAAATGTTATAATTACAACTTATTTTGTGGTTAAAAGAATAATATTTCAAATTCTAAAATGCATACAAACCAAGATTTTAAGGGGAAAAAAATCTAAAAACTAATGAAAAACTACAAACTAATTCTTCAATAAATAATACTAACAACATTTATACTTACTGGACAAAAGCAAGAGGGTAGAAATGAGCAAGACAGCAGTAGCGGCATATAATTGAACAGAGGGTATTTGATTCAAATACTCAATGGCTTCATGCAAACATTTCTCCAACTGATTCTTCCATGGCTCCAATTGACTCTTCAACTGCTCTAATTGATCTTTCCACTGTTCCAACCCTTCCATAGCCTGAATTTCAAGTTCTATGAGATATAAAAGCTTAGAAATCTAAACCCAGATTCAAAATCAGTTCCCTTTTGAATAAGTGTCGTTTTCTCTTGTAACTAGAAAATCGAAAAGAAAATGAAAGACATAGAAACTTTTTAGTCAAAACTTTTAATTCAGTTAGAAAATAAAGCCAAATCATGATTTCGAAACATTTTTAAAGAGTTCAGAAACAAAACCCAAATCTCAAATGGAGCAAATTTTCGTTTAAGATTAGAGAAAAATCCCAACTTTAACTATAAACCCACAAATTTAAGCTAATGAATTCATATATTAGAGTAGTAATTTGCGTACCTTTAACGTATCTCTCTTCTACAGAGAAAAGAAAAATGCTTTTTTTTTTTTTGTTCTTTTTCTCCAGAAGAGCCTGAAGAGTGATGGAAGAAGCAAGAAGCTACCGTTCGAGGCAAAATTAAAATTAAAAATTAAAAGGAGGGGTATTGTTATGGGTTAATTCATAAGAGATCCTCAAGTTATAGTCATATTCTAAATTGGTTTCTAAACTTCAATATGTTCTAATTGAGTCCTTAATGTATTAGTGTTATCTCAAATAAGATTAAATCACTATTTGGAGCATAAACTTGGCAACAACTCTAAACAGAGGCCTGAACTTTTGTTTGGTCCAAGTTAGTCCTTAAATTTGATAATTGCTCCCATATTAGAGCTTGAACAAAGTATCCTCATATAGAGGTTTAAACTTTTTTTGTCCAAATTAGTTTCTAAACTTAATAATTATTCTCACATTAGACGTGAGTTTTCAAGAAAATTTCATGACTAGCTTAAAAAAATTTAAGCACCAACGGTTGCCAATTCAAACCTCTAACCCCATCAAATGTCAACAAGTTCTTTTACCTACTTAACCATTAACTTGTAAGTTAAATCATCACACAAATATCATGTAAAGCATATTTAAGATACGTTAATCAAATTATAAACATGTGTTAACCTATTTGTATAAATAGTTTAAATACATAGCCTTATAAATTTATTGATATTTGAGACTATATATTTCTAATACATTATATCCAAACTATCTATTAAATAAATATATACATATTTATAATTAGATCCACATGTTTTAAATATATTCTACATTAAATTTAAACTAATTTATAAAACTCAAAACCAACATCCAATTAGTTGTAACTATGATGGTTCAACCACCTTGAAAAAAATTAAAATTAATAAATTAAAAAAACAAAAATATTAATAAAAATATATTAAAAACTATTAAAAATTAGAAGAAGAAAAAAGTTTAAAAAGTAAAGAAAAATTAACAAAAACAAAATTAAAAAATTCAAATTATTTTAAAAGATAAATTTAAAAATTTCCTTTGATATTTCTAAACTTTAATTTTTTTTATTCTTAGATTTTATCAATTTAAAAGAATTATGTCTATTTCCAATTATATATCACATATTAAATTAATTATTTAATTCAACTAATTTATCTGATTTAATTCTGATAACCATGGTGCGAAGTAACACTTAACACTTTTAGGATGAGGAAATTGTAGATTGATACAGTACAGATATTTGAAGGATTCAATTAGAATATTTTAAAATTTAGAGACTAATTTAGAATATAAACAATAGATTGGGTATGTTTGATGAAATTAACCAATTTTGTTAAGTCGCAATTTAGAACATAAAGAAGA
The DNA here is from genome assembly GCA_020496765.1 of Gossypium stocksii. Taxonomy (NCBI): domain Eukaryota; kingdom Viridiplantae; phylum Streptophyta; class Magnoliopsida; order Malvales; family Malvaceae; genus Gossypium; species Gossypium stocksii. The sequence goes on along the minus strand of CM035625.1, from coordinate 83,638,106 downwards.
GGACATTCGCAAAAAAAAAAAAACAAAAAACAAAAAACAAAACAAAAGAGTCCGAAATTTGGAATTGAGAGCTGAAAACTTTTTCTGTCCGATCAGGTATAATTTCTCCCTTTTACTCTTTTCAATATCCAATTTTTGAGAACCCCATACTGTTAGAAACTTCAAATTTGTGAATTTATTTGAATCCAAAAGCAAATCAAGTTGCTTCTTTGAATCCTTTATAAGCTGCATCTTTTTGTTATTATTATTAGTAGTAGCAGTTTATTCCATTCTTAGGTAACTAATAAGCATTTAATTATTAGTATATTAGTGGGTTTTTGCCCATGGTTTTGCAGTTTTTATAAGATGAGATTCTTTCAAGGTGATGTGATTGTTCTAAGGAAACTCCATGTTATGTTATCAAATATCTTACTTCTTAATCGCCCTTTCATAATTTTGCTGCTAATCTTCAATTTATCTAGTGGATTTCACTATTGGTCTTCTCTGTTTTTCTTGTTTCTTTTATCTTTGTTTGTTGATTTTACCCCTGTCTTCTTAGTTATGGATTTGTTGATAACCTTTGTATTGTTATGACTTGTTTTGTTAATGTAATTCAGCTAAATTTTCACCTCATTGCTTTTCCTTTCAATTACTGATATGTTTTCTTTTACGCAGCATAGTCTACCGAGAAGGAACCCTGATAGAGATGCAGAAATTGGGTGATTTTAAGCTTCCCCACTTTTTCAATTACCCTCCATACTTCACGTATTCTCCTCGCTTTTTCATTTCAGTGTTTTGCTTTATTCACATTCTAGCAGAACATTCAATGACTTTTGTTCCTTTTAGTCGCTCATTTTAAGAAATGAAGAAGATTGATCTTCAACTCTGAAGTATGCTTGATAATTTAGTTCAAATATATGGGCGTCTGTCTCCATATAATATATATATATATATAGTATTTGAGGTTACTACCTTGGTAACTGGAATTAATAGTGAGCACTCTAACAAATCAGACGAATGTTGATGTTTCAATATATATAATATTTCTTCGGTTGACAACATCTACTTCAATCTTCTCTATGAAACATCATGGAAAATATTGTTCCTTACCTGTGAAGATAAGTTGGATACTTGCTTATAACAAATTGCATCTTTACATGCTAGGCTCCTTCGTTTCATGCTTTTGCTATTTGATTTTTTTCATTAAGAAATTATCTAAATGCAATAGATAAATAATAATAAAAAAGCACAAAAAGTATATTCTGGACGGAGCCTTAATAATTCTTACTCTTTAATGTGTACCAGAACATGATATGGAAGTGGAGCTGAAAAGTTGTCTCTAGAAAAGTTTCACCATTGTCACCATCTTTTTCGCCTTATTTCACCTGAATTGTTAACGAGCTTTTCAAGGATTGGGATTGATTTATATGCAGTTTGCAGCCAGTGAGGGAGACTCGCGAGAAACAAATACAACTTTGGAAGGAACTGATTCTGGATTACTGCAGAACTCAAAGGATATTCGTAATTAGGCTTGAGGAAGAATTTCCTCTGTTCTCAAATTCTGTGATAGAACGTAAGAACCGTTTCTCTTAAGTTCTGATTAAGCCATCTAATTAGAGTTCTCAAACTGTATGGTGCATTTGTTTGTGGTCATGTACATATGAAGATAACTTTTTTGCTCTTTTGCAGGCACGCTCAGTCACGAAGCTAGGGAAGCATTCCTTTCGGCGTTGGTTGCAGAAGGTCTTTACTGGTTCTGCTGGTTAACTAATACAAGTGTATATACTTCAGCATCCTTAATTCATTGGAAGCTCTGAATTTTTTTTTGTCTGTGATGCAACAGGGCGCGCAGAATGGTTGGATAAAGGACGTAGGAATTGCCTTATCCTTTGGCACCGAATTCAAGAATGGGCTGACATTATTGTGAATTTTGTGAGTTAATCTTGGTTCTTCAGCTATTTGGTCATAAATTCTTAGTTTTACATGGTTTCTTATAAACATTAATTTCTGATACATATTTTTGTATGTTATAAGGTGAAAGATAACGGCTTCGAGGACAGTGTTATGACAGTTGAGGAAATACGATCTGGGATTGAATCTCGAGGGACAGGTAAATATACATATCTTTACATGGCTTCTGGATTTTCCTGGTGTATCTATATACTGCATATTCCCCAAAAATCAAGCTTCCATGGATGGTGCCTTAACTTCTTGCAAGCATTCATTTTGAAAGAATCTATGTCATTAAAATTCAGCAAAGCCTTTTATTATTTTTTATAGTTTGCAAACTCCATCTGGAAAAGGTAATAAGAGCATGTATCATAATCCATATGCATCCATTAACACATTTCATGATCCAAAACTCTTGTAAATGTTACAAGCTACTGATTGCAATTTCACTCTCTGATTTTTCCCACAGAGCTTCATGGAATAGACCGGACGATTCTAATGCGAGCTTTGAAATTACTAGAACAGAAGGGAAAGCTTGCAATTTTTAAGGGAACTTCAACTGATGATGAAGGTGTAAAATTCTCTGTATAATTATTTATCGAATTGGCTTTCAGAGGCAAGGCAACATTTTGCCTATTGATCATCAGAACTTTAATCAACAGCAGCCTGTCGGTAACCTGATATGTGTTGAAAAACCAAACCTGATGGAATTTTTACTCAACTTTACCCTGGTACTAGAGTGGAGCCATCATTGTCATTTTTGTTTTCCTCTTTCTGAAGATGTACAATAAGAACCGACAAGTTTTTCACGGCATTTGATTTGAACTAAATACACACTCTTCTTTTATTGTAAGAATCAATTAATAGCAGAAACAGATCTCTTTTTTTCTCATTTTGCTCTCCCGAGGCTTCGCCTATTTTTGCTCCACTGCTCTATATATGTGTGTTTTTTGGCTGGTTGTGGCCTGCTCCTTCCTTCTGGTGGTGTCTGTGACGATTATTGGTGATGATGGCCTACTGGTGCCTTGCCCCACAGTTGGGGATGTGGTCGCTCCTTTGGAGTTCTTCCCTTGGTGGTGGACTTCGTTTTGCCAGGCTTCCCCGTGGTCCTTTGCCTGGGCCTTTAGGTCTTGTTTTGTTATCGGGGTTTCTCCCGATTTGTTTGTTCCTTGATCGTTTGTGCCTAATGTTATCTTCCTTGCTTGTGCTGACTAATTAGTGGAATTGAGGGGTCCATGGGGTAGGCGGGATTATCCGCATTTATACGACTTATTGTATAAATGGCTGAATCCTCGTATCATGATGATCCTCCCCTCAATTCCATTCGTAGAAGGATTAGTCTAGCCTTGGTAGGGTTGCCTAGTGTTTTTCGCCCAGTTTGTTCTGGTTTGTGTTCTGGTCCCATTTGTGGACTTCGTAGTGAAATGACCTTCTTCGTGACAAAAAGAAAATTAATAGCAGAAAATGAAAGGGTGATTCCTTGCAATTAGTCTCTCTTTAATGCCTAAAATAATAAAATTTCACTAAAAAGAATTTGGTAAATCTAAATGATCCAAATGAAAATGAAAACATATATAGGTAGCTATAGCTATAGCAATTGCAAATGAAAATAGAACATGAGATTGTAATTGCAATACGCCAAAAACAGGTCCCAACGGCCTCCTTCATGGTACTGTACCAGTACCCTGTACTTCCTTTCTTTCTCTCACAATTTGCCAAAAAAAAGCCTTCATCCTTTCCTCTAAAAGCTCTCTCTTTTTTTTTTATATTCACTCATTCCTCTATATACTATACTTCCTCGCCATTTCCATTTTTGCAAGCTTAAAATAGGACTTAATCCTGAAAGGACTAAAACCCAGTTTTTGCTAGCCTGCCTTTGCTCCAAAGGTGTTATCTTTCTACTCTTAACAATTGATGAGCAAAAATGAATTTTGGTTGAAGTAAACCATCATTGTGAAACTTGCTCATGACCTTTTTTTCCTTTTGCTTTCGTATTTTGATATATCTCCATCCCTTACTCCGGAAAAAGAAATCAAAACTTTGCTTTTGATTTGATGTGAAAGTTAGATATGATTTTGGTTCTTTATCATTAGTCTAACATTGAATGTTTTAAGACCATTTGAAGAAGTACACATTTTTTGGGGCTTTAAGACCATTTTGCAGGTATACTGATGAGCAAAAGTCTATGGAGATAGTCAAATCGATACTCAATATACCAGTACAAGATCCACAAGCGGAGTTCTCTTCTGCTGATCTGACTTGGAAAAAGTTCGGCACAGTTGAGCACCAAGATGATGTAGCACTCATTCCTTACACTCGAGTCCATGATTTTATAATCGGAGAATGCTGCAATGTGGAATGCCCCACGAGGTTCCATATAGAAAGGGGACGTAAACGATCAAAGGGCAGTTTAAAGGAGTACAAAAATGATGACTATTTGGAATATAAATTGTAAGTTTTTGAACCATGCTTAACAATGTTTACCATTTTGTGCTCTTTTAGTTCCATAAGATTTCTTACATTTTCTATTGTATATGTGAAGATATTGGTGTTCCCTTGGTCCTGAAAACTATGGAGAAGGTGGTGGTATTTTACCTAGTAGAAAATATCGTCTAAACACCCGAAATCGAGCTGCTAGACCTCAATCCATGAGAGGATGCACATGCCATTTTGTTGTCAAACGTCTTTACACTCGACCATCACTTGCGCTTATTATTTACAACGTGAGATGTCACATAAACAAATCCGGTTTCGTTTGCCATGGCCCTCTTGACAAAGATGCCATTGGCCCCCGTGCAAAAAAATTTCCATATATTTCCAATGAGATTCAACAGCAAACAATGTCTATGATCTATCAGGGTATTCCTGAAGAAAACGTGCTCGAGAAACAAATTGAATGCATTCAACAATACTATGGTTCCGATGCAACATTCGATACACTTGCTTCCGAATATGTCCGCAAACTTGGAATGATCATTAAAAGATCCACACACGAGTTAGATCGAGATGATCAAACTAGCATTCGGATGTGGGTTGAACGCAATAAGAAATCTATATTCTTCTATCAGGATGCTTCCGAGATGGATCCTTTCATTCTGGGGATCCAAACAGAATGGCAGTTGCAACAGATGGTTCGTTTTGGCCGTCACAATCTAGTTGCAGCTGATTCAACTTTCGGAATTAAAAGACTCAAGGTAATAACTCTATCAATTTATGTCTGTTCAGTGTTCAGAAAGCTATTCCATCTGGAACTTGCATGATAATGTTTCTGAATGCAGTACCCTCTATGCACCCTTCTTGTCTTTGATTCAAGACAACATGCATTACCTGTTGCATGGATCATTACACCCAGTGTCGTGAAGTCAGATATGTCTAAATGGACAAAAGCCTTATTTGATCGAGCTCAGAGCATAGAACGCGGATGGAAGATCAACGGTTTTGTGATTGACAATGCAGCCATGGAAATGGATCCCATAAGGCAAGAGATTTTGCTTTAAGATTTTGTCTGAACTGAGTAGATCTCTTACTCCTGTTTTGTCTGATTGATCAGGAACACATTTTGCTGTCCTATCCTGTTCTCTCTTTGGCGTCTTCGTAGTTCTTGGTTGAGGAATGTTGTTCAGAAATGTTCCAATTTCGAAGTTCAACGGGAAATCTTTAAGCGCCTAGGCAAAATAGTTTACAGCACTTGGGGCAGCGTAAATACTTCCGTCGCATTGGAAGAATGCATTCAGGATTTTGTTGATCAAACTGCCTTTGTAGATTATTTCAGATCCTCTTGGATGCCTAAGATTGGTTAATTCTCTCTCACTTTAGCTCAATGCACAAATAAGCAAATGCCACTCAAGGTTTCATGTCCAGTACTGATGTTGTCTATGTCTGCTTGACCAGAAATGTGGCTTTTAACATTGAAAAGTTTTCCACTTGCAAGCCAGGAGGCATCTGGTGCCATAGAAGCTTACCATGTAAAGCTAAAAACAAAATTGTTTGATGATTCACATCTCGGTGCACTTCTAAGAGTTGACTGGTTAGTGCACAAGCTGACAACGGAGTTGCATTCAACATATTGGCTCAATCGTTATGCGGATGAAAGTAATTCCTTCCAGAATGTTAAGGAAGAATACATTGCATCTACGTCTTGGCACCGAGCACTGCAAATTCCCGATTCTGCTGTTACCTTGGATGATAAGTATAACCTATTTGCAAAGGTAGCAAGTCTGAAAGGCAGCAGCATTACACACATAGTATGGAATCCTGGATCAGACTTTGCTTTCTGTGACTCTGCATGGTCAATGCAAGGAAATTTTTGCAAGCATGTCACTCAGGTCAATATGATGTGTGACAATGATAAAGCCTGCGAACCTTCCATGTCTTCTCGATCGTTCAGGCAGATACTGATGGATCTTTGGAAGAAACCAATGGATGATTCAATCATATTAGATGAGTCGGTTGCCTGGAGCCACCAGATGCTTGATCAAATCAAACAACTTGTTGAACTGAACAGCTCAAATGATATTGGCATTGTGGTTAACAATATGCCATTGAAATGGATTTCTAAGAAGGGCAGGAAATTTGTTGGTATACCAGCATCATTTCCAGCTCTTCCATCTACTTCCAAGAGCAATCTGCAGAAGAAGAATAGAAAATGGAAAAGATTATCAAGATTAAGATGATCATCAAATTTGTTTCTATGAGCCAGCATATGCTGTGGGACCTCTATTTGAAAACATTGTCCAATAATATCTTCAATCTCATTGCTTGAAGCATTTGAGAAGCAACATAGCTACCTGCAAGGAGGGATTTTACTGAACAATATGTTTCAACTTGCTACACTTGCAAATAAATTTGTTCCAGAGGAGAATTCCCATATACGTCAACATTAATTTCAGGATAAATTTGAAAGACCAACATCTAGAAAAGTGAAGCCAAGCCATTGATTGTCTCGCAACTCAACTCAACGATATAATGAAATACATACATATATATATGATGAAATACATGCATATATATATATATATACACACATATGAAGCTAGAAGCCGACGTTACCAAGATACCAGTCAAGTTGTATAAGGAGGTGTGGCGAACAAAAAAACAAAGAAATCAAATCAATTACCATATCAACGCAAGCATGCACTTGAAACATTATACCATATTTATTTGAACTGCAGTGAAGGTATTTTCCCAAGACAGAATTAATGAAATATCATGATAGTCCCACCGTTAATCCCTTCTCAATGATTGGAATCAATTGGATAAGTAAAACAGAAACATTTGCTTCAAAGGAGGTTTCTTCTGAGAAATAGAGAGCTTATAGTTTGGGTATGTGGACTGTGGATTATCATTTACAGGTACTTAAGCATACCACGACCCTCAACACTAAGTTTAGATGCCTGCAGCTGCTTCTTTTTTGGGGCTTTCAACTGCTGCAACTTCTTATTCATCTGCCACGATACAAGTTTAAATTCGATCAGAAGATGTAGAGAAAAAAGAATAAAGGGCGTCAGGATTTAGGAATGCTTGTTGCAGCTCTTTCGTTTTATACCACAATAAAACTTCGGGTTTAACATTCGATTTAAGATGAACAATTTAAGAGGGTATCACCATATTAGGGGTTCTGACTGCTAAAGGAACAATTTAAGATAAATATCTCCTTCAGTTTTGCTAACCAAGGAACCTTCTCCAAATAAAAAAACCAACTTAATTTAATACTAAAGAGAGAAGCTGAAACCTTTAAACGACGCTGATCTTGTACAACTTGTTTTGCCCGAGCTCTAATTTCATCTGGATCAATCTTAGATTGCGGACGCACAACAAAATCCATTGGTGTTGCATCTGGCCTTGAAGCATGTAGCCTTGAAGAAGATTCAGACCTGGAAGCATTTTGACCTGACGATGATCTACCAGACTTTTGGTCCCTGTAATTTTATGGTCAACAATAGTCAATAGCACAGATCATCAGAACAATGATGTTAAACCAAATGTTAGGTTACATCTTACCGAGAAATATCCAAATCAAAATCACCATCTCTAGATTCCATTGATGCAGCTCTATTTGTGGGCCTACAAAAGAATTTTAGAAAAATTAATAAGAAACCACATTACAAAAACCCATCCAACGCCATATTTTGCATAAAACTGACTAAAAGGGTACCTTTTCACAGATGGCCTTCGCAAGGGAACTCTATCATCCTCAACATTTCTCATGTCTTCAAACCTAGTGCTCTTATTAAAGATTGGTCTACTCTGCATTATGTTCAAAATTATAAATAAGAAGAGACATAATACAGCTGGACAGAAAATAATTCCACTGATATCCATAAAAGAAGCCATTTAAGACATCCTGAGAAATGTAAAGTTAACATACAAAATATATATATTAAAATAAGCCTATGTTTTTCACTGAAATCACAATTCCCAAGCACTAAAAAATCACCAATCAAAACCATACTCCTAAGTCAACATACTAATGCATAAAAAGGATAAAACGTAAAGGCCACAAAGCATGAGAGTCTGCGGATATAGATCCAAAGACGATAAGAAGGATGTAGGTAAATCTTTAGAATATAAAGAACAGGAGCTTAAACCAGAAGATTACCCATTTATCAACCAATTCCTTAGCAAGTTTCCTGTTGGACGTGGTTTCCTCATCAGATTTTGATAAGAACATAATGACCTGCCCATAAAATTTGGGAGTCAAGAGAATCAAAACCCAAACATGCTTTGAAATACAAAGTTCCTTACCTTTCCAAGACCGCTTTTCTTTAGCTGCTCCCTTCTGTCATGCTGCTCTAAATCAATTGGAAACTGCATGGATAACAACATTTCAGTTTTCATGCAACAGAATAACAGGGCGGTGATAATTATTACACAAGCAGAAATAGAAATAATGCCAGTTTATACATCAGTTAAAATCTGCAAAACAGCTGCACGGATATTTATATTTGGTAAGCTTCCATCAGGAAGGGGTTCAAGCCAATTTTTCAACAAGGTTAAAACCCCATGATCTAAGAATTCTGGTTGAAGTTGCTTCCTGCATAAAGAGTAATTAAAAAGAATAAGAAGGATCATTTCTGGATAAATACAAGCAAAGCATATCAACGTGACAAGCAGCTTACTTTGAGAGAACCTCAGTAAGAAGTGGTAACTTCTTGAGTTTATTAATTGCTGGCTTCCCTTGTCTATTAAGCTCTGCATCTTCTTCAGCAGTTACCTCAAGCTCCGCCATGACACTCTCAACTAGCAATGCAATTTCTGCTGGACTTTTCTCATTCTTCTTCCTTTTTTTACCCATCTTAAATAACTCCTTAATCTCTGGATCCTCATCATCTTCCTCTGCCTAAAAGATCATAGAAGTGAACCAAAAAACTATTTTAAAAACCCTTCATAACACATTTTAAGCAACCAATGAATTTGGATTTGAATTTCGAAGTACATAAACCTACAAATATCATAGCAAACTCAGTTTCCTACAACTCTTTATCAACACGAAGATAAACATACAAGAAAGTCATACACAAAGATTGACAACCTGTGGGGCAGCACCAGGTGACCTTGCTTCATTGTCACTCCCATATCTATCTTCAGGGTTGACACCACTGTCATCTATGAAATCATCATCATCCATAGTCCTAGTACCTTCTTGATCATTCTATTCCAGTTCAGAGACAGATAATCAAAGAAAAATCTTGGTTAGCCTTTGACCTTATATCATTAAATTTTAAAGAAGAAATGTGATCACATCAACAAGCTTATCTTAGTAGGCCACTTCATACATAATCAAATAGAAGCATAGAGAAGAGAAACAGAACCATCAATTAGTTATGCAGATCACATAAAGAATAAAATTATTTTGTAATTTGTTCAAAAAATGAAATGATGAGACCTGAAGCCAATATTTCAAAAAAGATACTTCAACTAGTGAACGTATTATGGTTGAAATGCGAAACTATAATGTCCTTTAACCTATGAACTGAAAGGTTAAATTTAAAAACTGTTTTAGCATGCTCACAAAAAGTTCTGTTTTCCAACACTAATAAAGAGAAGGCTCAATTCTCCATTAAAATTAATCAAATAACACAACTTAATCTTGGGGTATTTACACAGATACTACATATCACAAAATTCTCCTCTAATAAAATCAAGTTAAAAAGAAAGAAAAGTAGCAACCGAACTCGTTGTTTTTCTCCTTTTTTGCTTTACTTTATAACCAAATTTTGAGCTTAAAATCAGAACAAACCAATAAATATTTCACTGATTCCAAATTTCAGCACACAATTTAGGAATTTAATTTCAATGAGTAAACAACTACAACGTAGTTTATCTCTTTTTATGCAACAGAACCTATTGTAAATCCAAAAAATGAAAACCCAGATTTCCAAAACCACAAATTCAATCAAACATCAATCAACAGTTCAATAACCCGAGAGAGAGAGAGAGAGAGAGAGAGACCTCAGGATTAACCCATTCCCACATCTCATTTACTTCCTCAGACTTCCCCAACTTTTTAACAGTTCCTTTCTCAGCAGCACCACCATAATGTTTCTCCTTGAGCTTCTTCTCCTTTTTCTTCCTCTTCTTCGCATCTGAATCCGATCCTCCCCTCCAAAAATTGCCCTCTTCACCTTCATCTAACAACTCGGGAGCATCCATACTCTCTTTTCCCGTAGATCCTCCTTTCTTGACCAGCCTTTTCCTCGGCTTCCCAACCTTATCGGTATCATAAGCCGGCGTCTGCGATCGCTCTCGTTGGCCCCAATTTTCCACGTCATCCTCAAAGTCATCGAGAAGATCTTGCCGCGGCTCCGGTGAACCAGGATCCGATTGAATGTCGTCGTAATCCACAATCGGCTCCCCTTCCTCGTCACGATAACTAAAAAAAAAAAATCACCATGTACATACCCTAAGTATTTTTTATATAAAACTTTCAATAAAAAAAAGTTAAGCCCTTAATTGAACATATAAATAAAAATGAAAAAAGAATAGCTTACGAATCCATGACGATGGCGATCAATCACAAGCTAAAAATTGAATTGATTTAATTTTATGGGATATTTTCCCAATATTTTCTGTTTAGTATATGAATGGAGCAACAGGGAAGAAGAAGTAATTTAGCTGAGCGGGGGGATGCACTAAATTTTCACTAGTATTTCTTTTTTCACCCGCTAAGTCGGTCCACTCGTAGATCCGGCCCAAATGGAACGGACTCGTTTCAATTTCGGTATAACCCGTTCGGACTTTCGGATCCAACGTTTGGTTTACCTCTTATTGCTTGTCACCTTGTAAACGTATCCAACGGCAGAGTCGGTGGGTTTTTTTTTTTTAATTTCGAAATTATACATTAATTTTAATTTAATGTGTAATTATATATATAAATTTGAGGTAATTAAACACGTTAAACTCTAATTATGATTTAAATATATGCTTAAAATTTTAATTTTATTTTAATCATACATATTTTTAAAAAAAGTAAATTAATTTATTTTTATATTAGATAAATATAATTATTTATTATTGCAATATATAAACATAAAATGTTATTATATCAATAATTGTGTTAATAATTTATAAAAATTTGATCAAATCAAAAATTCATGTATAAAATTACACAAAACCAAAGTTTATGTATAAAATTACACATTAAACTATAGTTCATATATTCTTTTGAGATTTATCCCTATTTTTTATGGGTAAACTACATCAATAGTCTAATCAGTAAGATAATTTTATTCTTCTTTAGTAAGATAATTTTATTCTTCATTAATTATGAAAAGTTAGAAAATAATAATTCGATTATATATAACAACTTTTAAAATTAGTATAATAGTAAGTTTAATACTCAACATTTATATATTGTATCAATTTGGTCTTGATTTTAAAAATTTTAATCCTCCACATTTAAACATCATACAATTTGGGGGTTTTTTTTGTGATCCTTTCACATGAAAAGCTAGAAAAAACAAATTTATCAGGTCAATTTGATCAAAAATATAAAAAAAATGTAAACACACTGTAACACCTTATACCCGAGACCGTCGCCGGAATCAAGTATAGAGCGTTACCGGACTCAACGGACCTTTTATAGAATTTATTCGGCAACAATTAAGAAATTTCATGTCAATTATCACATAAACGTTCTTATGAGATGTTTTCGGATTAAAAACATACATCTCGGATGGTTAGGATTCGAATCCCAACAAGTCGTGACTTAGAAAATTTTTCATGAAAAAGCATTATCACACACGCCCGTGTGACTTTTAGCACGGCCGTGTTGTGAAACCGTGTGGCCTTCACACGCCCGTGCTAAACAACCGTGGAACATTCTGGCTTATTTGGCATGGCCACGCCACACGCCCGTGTAGTGGCCGTGTACTTCCACACGGTTTATTGCTAAGAGACACACGGCTGTGTCTCTTGCCCGTGTGATTCATCAAAATTAAATTCAAGGTGCAGGGCACGCACGATCTAAACACACGCCCATGGGGCTTGCCCGTGGCTCGCCCACGGCCTAGGCACGCCCGTGCCTCTACCCCGTGGTCGAATCTGTTAAATTGAGCACGGCCCAGACACACGCCCGTGTAACCTGCCGGCCAGGCCGTGTGAGGCTATATACCAAGCCTTAGCCTCTCTGAAACACTAAAACACAATTTCAAACTAATACAACACTCAACCAATTCAATCTACAATCCATTAATCAAAGAGAACTATATCTCTTGGCTAAAACAATTGATAATTACACAAAACACTAAATCCCTATACATGCCATAGACTTACGAAATTTATTATTATCTTTACCTCCCATAATAGCATGACAGTATGATGACATCTCCAACGATCTCCAACCCGAGCTAACATTCAACCCTAAAGAGATGGAAAGAAAGGGGAGTAAGCTTCAAAGCTTAGTAAATTTATATGCAAATAATAATAAACAAGTAATAACTCATTTGAATTAATTCTTAAAATTTTGTTTTCAAAGAGGCATAATCACCATTTTGCTTAAATACACTTTTTATCTATATTCCCATTGAGCTGTCTTTTGGAGTCACTGTCGCTAATTTATTTATTTCTTGAGCTATAGAGCTCCGAATTAAGTTCCGTAAATTTTTCCCGAAACTAGACTCATATATCTTACTACCATATAATTTTCAGAATTTTTGGTCTAGCCAATTAGTACAGTTTATTCTTTAAATATTCCCCTGTTACTCCACTTGACAGTTCTGACCTTTCTCTACTAAAAATCAGTTATCTCATTGTGAAGAACTCGGATAAGGTTCATGTTTATTTATTTTGAAACTAGATTCACCATGGAGTTCATACATATAAATTACACTCCATAATCATTTTTATACAATTTTTAGTGATTTTCCAAAGTTGGAACAGGGGATTTCGAAGTTCATTCTGACCCTGTCAAAAAAACTTTAAATATATCCTATTCTATAAATCTTCCATTTACACAATTTCTTTCATGTGAAAATAGACTCAATAAGCTTTAATTACATATATCATTCAGCTTCTAATTCAATTTATACAATTTTTAATGATTTTTCAAAGTCACATGTCTGCTGTTGCTCAAAACTGCCTTATAGCTAATTTTACTCTTTCATGTTTTCTTTGTAATATTTTCATTTACACTAATATAACACTTAACATGTCCATAGCCAACCATTTCAATATATACTTATTATCAAATATTTACAAATATTAATAATAGCACTTACTCCAAATCATCCTTACCACAAATTCGATCTTACATTGAGCAAGAGCATATTGTTCGCAACATACACACATATATATACCTGCACTCATTTATCACGAAATAAAACCCATCCAATAAAGTTTCACATATATGCTTGAGCACAATTGCACATTTAATCACATGCTTTCTCATCTTATTTATTCATCAATTTACCCGTTGAACCATTTGGAATACTAAAGGATACACAGAAACTTGCACATAAGTGCCACACTAAATTGTAGCCGAAGCTACCACTGAAATGTAGCCGAAGCTACCACTGATCACTAAAGTATTCCTAAAGTCCAACGGGATTTTACTTATATATTCAATAACACTTTTTCATTTCATTTATTTACTTATTTAACCAAAATTCATTCAATTTCCTCATTTCTTCTATTTACCCCTATTAACATGACTCGGACCAAGGTGGATACACGGATCCAACCAAACACACCAGAGTGGCGACCAACGCCTCATCGGATAGTTCGAAGTAAATCAGATCTATGGCACACCAAGTACCTCATCGGCCAAGCCGAAGCAATGTGGCTACCAAAGCCTCATCGAAACTATCCGAAGTAAATCTATGGCACACCTAGTGCCTCATCGACTCGAGGTCGAAGAATCCCTGAACACTTCCAATCCTATGGCATGCCAACTATATCCACTAAGCCCGACTAGTTAATAGGGTATTAAATTTCTTTCTCTTTTCGATTAAATTCACATTATCACATATTTCACTTCATTTCCATTCTTAATGGATCAAAAGCATTCAAGATCTATTTAATCATATTAATAATTCAGCTTCAAGTCTCAAATTCATATGCATCACAACATTACTCAATTCAATCATGTATTTCAATCTCACATGCATATATTTGTTCATCAAATAAATCTAATACACATTCAATTCAACATCAATATTTACCCCACATTCAATTTCCATACACATATAAATATAAATATATTCAGCAATGAAATTTCCATCTCATTCAATTCATATATCAGTAATTACCTAATTTCATTTTCAGTTCAATCTTCCTATCAAAATTTTGATTCAGAATCAAATATGCTTTCTTATTTCCAAATCAATACACTTTCCACATAATAATATTTTTGCGACTATCAAATATTCATAATTGCAATTATAATATACCATATACATAACAATTTAGCAATACATAAATTTATTTAAACACAATAGTACTTTATTTACATATAAACTTACCTAGTCAATTTACAGAAGTTGTAGGAAATTCGGGAATTTATTAGCTATTTCTCTTTTCCACAGCTTCCTTGAGCTCTTAATCTATAATATAAAATTTTCCATTCATTAGTGTCTCATTTAATTACAGTTTATGCCTTTCAATTTTCGAAATTACACTTTTACCCTAAACTTTACAATTTTTACAATTTAGTCCCTGATCAATTGACCCATCAATTGAACTTATTTTCCTTAATTAACACATTATTCTATCATTATAAACTAATATGTACTCTTTAGCATTCATAATTTCAGCAACAACCTTTAACTCTAAACTTTTTTTTTTCACAATTAGGTCCTAAAATCAATTTCTATTAAAAATCTCTTAATAAATCCATCATATAATGAATTTGAACCTTCAAACCTATAATAATTTACCATAAACATACAGCACTCATCCATGACAACTTTCAATATTACCCATAAAATCAAAAACTAATGAATTCCATAGGTGGACCTAATTGTAAAAGTCACAAAAACATAAAAATTTCAAAGAAAAAGCAAAGATTGAACTCACATGGTGCAAAAATGTGAAAAACCAGCTTATAACATTCTTCTCTGGCGTTTTTGGCTGGAAAGAATGAAGAATCCACTAGAAAACTTAATTAGGAAAGATATTTATTCATCAACTTTACAAAATTTCCAATTTTGCCCTTAGTTCACACTACCTCTTTACTAATTTTTATAACTCTACCGTCCAGCCTTTTGCCCATATGCCAATTTGCCCATTTGGTCCTCCTTGAATTATTACTTAAGCAATTTAATCACATTTCATAATTTTGCACTTAATTCAATTTAGTCTTTTTTACCCAATTGACTACCGAAACCTTAAAATTTCTTAACGAAACTTTAATACTAACTTATTAACACTCCATAAATATTTATAAAAATATTTATGACTCGGTTTATAATTTCGAGGTATCAATTCTCTATTTTCAAAACTAATTATTTTAATAATTCTTCTAAAACACAAAATTCACTAATTCAAAAATATTTCTAAATTCATACTTAACTCATAAATTCTAATTAATAAGTTTTTCAAACTTAATTGTCAGATTTAATGATCTTAAATCACTATTTCCGACACTATTGAAAATTGGGCTGTTACACACACAAAAATCCAAGATAACAATTTTCATATTTTCTTATTCTTTTAAAATTAAGCCCATTGTTACGAAGAAAAGCAAAACTGTAAAAAAAAAAAAGACCAAATTACACAATGTGTAAATATTGAGAGTTAAAGTTGCTATTATGCTAATTTTAGAAGCTACCAAGTTATCTTCCTGTCCGTAATTTAACAACTAGCGGCCAAAAAAGAAAAAGTTGAATACTTGGGTGACTATTACTGTAGTTTACTCTTTTTTTTCTTATATTATAATATTTTATAAAAATTAAGATATTGTAATTAAAATATACTAATACGATTCACTCTCACGCTTCATGTATTTGAAAGTTAAGATATGTTCTAAATCTTTATACGCTTCATATATAGGGAATTTAATCTCAACTTTTATTTCAGAAATTTAGTTTCTCTATTTTTTGAAATTAAAAATTTATTATTCTATTAAACATAGGTGCGACCAGGGGCAACCCTACCAGCCCCCTAAAATGTAAAATTGTTATTTAGGTCATTGAGATTTTTTAAAAATTTTAAATTAGTAAAGGTAAAATTGCACTTTGACCCCCTAAAACCATAGAAATTCAATTTAATCCTTTAAAAATTATAAAGATATAAACTATACAAAATTAAAATTTCATCCGACCCCCCTACAAAATTGTTTTGGTTTCGTCCCTGGGTGCGACTTTTTGAAATTAAAAAAAAAATGATATATTCACTGTGTAGTCATGTAACATTAAAAATAATATTGAAATATTTATTAGGATTTTTCTTAAAAATACTTTTTCAAACTCATAATGATAAAATGATTTTTTTGTTGTCATGTTTTTAAGAAAAAATGACGTTAACATTTTAATTAAAATAGTTAACAATATTAACTAATTACATTATAAAAGTGGAGGAACCAAATTATATAAAAAAAATTAAAGTATATATTAAATCTCAAGTCTCAACATAGTATAGGGTTCAAATCTGAAATTTGATCCTCTTCTAATGTTTAAAAAAAAAAAAAAACAAAGAAAAAATAAGAAACCAGGTGTGTTAATTTATAAGACTCTTACAGTGCATATCCACCTATCTGTATTTAAATAATTATATTGCAATATTACTTTATTTTACACTTCATTTTTATCTAATTTTATGCATGATAATTTTTCATGTTTGGGACAATAAAGTGAGAAATGTAATTTTTTTATTAATTTAAATGTTTTAATTTAATGAAAAACATGGTTACTTAAAAAAGTTAGAACACACATCATGTACTTGGTATTGAGAATTTTCATGCAAGAGGGAAATTGTAACATTTTATCTCATTTGAAAAAAACATATGTGTTTTTGCATGAAACTGTATCCCTAAAGATAGTAGCAAAGTTCGTAAAAAAACAAGTACTTGAATTTTTTTACTTAATATCTCTTCCTATGTTTGAGTGCTAGGCCATTGCCGCAAATAGAGACGTTACGCTTGGACCAAATTTGGATTGGTTGGTGATTCTATTAACAAATATATAAGATACAGAAAACCAAGGGTGGTGTTCCCGATTTATATAGAATTGCCTGGGAAACAACTGGGCCAATGAATTACACTTGAGGAGCTTCTCTTTAACCGACGTTAATGACAGGTATGTGTGGAAACATAGTTTTTCGAACGAGTTCTTAGTCAAAGCTGCCTACAACATTCACTCACAACTAGTTTAACATAAAATGGGAGGCACTATAACGTATTAATATTCCGCACAAGATACAATATTCCTTTGGAAACTTTGCCGCAATCTACGACCAACCCGTGATGAACTATTAAAATGACGGATTCCGATTCACCTTTATTGTGTTATTTGTTCAGAGCAAAATGAATCAATTCCGAATATGCCCCTAATCAGACCGATTTGTTCAGTATTTCATGCCCCTAATCAACCATGCCATAAATAATCACGACTGCAACGGAGCCTTCCAAACAAAAGGTGACTAAAAAACTCTTTGGACAATCGAAACAACGATTGACACAACAAATATTTGGACTCCCAACACAATACTTCAGGGAAGGATTACTACCGCATACCGCCTAAACTTTTTTTTTTTCAAACAACTTAGTAACAAATTAAAAAAAATTCAATCAAGACCTTTTAAAAATTTAAAAATTATTAAAAAATCATAAACATTATAAATAAAATTATTAAAAATTTATTAAAAAATAACAATACCAACTTATTAAAATTGATTTTTTCAAAAAATTGGAATTAGATTTAAAAATCTTCTAACCATTAGAAAAAAAATTATCAAAAACAAAGGATCAATAAAAAACGAATGGTTATAAGAAAAAAAAAAAACTAGATACTTAAATCAAACAATGGATATAATTTGAGGGCTTATCCTTGAATTAAGCCATAAAAAAATAAATTGGAGGACAAAATAGAGAATTCTCGATGTCATGAAAATAGAAAGGGGGAATCCCAGTAATAATCCACTGCCGTACGACGTGTAACATCAATCGCATGATCTTTTACAATTTTCCCATCTGTAAAAGGAAAAATGGAATGGACAAATGAGAAATTTGTTGTCTTCCAATCCTACCCTTAATCTTTTCCTATATTGACACCTACACCCTTCTTCCCCACCCATCGAAATAAAAAACTCCCTTCGCGCAATTTTCAGCTCCATAGCTCCCTAAATTTTGCTTCTTTTTCAGTGGATCTCAGACTCGGCTTTTGTATCAGCTTGGTTTTTTTTTTTTTTTTACCGGTAATTCAATATTTACGTTTTTTTTATAATTTGTTTCTTAATTTTGTGGAGAAGTCAACAGTATATTGCATGCCTTCAAATTTTATCAAATACGATTTGTTTTTCTTGATTATTTCTTTCCGTGGATGCATGTTACATCTTTTTTCTTAATTGTTATTTGCTTGGTTACTGAGAAATATAATAAAAAAGAGGATTGGATATTGGAATTTTAATTGTTTTTGATGTGAGGTAAATGGGGAATTTTCTTTTTTTGATTGGGGCTAATGCATTCGGTATATGTATTTTAAGGGATTATTTTTAAATAGTAAGCTGCGATTTCTTTTGTGTTGACATTCCTTATATGTATAGGGTTTAGATAAATCGGAAAGTGCGGATTATTGATGGAAGTATCTATTGAATATTTGTAGGATGGTTTGAGGGTTTTTTAATAGTTGGTTGGTGGATATAGAGTAGTGGGTAGCAGTGAGATGGATAAAACCGCACAAGAAAAGGAGCCTAAAACACTTCCTGCTAGTAGTTCTCAGGTATGTTTTTGTTAATTGTTCGAAAATTTTGGAGCTGTTCTTACTAGTGTGTCTGTGTGTGTTGGGTTTCTGTTTATAATAATGTTCTATTTGTTCTCAGGAGCCATCTTCAACCACTAATTCAGCTGGTCCAGCAAATGCAGACTGGTCAGGATTTCAGGTTTGGTAGATAAATGTGTTCAGTTTCTATTTTTGGAATTAAGGTCATACGTGTTTTTGAATTATTATATATGTGGATTGTTGTTTGCTAGCAGGCATATTCTCCCATTCCTCCACATGGGTTCTTGGCATCGAGTCCTCAAGCTCCCCCGTATATGTGGGGGGTTCAGGTATTTATGGTTGTTAATTGGTATTGTAGGATGCTAGATGGTGCATTATTATAATTGTTAAGTTTTACAGCTTTAGGTTTTGTTGGCTCTGTTAACTACTCTGGTTTAATGATTTCATTTGCTGGTCATTAAAGCTTTAATGTAATTCTTTGTTTCTTGCAGCATATTATGCCTCCATATGGTACCCCACCACATCCTTATGTTGCAATGTATCCTCATGGTGGATTATATGCGCATCCATCCATTCCTCCAGTTTGTTCTTTTTCACTGTTCTTAGTTTTGTTTCTAATGCCACAATAGCTCAAGATTTGGAGCCTTCTTCATGACATGGTTTAATCTTGGACAGGGATCTTATCCTTTTAGTCCTTTTGCTATGCCTTCTCCTAATGGCATTGTTGAGGCTTCTGTGAGCACTTAATCTTACTCTTTCTTATGATTTTACTTTTAGAAGGCATGTTTTTTTGCCCATTCTTTCAGAAGACTGAATCTTGAGATTTTATATAGGGAAATACTCCTGGAAACATGGAAGCAGATGGTAAGCCTTCTGATGTGAAGGAAAAATTGCCAATTAAAAGATCAAAAGGGAGTTTAGGTAGTTTGAACATGATTACTGGAAAGAACAATAATCTCGGTAAAGAATCAGGTGCTTCGGCTAATGGAGCTTATTCTAGAAGGTAGGGGAGAAAAGAAATGATCTTTCCAGTTATTCTATAGATTTGTTTGCAGAGTTTGTGCTGTTGTTGATTACATGGACTTTTTGTCAGAAGGCTACTCTTGATCCGCATATCTAAGTCTTACCATAGAATTTAATAATAAGAAAAGAGCCTATTAAACAAAGTAGTTTCAACTGGGTTTCATTGAGAAGTCATTAGGACCCTTTATTGAAGAAGCTCTCTCGTTACCTCCACTCTTGACTAAACCTCCCATGCTTCTCCCTTTATTAAGTTGTACTAAGATTTGGAAAGCTTTGAAAAGTTTGTTTAAGAGTAAGGCTTTCCCCCCCTGAACTTCTACGATAATAGTTTTTGAATTGTTCTGTTTGTTTTTGTGGCTTGAAGAGCTCCTGAATTAAGATGATTTGACCAAGCATTTGTTTTCCTTTTTTCGTTTGAGCCTTTTAGTTGGTAGTCAAAGTCATATCTAGACTTTTAGATGCACCTACTCATCTAAGCATAACAACTTGCTAATTGTTTGTGTTTGCTATCAAAATGATCCTTCTAGGTAATTTAGCTGACTGTGTAATAATTGTGTATGTGTAGTGCTGAGAGTGGAAGTGAAGGTACAAGTGAAGGAAGTGATGAGAACTCCCACAATGTGAGTACATTGCCTCTTGTCTTTTCCTTTGTGATAATTTCATATTTTGAAATTGCTTTTGTATTTCATCTATCTTGGGGAGCATGAACACCCTTCGTAAATGGTGGATTCCAGGGCAAGACTTATAATTTTGTGAATTTATGACTATAGCTATTATTTCACCCTACACTCTGGATATGAATAGTTGGTGTTTTGAAATAGTTGATGCTTCAATTGACCAGGCTTGGCTTGACTGACTATTTGTTTTTATTAAATATCGTCAGGTTTAACTGTTTTAATTGCAAGGTAATGGCAATAATCTTTAACAAGTTGTTTTGGATAAATTATATCCTGTGTTTTATATTGTTAGTGGTCTTACTCTGCAACTGAGCATTTTTCATGGACCTATGATACAACAAATAAGTTCTTAGATATGTTACCGGTGTTTCCCTGGTAAAGGATTTCCTATTTGCAATTTTCTTTTTGCCATACATCATATTTTTTTGACATCATCTATTCGATTCTATTAAATTCTGTGGCCACCAGACTCTCTGTATTTCTCGATATTGGCTTAAGTGTGAAGATAAGTTAATAGAGCCAAAGAGGCTCACATTTCTTTTCATTCTGTATGTAGGTGCCCACTTAGTGGGCAAATTTTTTGCATTATTAAGCTTATGGTTTTCACTTATGGTTCAAGATCATGTCCCTTGCCCAGTGTATGTCTGCCTGCAGGGGCGAAGGCTGGGGCCTTGTTCCCCTTGGCTTGTCCAATACCTAGGTACTTCAATATTCTCTTTCTCAAAAGATGGTAAAAATCTATTTTGGCTCCCCCCAAATTTATTATTTCATCCTCTTTTATACCCCCCCCCCAAAAAAAAAAAACATAAAATTCCTTGCTTCAACCTTGTCTGCCTGCATGTTGCTCAGAGACTGACATAAATGCTTCTTCAGAATTTTTAGGAGCACTGGTTGAGACACACTCTCTAAATGGCATAAAATCCTCTTGCAGCTTCTGTATTATGTTGTTAGAGTTAGCTTGCCAACTAATCAGATTAATTTTCTATTTATTCCTGTCACATGGGAAACAAAGTTGAATTGGTCTTCTATATGTCATAAAAATACTATGCAGTTGTGTTATTGAAGAAATGCTAAAGCGGCTTTTGACAATAATCTCTATTTGAGCTCCCCATCAGTTGCAGCTTCTCTTGGAACTATTCCAAGGATGAGAAAACTTTCAATGGCTCATTTTTATCCCAAATTCAGGAATTCACATATTTATGCTGTAAAATCTTATTTGTTTCCTTATTTGTAGGATTCACATTTGAAGTCTGGAGGAAGACAAGATTCTGGAGAAGGTTAGACAGTGATAGTGTCAATAACATATCTTTTTGCATTTCTTTATTATCATTTGGGTATCCTGAGTGTCTACAATGTCTGTATTACAGGTGAAGCATCTCAGAATGGAAACTCAGCACATGGTCCTCAGAATGGAGGCCCAAATACAATGGTAAATACAGCATTGCCCGTTGTACCTATATCAACGGCTGTGGCCACCACAGCTGTTCCTGGTCCAACAACAAACTTACATATTGGGATGGACTACTGGGGGAGTCCGGCTTCATCTACCATCCCTGCAATGCGTGGGAAGGTTCCTCCAACTCCAGTTGCAGGAGGAATAGTAACTCCTGCATCACGGGACAGTGTTCAGTCACAGATATGGCTACAGGTTCTCTCTCTCTCTCTAAACAATATAGTAAAATTCAAGATCTCCTTAGATTTGATATCTTTGCTTCAGGTTTAGTGCTTTGCCATCATTTTTTGAAATGTTTAATTTCAATCTAAGTTAGCTGGACTTGATTTTCTCATCCAATCAACTGTATCATACTTCCCTTGCCTATGTTGTAAGATCTGTTTTTTCGAGTTCTCTTTTTCTTTTTGGGTTATTTTGCAACTGGCACTATTTTGGTTTTATGAGTTTAGGATGAAAGGGAGCTTAAAAGACAGAGAAGGAAGCAATCAAACAGAGAGTCCGCTCGTAGATCCAGGTTGCGCAAGCAGGTAATGAAGTATCCTTCAGAAATTGTGGATTGTATTAAGGTTGTCTTCCATTTGAAAGCCACATGTTAATTTCTTTTTCTCAAATTCTTGCTGTTGAATCAGGCGGAATGCGATGAGCTGGCTCAGCGCGCTGAAGTTTTAAAAGAAGAGAATGCCAATCTTAGATCAGAAGCTAACCGTATCAAGAGCGAGTATGAGCAACTTCTCGCAGAGAATACCTCTCTCAAGGTCATATTCCACTCTTGGTTTGCTTTTCAAAAATATTATCCTTGTTAGCATGTCGTCCTTAGAGACCCCATTCGAATAAAACTTCTTTCTAATATCAGTTATAACATTGCAGGAGAGGCTGAAGGAAATTCCAGGGCACGAGGATCTAAATTCCAGTAGGAATGACCAACACACAAATAATGATAAACAAATAGAGCATGTGCAAGGTAGTCAGTAGGATTTATACACCCTCTTAACCAAATTTAGCTTAGCTAAAGACAATATTTATTCTGCATGACATGTTATAAATATCATCAAAGCTGACCTTGATAGATTTTTAGGTTCCCATATCCCTTATAATCCATCACCATTGATTTGGCTTGCCTTTTGCAAGCAAAGCCTTAAGAGGATGATGATGGTATGTAGACTATACAAGTATGTGATTTCTTTGTTGAAAGAAAGGGTAAGTGTATGTGAATGTGATACCTTTCTTTGTTGAAAGAAGGGTAAGTATGCACAGGTTTTTCTTTTAAACCTTTTCAAGCTTGTTTTATGTTAAAATATGATTGATGATGAATGTGTAATAAACTATGATTCATTTTAATGGTTGGGTGATGATAGTTTTTCTTTTAACTACATTTATTTTATTCCCTTTGATTGCATTGGAATTGTTGTGCCTGTCAGTACAATGGAATAACTGAAAATAGGATTGCAAGCAAGCAAAATCAAGCACATGATAAAATGTTAAAAGGTAAACTACACTCAAAAGTGACTAAATTATTAATAATTTTATGATTTAGTCAATTAATTTCGAAAAGTTATAAAATGATTATTAAATTATTTTAAAATTTTTATTTAAGATACTGAATTATTTTAAAATTTTTATTAATTTATTGGACCGTTAATTTTTTTAGAAAAAAATTGATTAGTAAGTTTCAAGCAACGATCTAATTATTGGTGTAGTGAATTAGTATCTATGAATGAGATTCAAGTCAAATTGACAGTTACTGTTAAAAATAAGAGAAGAAAATTATTTAGATTTTTATTTGTAGATTTGTAACATTTAAATTTGTTTTATGAAAAAAAAAATGATCCATAGAAGAGGAATGAAAAGAGTTTTCGATTAGTATGAACAGAGAAGTTTCGATTGGTATGAATAGAAAAAATTAGTAACAAATTTTAACAGTTTTGTTATTTGAATAATTTTTTTTAAATAATTTAATGACCATTAAATAATTTTTATAATTAAATGGTCAAAATTGCTTATCATATCAGAAAACCTATGAAAAGAAACAAGCTTTGAAGTAAAAATGAGAGCTTGACAATTACATTTATCATCTAAATTTATTAAAATGAATTATTACTATTTTTATATTTACAAAAGTTAGAATTCAATATGGTTTAAATAGAATGAATGAAAAATAAATTTCATTAAAATTAATAATTTTACGTACTCTTTTATGCTTTTTTTTTATACTTTATAATTGAAAACCCAATAGAGTTAGGACTCTAAATAAACCAAGCTTGAACAAATAAATCTCTATTCATATCTGTTTGTTTATTTTTAAGCTTGTTTGTGTTCAGTTTGTGTTCGTTAATAAATTTTAAATTTTTATTCATGTTTTTTATTTAAAATTATGTATTTTCATATTCATTTATTAAATGTTCACGAACATATTCATTTAACTTAATCAAACATGTTCACAAATAATGTTAATAAATAATAAACAAACAAACAAAAAGTAAATACATACACATATATTGTTTAGATATAAAATAGTCAAATATGAATATTAATAATTATATTATAAATGAAAAATACAAACCAAGATAATTTTATTAATATATATTAATAAATTTTTATAAGAAAATATCATTAATAAATAAACGAGTCAATAAATGAACTTATAAATGAGCCAATAAACGAGCTTGTTCGTAAATATAAACGAATCGAACACACCTCTGTTAATAAACAAACATAAACAAACAAATTATTGAACGTTCTGTTTATTTACGCCCCTAAATGAAGCAATATAGGAAAAAATAAACAAATTCCAATTCATAATTTTCATATCAATTTATTCACTTAAAAAAAACATTTATTCTTGTTATTAAAAAGCAAGCATGTTTAGGGAAAAAAAAAAACATATTTGAAATAAGTGTACTTTTTTTCATCTAATAAAATTTTTTTAGAAAACTTATAAATCACTAAATATATAAACTTCTTGCAAAAAATGATTTTTTTTTTAGAAAAATAATAATTTAGAATAATATAAACAGACAGAATCCAGAAAAATGGGGAAACAAAAAAAAAAAAAGAAAAAGAAAGAGAAGTCCACAAAGAAACTAGCTTCAACAACCACCACATTCCATCTTACAGTATTTCCCACCATTATCAAAAACCTCCTTCTGCCCTTCTTTCTTCTTAGAGGATTTTGATTTAGGGTTTTTTCAAAAGCAAAAAAAAAAAAGGAAAGAGAGAGAGAGTAGCAAATTAAGAAATGCAGATAGCGGGTGTAGCAACTGAGGTATTGATAGTCATCCCTTCAGCTGGAACCCTCAATTTCAGACACTTCCACCCCAATCATTTCTTCCTCTCTTCTCCTTTCTTCAAAGTATGCTCCCTTTTTCTTTTTTATATTCATATTTATATGTCTATTTGTGTTGCTCATATCTTGGTTTTAGTTATTGTAAAATTCTAGACTCTGGATTTTTTTTTTTGGTCCCTTGGGAATAGTATTTTTTTCATATAGAGAACATAAAAGTTTGGTATTTAATTAGATAGTTGATACAAATTGCTGGTTTTTTCCTTGTTTTCTTCTCCCTTGATGCTAGGGTTTTTTTCAGTGGTTGTGCAAATTCCAGTTTGGTTGCTAGTTATTAGAAACCTATTGTTGTTTTCCTCTTTGCCATTGGATGCAGTCCACTGGCAGCTGCTTAATCCTTGTTCATTTTTTGCTGCTATGTTAACTTATACCAGTTGGATAGTTTATTGAAAATATTGGAAAGAGGAAATGCTTGAATCCTACTTTTTTTTTTTCTGGTCAAAATAAGTTTAGGTGAGGGAAGGCTACCCAATATCACCTACCAAATGAGATTGCTGACGAGACTCGAACCTTGGTACTTGCTTGGGGGCAGGGGCAAAGCCAGAAACATTTTTAGAGGGGGCTAGAGATTAAGTTACATATTTTTGTGAGAGCTAAAATGTAATTTCGCCCTTGTATTGGCTTATAACTTTGTGGTTTTCAAAAAGACTAAATTCAAATTCTAGCATTTTTGGGCCTAAACTATAATTTTACCATATATTAACTTAGGATTTTATGAATTTCTGGGGGTCTAAGAAGAAATTTCTCATTTTTGGGGGACAGGGCTCCTGCCAGCCCCCCATCCTTTGCCCCTGCTTGACGTCGTAGTTGTCTTTGCCAAACTTAAAGAAATAGATTTGGAAAATCTTAGTAACATGTTTCTTTTATAAAGTAGTTTAAATAGTCTTGGAGTTTATATATATATGGCCTTTGAATCTTCATGCTTTTAGGAGCTGCTATGTTTGTGAATCTGAAATGGCTTACCATTATTTGGAAATCATTTAATTTGTGATGTTCTGATTGCGAAATACCAAGTAGTTGAAAGCAATTCGGTTAAATAGATTTCAATTTGAGTAAAACTCGATAGAAGAGTATGCGTTACGTGTTTTAGAATACTCACTCCTATGGCATGCATGTTTTGGAATACAGGCCTAAAAATATAGAATCTTCAGTCTTTTATACTTTCCCCTGTCTGATTAGCTCTCTCTGAGTGTTTTCTATTCAGAGATGTCCCTCGTTATGCATTCCAAAGCTAGGAATGGTCCCCGATAAGTACCGAGGAGGAAGATGCTTAACTATGAGAGCCTCGGGGGAGTCAGGTGATAATTTATCACCAATTGCTCCTGTAGAATTTGAATCTCCGGTTGGCCAGCTTTTGGCACAAATATTGAGAACTCATCCTCATTTATTGCCTGCGGCCGTTGATCAACAGCTCGATAACCTTCAGAGTGATAAAAATGACCAGACAGAAGAAACTCCGCAATCTCAAGATCTCCTCTATAAGTGAGCTTCATCTCTTTCCATGTTAGTTCCTTCTATTGTGCAGTTGAAAAATCTGGGTGTACGTGTGTGCATGCATGTGAATTAGAATAAAATGTTTCTCGTTTCATAAATTAACAGGATAATAGCATTTTTATATTATGCTGTGTTATTTTATGAAATCATCGGTTTTTGACTTAATTATTTCAAAATTCAACCAGTCCTTACGATATTGTTCGTTTGGGGAAAAGTACCATAGAGGCCCTTGTACTAGAAGTTGGATTGCATTTTGCTTCCTTTACTATAAAAATGGACAAATTAGTCCCTGTACATTAAAGCAAAGAGCAATTTGGTCATTTTGTTGAAAATTTCATTCATTTCTATTGATAAAAACCGGTCCATGTACGTCAGAATGTGGTACACGTCTAGTTATTTTGCTAGGCACACAAATTTTTAACTATAGAATGGAATGAAATTTTTAACAAAAAGGATGAATTTGCTCTTTGATCTAACGTATAGGGATTAATTTGCCCTTTTTTTGAGTAAAGGGGGCAAAATGCCATCAGACTTTTAGTACAAGGGCTTCCATGGTACTTTTACCTGTTCTTTTGCTATTACCCTACTAAGAAGTTACTGATATAATTGAAACCATTGAACTGTAGGAGAATAGCTGAAGTTAAAGAAAAGGAGAGACAGAAAACACTGGAGGAAATCATATATTGTTTGATTGTACAGAAATTTGTCGACAACGAGATTTCAATGATTCCTAAGGTAACGGAAACTTCAGACCCTACTGGACGAGTGGACTTTTGGCCAAACCAGGAACAAAAACTGGAATTTGTTCATTCTCCTGAAGCATTTGAAATGATTCAAAGCCACTTATCCCTTGTGCTTGGAGACCGAATGGTTGGTCCCCTAAGTACCATTGTTCAAATTAGCAAGATCAAACTTGGAAAGCTCTATGCTGCTTCAATAATGTACGGATATTTCCTTAGAAGAGTCGATCAACGGTTTCAACTCGAGAGAACAATGAAAACCCTTCCCGAGGATTTCACTAAAAGCCAAGCAAGATTTGAAGATCCTAATCCAGGGAAGCAGCTTTGGGATCCAGATTCTTTGATTAGAATCCCACCCCACGATGACGATGATGGAGGAGGATACGGAGATGCCGAAGGAAATCAATATAGACTGAGATCTTATGTTATGTATTTGGATTCCGAGACACTTCAGAGATACGCAACTATAAGATCCAAAGAAGCTATTTCGTTAATTGAAAAGCAAACACAAGCACTATTCGGGAGGCCTGACATTCAAATTCTCGATGACGGTTCACTCGATACTTCAAATGATGAAGTAGTTTCGCTCACTTTCTCTGGGTTGACAATGCTAGTTTTGGAAGCAGTGGCATTTGGTTCATTTTTATGGGATGCAGAGTGCTATGTTGAATCAAAGTACCATTTTCTTAAGAGCTAATCGGCATCGAATGATCAATTCGTGTGATGAATGGTGAAAAGTTGTTCAACCGCATGATAGTGTTGATGGAATATGGTAGTGTAAGTTTGTACAAGTTGGGAAAATGTAAACCATACTGCTGAAAACAAAAACAAAAAAAAAAAAAAAGGAAAAAGGGAGAGATACTAATAGTGAAAACTCACTTTGTTAGAAACATATGTGATATTTGGACTTTATTTAGCAGAGATGTGTTGATGATTCAGAAAGTTTGAAGTGTGTTTTATGGCTCTTGCTGCTCAAATCCATGGGCAAATTCATCATTCAATCCATCATCTATGTAAAGTTTCATTGTAATTGTAATATAATGTGTACGTATGTAAAGTAATTACAATATTATAGGAAAAAAATGAAGGTCCTACCGGGAGTCGAACCCAGGTCGCTGGATTCAAAGTCCAGAGTGCTAACCACTACACCATAGAACCAACTAGTCGACTTATTTCATTTCTAAAATTCTTTATTTAATAAAACAAAAATGAATCATTTCATTTTCCATTGATTTCAGAACAAATTGATCATCTAAAAAATCTTAAAAAAATTGGAGCAACTCTATCAATTTTGAAAGTAAGCAATTAAGGACAAGTAAGCACAACCTTTATATTTTTCATCAATTTTACATAATTTTAATTTGTATAATAATAAATTTTACCTCGATACTTGTATATTTTACATAAATGTTGAGAAATTGTGTAAATATTACATATTAAATTAACAAAATGTATAAAATTTAAGAGTTAAATTATATACCAATAAAAATATGATACTTGATGTGTCATGATTAATTATCATTGCTTATTTTCAAAATTAACCAAAGCAATCGTTTTACCTACTTATCCCAAAATTTAATGGGTAATAATCAACGAAAGCTCCTATATTTTTTTAAATATATAAAAATAAAGATAAATTATACTAATATTACTAAACTATTAGTAAGTTTATATTTTGGTTATTTAATTTCAAAAAGTTATAAAATAGTTATTGAATTATTCAAAAGTTTTAATTAAAATCACTATGCTATTAAAATCGTTGTTGCATGGACTTCTTTATTTGTATAGCTTGCATCAATAGAAAGCTCTCATTTCCTTTCTCATTTACGGTTTAGTTTTTTTTTCTATAAAATAACTTTAAATATCATGAATCTATGAATCAAAATTCAAACGATTTTCTTTTTTGATTTTCAACATTGATTGTTAGATCGACTTAGATCTAAAGTATATTCTTTTCCTCGTAGATACATTTTGATTCCTTGTACTAATTGTCTGAATCATTATTTAAAGCTTACTAATTAGACTTTTTTTAAAAAAATTAACAACTAATAACTTAAACAAATTTTTTAAATAAATTAATGAATTAAATGAAAATTTTTAAATAATTCAAAAATCGAGAATTGGTTGAATTAAAAGGTAAACTTATAAAATCTTGTTTTGTAGGCTACTACTGCCAATGATTATAGGGTGGGCGGATGTTAAGCAAGTTCAGCAATCTATACAAAGCACATTATTACCATTAGCCCGTTTGCTTAGACCATTTAACTCATCATTATTATTGTCTGTAACCCCACAACAGCAACATTTCCACCATGAACATTTGTTGCAGAAGCAGCAACATTCCGACGTGCATTTCGGTTTCCAGCAGCAGTTCAAACACCGAGGTCTCCAACAACAAGACCACTTAGGCCACCACCAACATTTACTAAATCTTGGTTTTGGACATTTGCGTTGCCACAACTTAATCTTACAACATCCCTCACTAGTATTCAACTTCGTCGTTTTAAGGCGAAAAGAATGCTGCTATGTAGAACTACACCTCTCAGCCTAAGAAGCTTAGTTGCTAAATGTAAAGTCGGTTAAAAACGTGAAAACAGCATTAAAAACCCAACTTACCCCATAAGATTGACTCTAAGGTGGGCTTTGAGCTGAATAAAGAGGCTATAGAGCTGACCAGCATTGCCATGAGAGTAAAGCAGAGTAAGGCGTGCATATGAGTTTTTCAGATAAAAACCAACAATTTTGTTCCCATGTTTAGTGTCAATTAAAAGCACGTCCAAAGAAGCATCATCAGGCATTAATGATGAAACCACTGTGAGTTTGCCATTGTCATGTTTCTTGATCTGATATGTTGAAGGAGATGGTGGAAAGAAGGCAAATTTAGCAGCAAACTTACACCCCATTACACAACAGCAAGAAGAAGAGTTAAGACAATAACCACAAGTCACTGAAAAAGAACAAGCTTGAGTGCATGAAGGAAATATAGTAATACCGAAAGGAGAAGCTCTTAAGCTTGATATTAATGGCGGGTCACTTAAAGCGGTGACAATTTTTTTTAAGGGGTTTTCCTTGAGACTCGAAATGATGAGGTACATAACTTGATTCCGTATGAGCGTCAGTTTGAACAGTGGAGGGAAGGGTTTAAGTTAAAACTTTCAATCTCCATCTTTTGGTCTTTGCTGCCACTGCGTGTGCCTGCTACAATATCGATGCTGTGTTTTGTCTTTTTACTACCCCCACTCTCCTGCGGGTATCATACTCTCGTATTTTCTATCCCTATTTAGTTAATTTTGAATTTAATTGTGGATTTTGTTATGATTGAAATGATTTTAAGGACTTTCTATATATTTTGACTCGAGTTGATATTATTAATGTTTGTTTGGATGATTCAATTCTAAATTTTAAAAAACTTTTAATTTAGGAATAATAATGATCATATTGATATCATTATTTTTATTTATTTGTCTAAAATATTTTATAATCTTTTTAAATTTTGAACTCCTTCAGCCAATTAGATTGAAAATTTCAACTAATTTAACTATCCATTCCCAAAACAACATAATTAAATATTCCAACCGATTCAACTATCTAAAAATAACATGTATTTGTGCAAAATCCTCTTTCCCTTATTCTTAATAATTCATTTAGACTTGAGACAATCATATAAAAAAGTGACTTTGGTACCAATTAAGCCAAAAAATGCATACATCGTGAAAGAGAAATCACTTACTTTCTTTAATGGATTTTGTTTTCGATAAATTGATTATTAGTTGATAAATACAATTTTAATTCCTCAAAATAAAATCCAGGTAGATATACAAAATGTTTATTATTTTGTAAAAAAGCTTAATATAAAAATTGATAAATGATAAGTGAAACTTAAAACTTAAACATTAATGTTGCAAATTTCAAATTTTGAATCCAATTTACCACTTGAGTCGGTAGAGATAACAAAAAGACAGAATACGAATAACATGTGTAAGCTTTTGGACAGCCATCTTTAAGATTAAGATTTACATCTCTTCATCCAACTACCAATCCCAGTCTTTTTCATGCAGCACTCACATGAGGCGCGTCTTTTTAACCTAGCGTAATAAATAAGTGTTGCTTATATCTCATACAAACAAACTACATCTGATCTCGCTTCTCTTTCAATGTTAAATAATCACATTTTCTTTTCCTAAAATGTCAAACTATTGATTTCATCTAAAAAAAATAAGTAAAATTTAATATTATATTTTAGATAATTTAATCCTTATTTTTATGAATAATGTATTTAAAAGAAAACACTTGGCATAATTATGTTTTTAAAAAATAGCTAATTATTGACACTACATAAATAGTAGGGTCAAATCATGCCAATTTTCGATATAAGAACCAAGGCGACACCAAGAGACAGGCGAAACCCTCAACCCTATAATAGAAATTTCACTTCTAAACCCTTTCAAAATTTATAAAATTATAAATATGATAAAATTATAATTTGACCTTAAAATGAGAAAATTTTATTTGTCCTAAAAATTATATAAGATGTAAGCTAATATATTGATAAAATTACATTTTAGTCCTTTTGACTCCTCCAAAGGAAAATTCTAGCCTTGCTCTTGATAAGAATTAAATTTCAAATTCAAGCATAGCAGAGAGGCCAAAACCATAATTTAACCTAAAAAAACTCGAACCATGAATATGATTTTTAAAGGGGAAAGAGGCATTCAGCCATACTTGCCCATTAAATGCAGACATAACGAAAACCATTGAGGATGCAATATGAATAATAATAGTAATGATGGCAGCAGACATAAAAAACAAATGGTGAAAATAGCAATTTCACCAACAGTCGCAGACAGAAGGCCTTTCTCTTCATGAAAAAGAAAGTAAATAAATTACTCCCAATTACCGGCCCCAAAGAATGGTAATCATGTTCATACTTCCAATTAGGTTAAAGTAACTATGAGTTGCTTGTATTATAAGGACTAGATCAAATTAATCCCTCTATTATTAAATGGATCAATTTAGTCTTTGTGCTAATCAAAAGAATCAAACTAGTCCAAAATGTAACAGAGTTAACATTTGCCATATAAAAAATGTCTTGAAAAATATTAATTTCAATTGTAGTTCAATTCTTAACAAAATATTTCATTTACAAAACCATAAAAACTTTGAAAATATAACTCAACTCCAATTTAGTGGTATTTGATTCTTTTTAATAGTACACGGACTAAATTGATCTAGTAAATAGCAGAGGGACTAATTTGATCAAGTACATTTAACCTTTAAAATTATGGTTCCTATTAGAGAGAACATGTTCTAAAGGATGCCATCAGATTGGTTTATTATATCATATTCGGTAAAAGTGCATAACTAATTATTGGACCTTGAACTCGGAAAATATGATGTGATGCATCGAATTTGAATAAAGATCATATACACGTAAGAATTTGCTGTATGCTATAAGTTTTGATTCTTTCTAGGAAGTAAGATCTGTACAAAAGCAAACCTGAAGCAGATTTTCGGCATAGCTTCAGTTTCTGATGGATTCAGCTTCACGTAAAAGGTATCTACTGTTTTAAGTTATCAATGGGTATCGAGTAACATATATTGTTCGTCTTGCGGGGCATTCTTTTATCTACATATATGATGGCTTCCTGTTAACGAGTCAAAAATATATGCAATGGAAATGACCTGGAATCAAGTAAATATTACATTAGGAGGTGCTCATTCTAACACTGAAGGAAGCATATTTTAAGTCAATACCTATTACCGGATGTTGAGATCATAATAAGGTTTTGACTAGTTCCATGGCTGCGATAAAGAGATGTCTATGCTTGATGCCGCAAACCCTTGTTTCCCATGTATGGCGCATTTGAGGACATTGTATTGCTCAGTCACAGACTTATACAGAGCTTGTGCATATGTATCTTTAGCCTGCCCAAAAGTAAAGCCAATTTAAACTAAAGAGATCACAAACATGATCCTTTTAGAGAGTTATCCTCTAGAGTTTTTTAGAACATAGAAATTATTCGGTAAAAGTACTATGGGGGCCCTTGTACTAGGAATCGGATTATATTTTACCCCCTCTACTCAAAAAATGAGCAAATTAGTCCATAGACATTAGATCAAAGAGTAAACTAGTCCTAATAAAAATTTCATCCATTTCTTCTATTAAAAACTGATCTCTATACATCAAAATGAGATATACATGGCAGGCCAAGTGTAACTATTTGGTTATTCTATTGTAACAGTAGAAATGGATGAAATCTTTAATAGAAATAATCAGTTTACTCTTTGATCTAACATACAAGGACTAATTTGCCCATTTTTTGAGTAAAAGAGGCAAAATGCAATTTGGCTCCTAGTACAATAGCCTCCATAGTACTTTTATCAAATTATTCAAATAGTTGTTATGGTTCACATCCAATAAAATCTTTGAGGTAGTCATTTTGTCAACATGAAGTTATGATTACAATCAATATCTGCTAGTATGGTCGATCATCTTTGACATAAATGATGAAGCTCATGTGAAAATGATAGTGATAAAGTTAAATGTGCACTCTGCATTGATTAGATGCTGTACCATGCAACATCCAATATACATTATTCTTCTCGAAACTTTTGAAATATATAAAACAACTAACCTCTTCAGACATTTTTTCAGCAACAGCAACTTTGCAAGGGCAGATTTTTGGTGCCACCGACAATCCAGCCCCATGAAAAGACATGATTCTTTTTTCTCCAATTTCTTTTTCTACCTGGAAAATGCAATTGAGTCACAAGAGAGAAAATTTTTATATGACAGAAACTGACAGGCAAGTACGCACCTTGGGTGGAGGGGGCATGATGTCATAGCACAATAGAGCCAAGGGATATATATGCCCCGCTGCACCTGATCGTCCTATGAGCCTTCTCATATTGTCTACTGAAGAGGAATCAAAGGAATCCTAACTCCTCTTATATTAGTATGAATGAACACAAGCTTGTCTTAAAAATAAGGTGACACACATTTGCAGTCAAAAGGTTCATGTGCTTTAGAGGGTCTAATTAATACAAGAATGACTATTGCTTGTTGCATAAATAAAATGAGGCAGAAACATAATTAAACTAAAGTAAGAGGCCTTTTTAAGTGATAATATGTTTTGGATTGGACTCTATCCTAATGAAAGCAGCATTTATACATTTCTAGCATTGTACCTACAGTATTTTATTACAAGATAAAATTGATAATAAGACGCACTAAAAAATTCTTGAATGACAACAACAACAACAGTTAAAGAGGACTGCTAAAACTTACTGGATACCATTCTTCTGTAAGGGGATCTGGGCGGTCCCTGCCACCACTTGGTGCAATCCACACTATTTTCGAGCCATCCCTATAATGAAACAAAAATTTTGGTCTAAAGCTGGCATATTATAGTGAAATACGACGGTGCAGATTCAAGAGTGTTATGAAAGGTTATGTTCTAAAAGTAAGATAATGGTCATTAAGGCACCTTAGCAGCAAAGCCATCTCTTTCAAACTTCTTGTGTTTGCTCTTCTTTTCATCTCAACATGCTCAGGAACATCATACATGTGCCTTTTGGAGTACACACATATAAGATTCCTGAAAGGAAATGGTAAAACCTTTTTTGTAAGTGACTCTTTAGTATATTTTGGAATAATCAATTCAAAACAGGAAGTAACTATTTGAATACCTTCCCATGCTGAAAGGCTTGCAAAGAGGATCTGTTATGACTCTATCCCCTGCAACATAGATCTGCAAAATAGAGCATAAGATATGATTAAGAGCACAGTCAATGGCTACTACCACAAGCTCAGAATGTAAAATTTATAATTACCATGTTCTCAGATATATGTGGATTTGTTTTCTCAAGCAACAATGCAATGATGGCTGGGTCAGCTTCAGTTTGATGGTTAGATATAAGTACAACATTATGACCCTGCAACCAATTGTCAGAAATTATACATATAAAGCCAGCTAAATATAAAAGATTTAGCCAGTACTCCACACTTCACAAGCTCCAGTTGAATGTTAAAAACTTCAGAACCTTGAAAACTTAGTATGACTACTTTTGGTTTATGCCAACATAAATTTGGAAGTAGAACACCACAAATTCTTTGTATTTCAAAATGCAAAATTACAAGAAATTGGAAACAAATTTAAACATACAAAAACCTGTTACATATATATCCTTCTTGGATACATGTTTTTATTAATTATTAAAAACATATAAGTATTATAGCCAGAATGAAAATTTTCATCTACAAACATGCTCTATAATGGATAAAACAAGTTATGATTTTTAACTTTCTTTTCAAATGCAAACACAATAGAACATCCAACCGCAGCTTTGTGAAAAAAAGGATTTAGCAAAACTCAGTCTTGTTCAGAAGAGTCCAGGAAAGGGGAAAAGTGAGCATTAGTACCTGCTTAAGCTTTTCTTCAATTTCATAGAAAAAAGAAAGATTGCCAATGTATGAATTCCTGCCACGAATGTAACAGATTGATGTTAAGAGAAATAACCAAAAAAACGATAGACCAAATGTGTCTTCTGGTTCGCATAAAAAAGTGTCTTCAGAAGATTAAAATATGGATAACAAAAATTTCATAAGAAAAACATGAAATAATATCAATGTGATTATGAGGTTGACAAGCATTGAAGTAAAATACAAGAACCCATGAGAAATGTGAAATAAGATGTTGAAGCAAGAAAGAGAGTGCAATATGCATAATACATGTTTCTCTTTCTTGGAATTGTTGTCAATACAGTTGATGATAAACAATCAAACATGAAGGAAAGAAAACTACTTGAGACCCTATGAATATTAAGGGGTCCTTTGCAATTTTGAAATGCATTATTATTTTATTCACTTCCTGATCAAGAAACCCTCATGAAATTTATTAAAAAAAACACCAAAGAGAATGCAAGAAATAAGAATCATAGAATAAGCTTAATCCTAGATGGTCTCAAAAGTTAGCTAATAATCAAGCATGTCCTATCCACTAACCTTAAAATACAGTACCTTGGTTTACTTAATAGAGTTATGGAATTGGAAAACCACAAATTCCTTTATCAAGGCACATCTTGAATTTTCAAGGGAACTTTCTGCAAACTAAATTAACAAGTAACCAACCCAGAAATGGGGAACAGTGTGGAAGTCACTGAATCACCTGAAATCAATCAAAGGCCGAATATAATTTTGAACAAACATGTGGTAGTCAAATGGCTCTCGCAAAGCTTTGTGGTAGGGTTCAAAGACAAAAGGATCCTGAAAAGTTACTGTCATATTTCATGCAGAAGTTTATAAAACTCATAATCTGTATGCAATATCTGAATGGAAATTCATATATGCTACAAACTGCAGAATCATCTTGAAAAAGAATTTAGCAGAATTACCTCCACATCCAAAAGTATACGATCAAATGCAACAGCCATGTTTGACATCACGGTCTCAGCGGCTGAAGGATCTCCACTTTGGAAAACCTAAATGTTCCCAGATGCAAAAGTTTTTCCTTTTTAGGTTTTTGGAGGTACAAATAAAAGCTAACCATTGAATGATAAGGTTTGGCCAAATATTGCAATCTTTAGGTGAGAAACTAAAATATACTCCGATTTTTAAATGCATATACACCACTTAAGTATAAATCATGCATTCAGTGTAAAAATAAAGAGATTTAAGAACATGCCAGTAGACTTGCTAAAATATGAGCTTATTAAAGACAGAATAAATACCACCCAAAAGGAAGCTTCATGCTGCGATCTGAACTAACACATTATATGCAGAGCAGAACATTCACTAATTTCCACTAAAAGAGCTCAAAAATATTAGCTCACCGCATTTCTATAATTCTGATAAAGTTCTTTCATTCCTGCTGCAATATTTGGAGGTAGCCTTTTTGCTTCTACTTCCATCCTTATGCCATATAGGAGTTCTGTAGACAAATAAGTAGAACAAGAGTAAAATTAGTCCCCTGGTTTAATTTTGGAACTACAAGAGGGTGTAGTTGAAAGAAAACAGCAAGTCGTATTCAAAGTGAGGAAATGATTTTCATTCATTTTCAGCCCCACTTTTTCTTTCAACAAACCAAACCTTTCTATTCTTCATCGTGTCCAACCACCTGCATTTTCCAACTTGTCTTTCTTCTTTATATGTTCATCAAAGACAATCAAACTAAATTATTCATCGTATACCGTTACAGAGTAGATAATTTCAAGATGGGCTCTTATCATGAATGGATGTAGCTGCTGTAAAATAAAAAGATTTCATGCACAAAAACCATCAAACTAAATTATTCATCGTATACCATTACCGAGGAATAAATTATTCATCGTATCCTGATCAATTCATGATGCTGATGCTCTTATCATTAACAGATTCCAGAAATCTTTTTATTTTACAGCAGCAACATCCATTCACATTCTCAAATAAACACTCTTATAGGAAAATTTTTGCATGAAGCGCTTTTGAGTGTAATTATTCATTTATGTGATCTTTGTGCATGAAACCATGAAACCTTTAATCCAAGCTTATTTGAAAACCATAAAAAAAAAAAAAAAAAAGATCCATTAAGGTATTCATTAAATAATAAAACGACATTTTCCTATGATGTAAGCAATTTTTTTTTAATTTCTATTTCAAAAAAAAAAAAAAGAAAGAAAAGAAAGAGAAAGAGAGTAGTTACTAACTTATAAAAACATAACAAAATTATCCAATAACAATTTTTTATAGCTAATTCCGCTAATTCCTTTTACCTGTGAGGCAAGGAAAGAAATAATACGAAGAAGAAAACATCATTATATTTATAAATACCTATTTCTTTTCTTCCGGAAAAAAAAGAACGTCGCATCACGCAGTAATGTTTACCATACTTTTTCTAAATTCATTTGTTTAATTAAATAAACACCTATATATATATATATATATATATATAATGTTTTGTAAAAGAAACGAAAAAGGAAAACGAACCTTGCTCGGATCGAGCTTCAAGAAAGGTACGAGAATGCTCAACCTCCGTTGCCCTTCCACCTCCAATACGACCAACGGCAGGTATACCGGATTCCGTATCTTGAACGAGCTCAGCCGTTGCTTTAGCTTTCAATGAACAAAACACGAAAGAGAAACTCCTAGATATCGTCATTCCGGAAGTAGATCGAAACAGCTCTAGCCGCCTAAACGGAATCAAAGGAAAAGACACCGAAGAACGTTTAAGCGAGGAAGGAAATGGAAGATCCCTAGTGGATGTGCCGCTCAACCTAAAGAACGAGAGAGGTAAAGGCAAAGTAGACATTATTGCTTTACTTTTTTGAAAAAACAAAAAGGAAAATACGAGCGAAAACAAGGGGGAAAAAATAAACGAAAAACACGAATTGATCTCTCTTCTTTTTTATATAGTCTTCTGAGACAGGGAAAATGTGGATTGTTTTATGGGGTATAGTGGTGGCGGGGCGGTGTTGTTGGAGGGAAGCACGTGATTTACATCGCCTGATATCGGCGAGCGAAGGAAGAGGCCAATAGGGGAATAGCTTAAAATGCTGACGTGTAGGGATTAGGATTGTAGTAGTAATCGGCATGCGTGGCGTCCAATGTTTACGTGTCATCTCATAAGAATTTTCTCCTTTCTATATATAAAAAAAAGGCTTTGGGGTTTGATCGTACGATGGTTTTATTACAAATTTATATCATTTTGAATTTTCGAATCCTTTAATTCCAGTGAATTGAATTTAATTTGATGTTTTTAATTGTATGATCACATGTTTGAATTTATGAAATTAAATTATTTCAAGTTTTAATCTTTATGCATTTAAGTTCTTTTGAATTATTATCCTTTTATTGCCAAAACCAATCCAATTGAATTTGGGTTAAAATTGATAAAATTAAATTTTATATATACCATTAAAATTAGAGTTAATTATATCAAACATCCTAAAATTATAACATTTATTTTAAATTGATACCTAAATTTTAAATCATTCTAATTACATCATTAAATTGTTAATGTTAAGTCATTCCATTACTAAAACGATCACTCTTCTTTTCAATTTTACCTTATTTTTAGTTTTTACTTTTATGTTAATCTTTTTTTTTAAATATTTTAAATTTAACTATATAAAATTTGACATGTCATT
Organism: Gossypium stocksii; assembly: GCA_020496765.1. Lineage (NCBI taxonomy): Eukaryota > Viridiplantae > Streptophyta > Magnoliopsida > Malvales > Malvaceae > Gossypium > Gossypium stocksii. The sequence continues at coordinate 83,597,955 of CM035625.1, read as the reverse complement.
TAACAATTTTAATAATAAAAAAACTCAATTAATATAATCTTGATAGTTTAAAAATGTAATTAAAATATTTTGAAGTTTAAAAATCAATTCAAATTTAAAATGAGGAGCATAGTTAACTCTTAAAATTATAAAAAGAAAAAAAAAAGTAAAAGTAGGCTTGACAATAGAAACTAACGCCTAGCGGATCGTACAAAACAGTCTAGCCAATAACAAGACAAAATATCCCTAAATGAGTATCCATATACAAAACTGATAGCAAATTTTATAACAATTTAATCAAATCTTCAAAATATTGATATCATATAAGTTTAGAAATTAAATACTAACTCAAATTTGACGAGAATAATGTTTAAAACATATAGATCAAACTAAATATGCATATATCAATCGCACTTACTCTCTTAAATAAAATAAGTCCCTTAATTTTTAATGAATTGTTTGTTTTTTTCTTACACGCTAAATTTAAACTATCCATGTAATAAGTATATACGTGTTTAAAATTTAATTCACATGTTTTAAATATGTTTCATGTCATATTTGAATTGGCATTTAACACGGTAAAAGTACCATAGAGACCCTTGTCCCCTCTAATAAAAAAAAATAGAGTAAATTATCCTCTATACATTAGATCAAAGGACAAATTAGTTATTCTGATGTAAAGTTCATCCATTTTTACCGTTAAAAACTTGTCACTATAAACTAGCACAAGGTAAATGTGACACGCCAAATGTAACTATCTAGTTATTTTGTCAGTTACACCAATTTTTAACAGTAAAAATGGATGAAGTTTTTATCAGAAAAGACAAGTTTACTCTTTCATCTAATGTAACGTAAAGAGACTAATTTGTGCTGCTGTTTATCAGCTGGGTTCAAACATGTTAAACTTCTAAATCAATGACTATAGGTTCTTCATGAACAGGTTTCCTTTACGACTCATGAACATCATGAAACTTGTGCATTATCAAAAATATAAAGCAAGCTCATAATGTTTTATGACTCGATGCTATTACCGGCAACACGCAAATTCACTACTTTTCAAATGTTCATCCAACTCATAAAATAGAAGAAAATTAACGTTACCAACCATATCCCGATGCATGCACGTAGGATTGTTAAGCTAAGCACCAGAGAGAGATCGGAAGTCTATAAAATGCCTTGTATGAAAGATGAACACAGAAAGGAATCAGAACAAGCAAATTGACACTAAAACGTCTACTGTTCCTCTCCAAGCAACTTCAAAATTCTTTAACTAAAGACACCACTGCATTCTTACTACAATTCCTGATCATATATGCTATATGCATAAACTCATAGTAATGACCTAAGAATTTCATTTCATGCTTTAAATATGAATCACAGCCAGAAACCACTAAACCAGCAGTCCACAGCAAACCTGGAGGCGTGATTTAGCCAAGGAAATTCATGATCACTAAATGGAGCACCAAATTGCAAAGAACAAAATCTGCAAAAGCTCGCTCAGGTGGTAGATCCTGCAATTGAAATGAGCATTCTCAAATTAAGGATTTAACACATAGATGATACATATATAGTTATATACCCATTACCCAATGCCCAACTCAAGGAGACAGGAATTTTTCCCGCCCCGAGGGGGGGGGTTTGCAGTTCAAAAGCATCTATTTTTAAGTTAAGAAAGTTTCTTTGCGGTCCCGAAATCATTTGAATATAGAAGGATAATAAGATCATTTCATTTTGTATTTATTCCCCTGCCTCATAACTCATGTAGTAACACGAAAACACAAAAGACATGACCAAGCTTACCTTGAATTCCTTGTTTTCTTTATTCACTTGAATACGAAGACAAACTGAATCCAACAAAACCAAATCAGTGTCAGAATCTGTCATTTACCTTTGCAAAGAGTGGTGATAGAAAGTTTGACTTACCGGCAAGGACTGCTGTTCCAACACAAGAAAGCACTCCAGAAAGAAATGAGTTGAAAGGAAATGATCCCACCATTGCCATGTAAACTACCTGCGTATCCTCAATATTAGAGTACAAAGTTTTTGAACATATATGCAACTAAATTAAATGTAGGGATATTTACATCTGGCATCCCAAACTTTGATCCAGATTCTAAATTAGCCCCTAAACTTCATATCATTTTAATTAAGTTCTCAAAGTATAAAGATCATATCAACTAGATACTTAGTTCAGCTTAGCCGCCAGCTTGAGAGTAAATTTTAACTAGGATCTGGCGTAAAGCATATTTAAAACACATAGATCAAATTTTAAACATATTTGTACCTATTGCGTAAACAAACAGCTCAGATCTGACAAAATTTTAATGGCACTATACGTTTTTCTTTAACGCATCAGATTCAAACTGCCCATGCAGGTATATACGTGTTTCAAATTTGATCATATGCTTCAAATTTGCTCCACACCATATATGGGATGGCATGCGTTAGGTTGATGTTAGGATCTAATTGATTAATACTCATCGATTTCAACAATTAAAAGGTTCCAGGGAGCATTCAATGCTAATTTGGTTCTCATGGAGTTTAAAATTATTGCGTCCTTCCATTAAACTCATAAATTGAATTAACGATATACTCGCATTTCCGAAAAAGAAAAAGAATTTAACATTTCTAATGCGTAATAAACTGAACTTCAAACGGATGAAACATAATGAGACAGCATTCAAGAAAAGATTTAGAGAAAAAAAAGTAATTATGAAGATGAATGGAAGTACCTGGATCAGAGCGGTGAAGATTGCGAAACCAACATATAAATCAATTATCTGTAAATAGAAAACGCCACCAAAGAAATATATATATATAAGATTAGGAACAAATAATTGAGAGTTAAAAAAATGGGGAAAAGAGAAGGAGAGGAACCTTGAGATTGACAGGGGTAGCAGCGTAAGCGGATCGAAGAGAATGGAAGAGGGCGCCGGCGTCTTCCTTGGTGGATGATGTTCTTCCCATTTTGCCCTAATTCAATTGCCTCCGTTGGCTTCTTCCAAGTTTCTCCGCCAAAACTTCTCGTTGTAAACTGTACTAACTTGAAAAATAACAACAAATGAAATAACGTCGAGCAAAGAGCTATTTTGCTCCAAGTCAACTGTGATCAGATCTCAAGATTGAATATGGACCCTTCATTCTTTTAAGAAAAGGGTAAACTACTACTAAGGTAAGTAAATTATTAGTAACTTTAAGTTTTAGTTATTTAACTTCAAAAAGTTATAAAATAATCACTAAACTAATCGAAGTTTTCGTACAAGTAATTGAACTATTCGAATGTTTTTATTTAAGTCACTAGGTTGTTAATTTTTTTTTAAAGTTTAGCTAGTGAGCTCTAAGTGACAATTTGACGATCGATATGATGGATCAGTGTTGGAGATTAGAGAAAAAAGTTGTTCGAATTTTGGTTTGCAAATTCATGATTTTCAAAGCAATTTTATGAAAAAAAAAACTAAACTATAGAAGAGAAGGGAAAGCAGAGCTTTTGATTAATGTAGGCAATGCAAACAGATAAAGCTATACAACCACGATTTTAACAACCCGGTGACTTAAATGAAAACTTTTAAATAGTTTAATGATCATTTTGTAACTTTTTGAAGTTAAGTGACCAAAACATAAACTTATTAATAGTTTAATGACTTTGGTTCTTAATGTATTTAGAGTAACTTCTTCCCCATTTTTATATAATTTTTTTGTAATATTTTAATAACTAGGTAGTTGAATTGGTCAGACCTCAATGTCCAAAATGATATACCGACAAATTCTTAATCCAATTGGTCAGAGTAATTTTAAATAAAAGTATTAGTATAAAAAAAAGGTTAATATAATAAAATTTGTTTTTTTTTTCATATTGGTATTCAAAATTTACTTCTTCAACAATATTAAATTCAAATCGTATTCGTATGCGCATATATATATTTTTAAAAAAAATCTCTCTCCATATACCTTCAAGGACGAAGTCAATCATTCATTTTGGAAGGACCAATTTGAATTATAATTTTTTAACGTGTAAATATATAATTTTATCATTTTATATTTCAAAATTTTAAAAGGGTTAAATTAAAATTCTATTATTTAGGGGCTGAAGCGTAATTAAATCATAGTGTTAACTTCTACTCTCAAATTTTTTAGTGACTAAAATGAAAGTTTACTATTTTGGGGACTAAGACCCTTTTACCTGCGTCTTTGGCATTGACCCTATAGAGCTCGATGAGACCTCCACATACGAGTGTGAAGCAGTCATCATTGTTTAATCATACTTTTGACATTTTAAAAGGATCTAAAATGATATTTTACCATTTTGGCATGCAAGTTTGAAGTCGTCACAATTGACCATTGGCATGTTTAAGTTAAAATCCAAGGCATTTACATGCCAATGTGGATAGAAAAAAAAGTTTAGTTCAAGGGGCCAAAAACTAACGAAATAAAAGCATGATGATTTGAAAATATCATATTAGAACCTCAATTGCCTCCCAGTGACCTCAACTTCCTCAATACTACCAAAAATAATCTCCATCCATTGGACAAGAACCACTAACAAAATTTATGCCATGGCAATTCAGCAACAGCTTCTGATACAAATTGAACACATCACACCTACACTAAAGCAATGCCTAATATGCAGGGTTTCTATACCAAATTCCTTACAGCAGATGCTATAGCCTCGACCTCTGTTTCCCCAACTTCCTTCCAGACCCCATCCATCATAAGGTGCCTGCAGGTACCTGATGAAGAAACACCTTCACTACTCTGTTCATGTTTGTTCTCGACCGTTTCCTTTAGCTTCTTAGGGCTTGAGAAATTCATTAACTGAATATCATTGCTACCTTCTCTCTTGCCATTTCGTCGGTCAAGTTCCCACTTGTTCTTCTCTTCCATTACTTCTGTATCCTTTTGGCAGTCACTACTGCAGTCAAGCAATGGAATACGACCAGAAGACCCAAGAGTACGAGGCAACATACCAAGTGGACATGGGTTCCATGAGTTTGCCACAACCCATCTGTTCGAGTTTCTAACATCATCTGCTGTTTTCACAGCAGTGCTCTTCGTTCGACGAAGTTTTACAACTTCTAACTTCTTAGCTGCTTGATTAAGATATTCCTCTTCTTGACTAACAATTCCCCAAATCTCATTTGAAGTATTTTCTTCAGTAACCTCTGTATTTGACAAACCTAAGGAACAAAACTTGTTGAGTTTCTCCATTAGAACACTGTTTCCGACCAACTGTGCAATATGAAGGGCAGAATCCATGAGATGGTTGTTACGTAAAGACGCCACCAAAAGACATTTACGTAGTAGCTCCAGTAGAATTGCATTTGACATGCTTTTTCCTTTTAATTCTAAATGTCTAACTAACCATGCAAACAAAGATGAGACATGTTCTACTTGGCAAGCCTCCGGTCTACCCTCTGAAGCTGTCGGATGGCCTTCTAAACAAGAATCAGAAAGTAAACTGAATTACGTAGAAAGTACGACATTCAAAAGGGACGTACAACCAAGTCAATATAAATGCGTGTTTACCTGTTTCGTATTTTGATGCCTCATTTGTCCCGATCATATCAAGAATCCTTTGAAGAAGGGCCAGAAGCAATTCTGGTTCCTTATTCGAAAATTTTCTTATCACAAGCTGCCAATCATCCAATGCAGTGTGTCTATCCAGGCCACTTTCAGAGTCTTCTGAAATGTCCATGGAGCTTGAAGAATCTAAAGCCTTTAGCAACAATTCCAATAACACAGACACTACTTCCGAGGATGAAGTAGAATATAAACTTACAAGACTTTTCAAGGTTTTACTAATCAGTTTCTTAGGACCTGAAAATACAGACACACCCATCAGGAAATGCATAATTTTATTAGAGACATGAACATCGTCTTTTTGTACATTTTACACAATAATAGCTCAACCAGTTCCAAACGGAGCACACACAATATACCACTCAATTTCCTTAAGTCAATGGAACAATCATCAACAAATGCAACAGCAAATATCCCGATATTATTTCAGTTGAAATAATGAAGCAACAGGTTCTAAACAGGTCAACCGAAGAGTAGCATAATTAGTGTTGTCAAGGCATAAGCCTAGGCACCTGCAACTTATCATTATACAGCAAAAATGCCTCAGACCCTTCCAGGTGAGGCCCATTTGAGCAGGCGCGCACCTAGGCGCACTTTTCTGTAAGGCAATAGGCATAAAAGACGCCCGCCTGATTGATTTCTCTTTCCTTTCTTTTATTTTTCTTTGTTTTCATTTGATATACCTTTACTAGAAAGAAAGGGATACTATCAAACTCTATACTTCCAAGTATTTAAGCATTCAACAAGAAATATTGACTGTAAGGAAAGCATGCATATTGAAATATTTTCTAGATAAACTAGACCGCACTTTAGAGTTCAACATATATCCTAAGCTTTAATATTATATATATACACACACAGACTTGCAAAAACTCACACATGTACATATTGCACTTTACTTCACTTGGGCTAGCGCTTTTGTTGAGCCTTGCATCTGAGGCAAATATAAGGGTTCTAGCGCTTAGAATGCGCCTTGTCACTTGACAACACTAAGCACAATTAAATTATTTGAATTCTGATGCTAAGCATCATAATTCTTCTTTCCAAGAAGCACCTAACAGTAACCGATAAGGTAGGATATCCTACCAGTAGATTGAGATGAATTGACCTTTCCTGCCATAAGTGAGAAGAATTTACTACGGCCACAAAGGTGTTTGAATTGTCCGCCACCTGTAAGAAATAAATAATATAAACTACGGTGTATTTAGATGAACAACCTTAAAGGTTAGAAGGAAAATATTGGTAAAAGTGCTATGAAGACCTCTATACTAGGAGTTAGATTGCATTTTGCCCCCTCCACTCAAAAAAAAGGGGTAAATTAGTTCATATACGTTAGATCAAAGAGCAAATTGGTCCTTCTATTAAAAATTTCATCCATTTCTCCTGTTAAAAACAGGTTCCTATACATTAGCATAACATACAAGTGACACGCCACATGTCACTATGTGGTTATTAAGCCAGCCACGCCAGTTGTTAATGGTACAAATAAATCAAATTTTAATAGAACTGACCAATTTGCTTTTTGATGTACAATGACTAATTTGTCCATTTTTGAGTGGAGGGAATGCAATCAGACTCTTAGTACAGGGACCTCAATGGTACTTTTACCAGAAAATATTAGCACTAGATAATGCCATGCTATGTTTGATGCAGGACAGAAGAACAATCTGATAAAGAATCCATGGAAGAAATGGCTTACACTTATATTAACGAGGAAACAACAATGTCAAAGTTTACCAACGAGTTAAAATAATCGAAAGTAAAAGAAGAGACAAGCACCTTTTCCTCTGACGAGCAAAGATTTAAGTTCAGGATTCTTTTGGATTTTTATGCACAACGCCAATTCATGGAGTTTTGATTTGATCTCTCTTCTAATATTAACAACTCCATCTCTTTGAAATGGAATTTGCTTCTTCTGAGGTTCCCAGTAATAGGATTTTAGCCAATTAAGTGCCTGAAATCAGCAAGGATCATAGAACATGTCACAATGAAAAAGTCTGTAAGATAAAGATGATAAAGAGAATACAAAAAAATGAAGCACCAACCACAACTGAGGAATCTCGAGCAATTGTGAGAGATGGGAGATCACGATGAGAACCCTCTGCCAACATCAAAAAACAAAGAAATCCAATCATTGTCTTTTTTTCCTGTTGTAGCTAAATGTCACAAAGAATTCGAACTATTAAAGCCACTTACCATGGCGAACATCAATCAGTCTTCGTGGAATACCAATTGCATCAGCTGCATCAGCAATTGAAATCCCAGTTCTCTTGCGAGTCTTCTCAATAACACAGTTAACAATCCTTCAATGTTTAATATAAAATAAATTACATATCAAAGCATAAAATTCGGAAAGTCACAAACTTTCCCTTGTAACCAAATTGCTTTACATTTGCTACTCTTCACTTTAAACCCCAAGTATTTCCCAGTTCTCTTAGGTGCCTTCTCCATTACACAGTTAAAAAGCCTTCAATGATTAATATATATATATGATTAATATGAAACACATATCAAAGCATAAAACTATAGAAGCCAGAAACTTTCCTTTGTAAACTAATTGCGTTACATTTGCTACTCGGTGTCATAAGTGTCTTCTTGACGACACAGTTAACAAGCCTACAAAGATTAGTATAAAATAACAAATCAAAGCTTAAAACTAGAGAAGGCACAAACTTTCCCTCGTAAACTAATTGCTTTACATTTGCTACTCTTCACTTTAGACCCCAAAGTATTTCCCAGCTCTCTTATGTGCCTTCTCTATTACACAATTAACAAGCCTTCAAAGATTAATATATTATAAACTAACATATAAAAGCATAAAACTAGGAAAGACACAAACTTTCCTTTGTAAACCAGTTGCTTTACATTAGCTACTCTTCACTTTAGACCACAAGTATTTCCCAATTACTAAGAAAAAGACACAAGGGAAAACAAATTACCTCAAGATTGCCATGCAATACAACATAGCTAGCAATTGTTCTGAATGTGAATCATCTTTTGATTTATCCCCTCTACAAATAGAATGAAAAAAAGTATATAATATATATTACTCTCTTCCAAAAAAAAAAAAAAAAAGAGGAAAAAATTGAAGATTAAATTTTGCTGTTAGTCCCTGTACTTTGCAAAAGTTATAGATTTAGCCCTGTACTTTAATTTGGTCATTTTTAATCCCTGTACTGGAATTTTAAAATTTGAGAAGTAGAGGACTAATATGACCAAATTAAAGTACAGGGACTAATAATAGAATTTAACCAAAACTTAATGGATAAATGGTTACCGGAAAAAAGGATCGGACTGCTGAATTTCAACGATTGAAGCAGTGACATCAATGACAACCGGTAAACAACCTCTGCTCCGCCAAGTCGATATCTAAAAAAAATTGGAAACTTTATGAGAAATCAACAAAGAAATGTAAAAAATGGAAATAGAAGAGAAAGTGTAGGTACTCTTGAGAGAGCGGAGGAAATCTTGCGTGGAGAAGAGGAGAAGAGGGATTTTCTCACTGAATCCCACTCAGCCCAGTTCAACCAGGGCACCAATTTGTAAGCATTAGAAGGTATTGTTGAGGATGAAAAGTCTTGGTTATAAGCTTCAACCGTTTCTTCTTTGAACCCTAGCAGTGGTTCCATTTGGGGATTGGGGACTGAACTGAGAGACTTTGAGAAGAAATATGATGAAAAGGAAATAGAGATTAATGGGAGACGCGCTAAGGTTTTTGTTAAACCCTTTGATCTAAAGTATTTATGGTCAACCTTGAACCGGAGTTCGCTCGAGTCGTTTAACTGCTTCCAAATGGTTGGGGTTTTTTTTTTTATGAAAGAAAATTTGATAGAAACCAATTACATAACACAACCATTATATTATTTATCCTCCTTTAACAAATTAATAACTTCTTTGGGAGCTTCATTGAAACTTGTAAGTTGGATTTCTAATTTAGACTGAATTTTGCAAGACGATCAGCCCTCAAATTCTGATTTCTTAGTATATATTTGATTCTCACTTTCCTTCTGTCCTCAGAATGCGTTGAGTCCTTATGAGAATATTTAATTTAGTTATAAAAACAATATTTAGCATTAATATATTTATAGGTCAAATTAAGTATAAATATGATATTAATATATTTTATATTTGTTTAACCTCGACCCGACTTGAAATTTTTGCTCACCCCACCTATATTACAAACTTAAAACAACAAATTAAGCTAAATTTAGGCCTTAAATATTTAAACTCAAGCTTAAATTTTTTTTACTCAAACTCTTTTTTTAAACCTTTTGAACCAAATCAACCAGATGTTGTGTTAATGGATTGGGTTCTTCCAATTATTAACATTTAAACCCATTAGGCTGGTTTTCATTGTTGGGACCAAGATTATTTTTAACATCAACTGTTATAGGCTTTAATTTTTTATAACATCATTTTCTCGTTCTATTCTAAAGCCAAACAAAATAATAAACATTAATTAAAATATTCAGAAATAATTTTTAATAAAGGAGATTACATTCGTGAAGTTTATTTCCAAATCTTACTAATTAATGTTATTATTAACATGGTACTCAACATTACTTGGGTATTAACCGCAAACTGGTGTTAAATCCGACATAGTTTCCGGCAGAGCCTCATAGGCATAAACAAGAGCAAGCCACCACGAAATTGGGAAAGTCAAGCTACCACAGACAGACTCGAGAAAAATGAGCCACAAAACCGAGTCAACACCGACTGGAGAAAACTTCTATTTTTCAGATATAGATAAACGTAAATGACTTGAAATTTTAAAACAATAACCATCCAACAACGCATAGATAATAGAATAGAAGGGATCTAAAAAATAACTGAAATAAATTTGATATCAATATGGGCCAATTACAACCCAATCAATCTCTCCCTAACCTAGTGGAAATCTAAAAATTACAACCCAATCAAAGGACTTTTGTTTCTTAACCTAAACTACAAAGCACAGAACAAGTTATGTTGGCATATACATTCAATGAATATATATATGTATAGAATAAGCAAATAATATACCAACAGAAACAAAAGTCACTAACCCAAATTTTCTACACTAAGGTTCTCCTACCAAAGACAGGAAAAACACCCCCCGGCCTGAGAACCCCACATCAATTCCACTGCACGTGCAATTTGCACAAAGAATATATAAATTTTGTCCTAACCTTTGGTTAATAATCTTCGCCTGCTGCTACTCCCTGATGAAGAAAATCAATCAATTTTCGGGTTTCGGTATTGTTAGAACTCCATTAGATTAGAGGGAATGAAGTTAGCAAAGTCGGAACTCCAATCAGTTTTTCTGCACATCTATGTGAGTATAAACTTTCAATCCAGACTGCTTTCTGAACCTACATAAGTTGGCCCCCTTACTTTAATCCGTTTCGGACCGTTCTCTAAGGGAGGAGGTTCCCTCATGTACTTTCCCACCTCGTGCTTCAACCTGTTGTTTCTATGGTGCTCTTGTTGCCTAATCATTGCTTCCTCATTTCCCAATTTCTTGTACTTGATGGAAATGGGAAGGTTGCTTCTTCCATATCTGTCCTTCAAAGTGTTCTCTGGGGATTCTTTGTAATTAGAAGCACGATTGGTGTTACGATTTGGTTCATCGTTTCTAGAGCAATCAGATGGCATTGATTGCCCACTTCTTTTTTCATGTTGGAGTTTCTTTAATCGCTTGAGCCCCTTTTGAAAAGAATAAAAAGGAAAATGAAACAATTAGATGTGGAAATGTAATCAACAAACGTGTATGATAGGATCAAAAGCCGATTTGTATCCTCTAACAAAACTCACTTAAGGGCAAAAGCAAACAAACGTGTATGATAGGATCAAAAGCCGATTTGTATCCTCTAACAAAACTCACTTAAGGGCAAAAGCAAACGACTGATGAGATGCATATTGTAAACTACACACTAAAAATATTGTAAACACTTCCCAGAAAGGAAAATAATAGCCCCCAAAAACATTCACATCGCATTTCTAAGTAAAAAGTTCAAGCTAAAAGAAGAATCACACTAAGGTAGCGATTGAAAGCTCGGATTTCAAAATATGGATTTACATTTCAATAATAGTGTAAGTTGTGTGCTAAAAGCATGTAAGTGCAATATTTTTAAGATTATTTCTCAAATTCATGGATTTGTTGGATGCCAATCTAAATATCGAATGAAGTTCCTATACATGTCATTTCTCTCAATTTCAATAGCTTCACTTTTTTATGATGAAATAAAAAAGGCAGTTTGAAAGTTAAGTTGGCCATTTTAAGATAAATTTAAGAAATTAACTTCAGAAAATGCTAAAATTATACCTGGTGTTCAGAGCTCTTTGATGCCATGGTATGGTTGCCATTTCTTTTCTCAACCTTCAAAAAAGAACGCCGTTTAACCCTAAATATCTCTGAATCAGAACTATCACTGTCATGGTCGACTATAGACCTAGTCACTGGTTCATGACCATTATACTGATGGATACCTGGACGATCTTCACGTGACAAACACAATACAGACGATTCATATGTGTTTTCTGAGACTTCTTCACAGAACCTTTTATCATTAGTGTTTCCTAGGTTAGCTAGCCCCTGAACCTGCTTTGAAATATATAAATACCAAACTTTCACTTAGAACAGGATCAGCAGCTGAAGTAGAGACGTAAACATAACAATACAAAATGTGGCGGCCTAACACTAAGATACTCAGCAGGTAGAGAGATGGATCTTACACTTTTTGCTGAGGATCCAACTTGCTCCACAAAAGAACAGAGAGTTGATGCGGCAAAAGAAGATAAAGCATCTGTCAGTTCAGGTCGAAAATTTCCAGTGTTATGGCTCAATGAATGATGTCCATATTCAACAGTTTGACCCGGAGCTGAAGTCACTGTAGCAATCTCAGGTTTCAAATCAACATTTATCTCACAGTATGGAAAGTATCCATCCTCTACATCATTCTCGAACTTATTTGATAGTGGATATGAATACATGTCATCACCATTTTCAGCTTGTCGCTCAACTGCTTTTGATATGGCATTGTCTTGCTCAAACTTCTTGGCAGCAGCTTCCATCTCTCTAACATCATCCCTCAAGAAAAGACAATGATGACTCCCACAGGGGAAGTCAAGTGACTTAATATCTGCAAAAAAGCCAATGAAGTTCATCATAAAATGAAATTTCATACCAAAGAGAAATTAACTAAAATAGAGCAGGATCAGAGAAATGTTTTACCATGTCGCAGGCAAACAGGATGAGAGTAACAGCTGCAGTTAACAAAAGCAATGTAACAGTCACGTTTGCATAAAGTGCAGACGACAGTTCTATGATAATTTGGAGATACACTGGTGCATGCCCTTGATTTCATAATGGACCAACGGGCCCGGTGCAAGAAACGTATCAGCTTTACAAATGAAGCCTTAATGGAATGATGAGAGGCCAAATCTGCTGGCGAATAATCCAAATCTTCCAGTTCTAAACTTGAATTGAGAAGCATAGCTTCTTTGCACAGAAGTTCCTCGTGAGGAAGGAGAGGCACCCTGTTGAGATGTGCATAACGCAAGCATGCCACAGCACCCAAAGGAAACCAATCCCCGATAGCAAAATTCACAGCCTCGCCGCAGTTGAACCCTAAAAGATCACAATTAGAAACATATTCATCAAATTCTGTAAGAGCAGAGTAAGAACAGCTGCTTAAGAAGGCCTTACCATGACTGAACCCAGCATGATATGCTCTTGGAAAGGTAATTACAAACTCTCCAGGGTTCTGAACAGCCTTGTAGACAGGGACATCATGTTCCAACAAGATATTTGGAGGAAATAATGTTGTTTTACCCAAAAGCACATCAAAAGCTCCATCTTCACCATCCACGGATAGGACATCATTAGTGTACACGTGTTCCTTGACAACCTTCTCAAATCTTAAAGCCGAGTGACCAGGTACACCATACCAAGTTTTTGAAGCCCCACAATGATGATAATTAATGCTGCCACAAAAAAGAAAAGGATTAATTACAGAATACTAAGAAAGTAAATAACTTAAAAGGAATTAAATGTTTGATAACATTTACCTATACAAATAATGATCCTCCACATGCCAAGCAAATATGCTAAATAGCATTCCTATGTAAAGCATGGGGTCGGTTACTCCCTGAAACAAATATCAGTTCAATACAACAGGACCATAGATGTGTGCAGATCAATAATATGTAAATATGGAGAGTTAAATTGAGATTTGGATCATTTCAATACCGGAATTGCTGTTTCAAGAAGACGCAAAGTGGACTTTGGCAGCCGTGAGAGTTTCTGAAATCAACCGAAACAAAGTATATAAATTCCAACTGAACCATAATCAAGAACAGAGATAGAACCAATCATAATAGTAGTATCAAATTGGTTGCTCAGTTGACAACCTTGAAGTTATTAAAATTCAATTGGCGATTAAATAAACTAGAAATTTTACCATTCTAAAATTTGATATCGTGGTAAAATTAAGCAAACAGACCACTAGAAAGAAAAATGAAATATATAGAGATGATAGTACTGAAGTCAACACCTTCAAATTCCATTTGCTAGTTCCAAGCAGGTCACTGGGAGAAGAAGAAAAGGCACTACCCTCAACATCACAAGCATATTCAACACTTTCCATCTTCCCACAAGCAATTTCATGCCAAAATTCTTTTTCCATGTATGTTGCAGGAAGACAACCAGCACTATAATATCTACGAGAAAACACCTTGTTCGCCATTTTCTCGAAATCACGAAATGTATAATTTCTGAAAAGGCCATGCTCAAACTCAAAAACCAGAAAAATACACGACGCACAAAACAAAATTTGTATCAAGTAAGAGAGCTCACCTTCCACTCATGAAAAAGGTGACTCTGTCATCAGTATCCCACTCAGCAAGACGAAGGGGCTGGACTCTTGTTGTGAACTTGAATCCTGCTTTCTCCTTCATCAATACAGCTCCAGCAGGAACGGTAGCACTTAAAGGGGAAATGATTTTGCATATTCCTGCAAATTACACAGCAAATATTAAAACCGCTTCAGCATTTATTTAATTAGAAGGGAAAAAAGAAACTAAAGAGGCATTTTTTACAAAATTTTCCCTCAAAATCCAAAGAAGCATATCCCTTCTTTTTGGTTTTTTTGGTGTGCCAAAGAACTAACAATTTCTGTTACAGATCTTTACTCTTACTTTCAATAAAAAAAGGCATATAAAAACATAAAACGTAGATATGGACCATCATATGTCTCTATTTTCTATGTTTTTTCTAGACTGTATTTTCTAGTCATTCAACCAAGGCCGGGGAGGTGATTGGCGCTGGTGTTGAGACTTGGAGATGGAGATGGAGATGGAAACTGATGAAATTATTAAAGACAGAATCTAAAAGCACAGGTCTTACCATATTTTGAAGCTTCAGGAGCTATCTTCTGCAAATAAACCAAAGGATCTTCAAACTCCTCCTTTGTAGGGCAGTATACAGGACATTCTGGGATTTTCTCAGTCCATTCTAGATCACTAGTGTAAAACTTATCAACCTTGCGCTTTGAAAAGACATCCTTCTCACATGAATCAACATTTGACCTAGAAAACGATTCAGCATTCCCCTGCAACCTCACTCCACATGATGCGGAAGCTCTCAAAGCATCTCCCCCACTTCTAGACATCATATTTGTGACACCAGATGGCCCACAGACGGTTTCTGATTTTATTCGGTGAAGCCTTTTACGCTTCAATAACTCTAACCCATTTCTTACCTCTTTTGGACAAACACACCCTTCCTTCCACCTACCAAAAGTAGATAAACAAATTTAAAGAAGCATATATCAGTACATAGAAACAAAGACAGAACCAAACTTGAGAAACATGTAATGACAACACAAAATCAGCCTCAACATTTACGAGGTTAAATAGTTCAACTTTCAAACAAATCAGCACCTAACTGCTATCTAACTGACCTCCATACTTGCATGCAGCTACAACAATCATAACACACTAAATGCACACAGGCAACACCATTAGTTTAAAAGTCTTTCAGCAAGTTATAGTTAAATATTAGTTCAACGTCTGCTGCAATTAACTACTATCACCTAGACCGTTAAACAAACAAACAAACAAAAAAAACCTACTATCACCTAGACTGATAGAAAGTAGAAGTTTTTCAACGTAGCTCTTTAAAAGAATAAATTGTCAACAATCCCAGTATTTTGTTTGCATCAGCCTCTGCCAAAATAAATAGAAAACAAAAACCGTATTCTAGTGTAACAGTCAAAGATCATTTCAAATCAGAGTACTAAATCAGGTAGCAAAATTTTGAAGCATTTACGCCCATGTTTCATTCACCATCACTAGACTAGACAATATCCATCCAGAAATAATTAAGAGAAGAACAAGGTTCATTCTGAAATGATACAGTCAAAAGGATAAATTTCGGAACATGCATAACCATTTGTAGCCAAGATTAAATGTGAAACCAAAAAGCCGACACCATCAGAACCGGGATAATTCCTAAAGCATACAGAAGACAGATGGTTGACTGAGTCTAAATCAACTCAATGACCCAATTAAGTTAAAATTACACCAAAACTTTCCATTAAAAACGTGAGTCAAAGGTTTACGACAAGTTGAATTCATCGTACATAACATACATATGTCATAAATATAAAGTCAAAAAAGGAGCAACAACAGAAACCCATGTTAAATCTTCAGTCAAAAACCAGACAATTTCAACAATAATACACGGTATTACGAGAACAAATTTTTTAATTAAAATGAAATACATTAAATAACTTTAATCTTATCCACAAAATGTAAAACGTAGTCAAAATAAACTCTAGCTCAAGAATGAAATTCAACAAGCAGGCACGTAATTTAATTTATTAATATAAAAATGAAGCATCCATCATCACAAACAAAACTATTTATTAATAGAAATAAAGGAAACTCTGTAAAATTTAAGTAGTAATTCTAAAATGAATGATTAAAAAAAAGAAGGAAAACTGTTAAAGCATAATCCGTCTGCTCCAAGAAAACGTGAAGCACTATGTTAAGTCCATAAAGTTCTCATTCACGAATTTCTTTCTAGATTTTTTTATAAAAAAAAAATTCTAGTTTCCGAAAAGATGTAGAACAAATCTAGGAAACCAGAAAAATTATGGAAATTTTAATAAACCGTTTCGAAATTAAAAATGCTTTGGATCCGTACAACAACAGAATAAATAAAAAAATAAAACCGTATAAAATCCATTAAAAATCTCAAAAAATTCAAAATTAAAAAGAAATCAACAGAAGAATTGACGCACCATCTCATTCCTCAATGCTTCTTTGCACGCCACCGTTTTGTCACAATTCACCGAACGAAACAAACCGAAATAAAACGAAAGAAAAAGCGCGCAAAATCCGCAAATACCAAACCCTAAATCATGATCTTCACCATTTGCAAGCAACAAACGCCGACCACACGCGCCACATTCTCAAAACGCGCCGCGTACTCCACCGGAAAGAGTCAAACTTGGAGATCCGTATCCGAATCACGAAAAAGAAATGCTTAAAAACATTACAGGAAATTATCAATACCAGAGAGATTAGAACTTTCTGGCGAACCGGAAGATTCTCTTAACAAGAGAACAAGCACCTTCCCGGCGGAGGGAGGCAGTTTTCCGACGAGAGAGAAAACAAAAGAGAGGAAGAAATGAAGGAAAAGGGAAGGCTTGGAAAAGTGGAAAAGAACAAGGGGAGGATAATTTATACGTTTTATACCCAAATTTTAATGCTTTAGATGAGCTTTAATTAATATTACTAATTAATTCAATAAATTTATTAAATTAAAGGGGAAAAAAAAAAGAAGGAAAATTATTAAAGAGGAGTTGTGAAGGAAAGTGGTGGTTGTTCGGTGGTTTAACATAAACACCTTGCCGGCCAAAAACGCTTTTTTATTTTTATTATTTTTCCTTCTAGTTTTAAGGAACCTTCCGTGCTTATTCCTTTTTACATCATTACCCTTTTAACAAAATCTTAATTATAAATAAATTAAAAATATATGACTTATAATTTTTTTTAAATTTCATAACCAAGATTATTATATTAGTTAAATTATCATGCATTTCATTTATTTATTTATTATTTCTGAATATTAATTAAGACTACACTATAATTTTTTAGTGGGTGAATATTATTGAAAGGTCCCTCTGTTATAAAAACTTGATCAATTTAGTTCATTTAATATTAAAAAGAATCAAATAAGATCATATTGAAAAAAGAGCTAATATATACCGTCTAAAAATATCATTTATTGTTTAATAAAATTAATATTTTTAAAGTTTTTATAGTTTTATAAATAAAAATTTTTATTTGAAAATGAATTGTGATTGAAACAAATCATTTTCAATCCATTTTTTATACAATAAATATTAATTTTATTGCAATTTGAACTTATTTGATTTATTTTAATTTATAGAAATTAAATTGATCTATTTAATAATAGATGAACTAATTTGATTTAACCTTATAATGTAGGACCTCCCACATACTTTAACCTTTTTTAATGCCACCTGTAAAATTAAAATATTCTATCAATATCAAATAAAATTCAAATTCCGTTTTAAACTTAAAAACTTTTATAATTAAAATTTTAAAGTATCAATTTTATATTAATATCCTTTCATCAATATCTCTATTAGTGTGTTTTTCAATATCTGACGTGTATACTTAAACATGTATACATTAAACATGTATACTTACTACATGAACAATTTAGATCTGACATGTTAAAAATGTAGTTCTCCTAAAAAAAGTTAGATTCAATATTTCAATAATATGTTTGTAATTTTTTTCCATACTTTAAATGTATTTCAAATTAATACTTTGATGATTCAATTAGCAATTTAGAATGGTTTGAGTTTATGGACTAATTTAAAAATTAAGGGACAGTTTTGGAGCGATTTGTGGAATTAACCCTTGATATTTTAAGTTCTGTAAAGGGGGGCTTTCTTGTCAATTCACGTGGACGGTGTCATCGAAGACTTCCGGTTCCTGTTTGGGTCAGAGAAAAGAAAGAGTCCGGAAAGATCATCACGTTATCACGTGTATTTGTATATGTGCTTATCAATTAAATCTGATCGTCCATTGAACTTAATCAGGGATTTTAACGGTCAAGAAGTAACGAAACCTGTGGATTCGGCAATTCCTGATTGACATTGTTGGTTCAGACAGCTGAGCTGTACTGTAACAGCTCCACCTACCTTGTAATTAGTTAGGCCACTCTCCGAAAAGACAACACAGTCCTTATGTGCTTCGCCCTTTTATGCATAAAAGCAAGGTTATGTTAGACCGTCTGTAATTACAAAGTTAATTCAATTTGTAACAAGATCAAATTATTTCACAATATTAAATTTTATGTCTAATGTTTTTATTTGCATTTTTTAATTTATTTAAAATAATGGAAATATTAGTTTTTATTTTAATTTATCAAAATTTATTCTTCATATTTTTCAAAAATTAAAAAATTAGCCCAATTACTGGAAAATACATCATGTTTATAAATTATTGAATTGCTTATATTACTAATTTTTTACATAAATGGGTGAATTATTTACTTTCGAGTTAACTATTTAACGATAAATTTTAATAATATTATCCAATTTGACTAATTTCTTAATTTTAGTTTCCATAAAGTACAATAGTCAAATTATGAAATTAAAAAAATTATTATTCTCGTTTTTTATAAAGTATATGTATGAATTTAAACACAATAATATTAAATTCATTCTTGAAGATAAAGTTTCAACGGACTTTAAAATAAACCGCAATCATCTAAGATTGAATTTAAACGACTACTGAATCAAAGCTTTTCGGAAAAAAAAAAGTATCAAAAGGATTTTTTTTTCTTTTTTCACATTCAATACACCATAGAGATTGTAGATCAAATTTTATGAAAATATATATATCTATTTGTGTCCAATTTTTCAAGTTACATTTTTAGATATGTCATTTGTGTGTAAAATAACTGACTTAATTTGTTAATAATAAAAGTCTAGTAACTCAATGAAAACAATACAAGTGACTTAATTAATTGTTAAATTGTTAAGTAAGGGAATATATATTCTTGGATTAATGAGGGGGTTTGGTTCACGAAATGTAATGCAAGTAAGGGAACATTTAAGCAGTGATGGGTTGTTTGGTTCACGAAATATAATATTATCCTGGTAATTGAGTTATTGGAATGTAAGATCACTTAGAATAATATCGAGTATGTTTCATTAGCCTATTTGGTTTATTCATAGGTTACCTAAAAATATATTTTACTAAATTGAGCATAGTATTTTATCTTACTAAAATTGGGTAGGTGTAACACCCTTACTTGGTCTAGAGGCTTGCTTAGGTAGGGAATGTTAAATTCGTCACTAGAGCAACTCATGGAGTTTCAATTCCTTAATCGAAACCATTGGATGTATTAATATGATTACCTAAAGTTCAAGGGTTGATTTGAACCTTCATCGAACATTTCCAAGCCAAACTATACTTATATAGGAAAAGAGGTATTGATACCAAAAGGTTGAAGGGGTATCAATAACTTTACAAGAGCACTATTCACTTTTAGGTTTGATGTTTTGCAGTATTGATACCAAAGTGTCGACTAGTATCAATGCTAGGGCCAAGGGTATCATTATTGAAAATTGAGGATGCCTAATTTAGCTATGATGTTTGCAAGTATCGATACTAAAAGATCAGATATAGATACTTACTCTTGAGGTATCAATATTCAATCCTAGAATTTGAATTCTACAATAAAATTTAGCATCCTTACAAGCTTAAGACACAAGTTAGAGAAACTTATCACACAAGCAATCCATATAAACATATTTCAATCATCACTTTCTCAACATTCAACCGAACAAACTCATCTAATGACTACATGGTTTCAAAACATGTACTTGAGAAGATTGTGACTCTTGCATCTAATGCAACTTCTCGACCACTTCATGAAACCTCAAATCAACAACTTATGTGCAAAAAACATAAAAATCGAACATTGACCTTTCATTATAGTTAGTGGTTGACCACTTTGATAGCCAACACCAATTGTATTGACTTGAATCCTCTTTAGCTCCCTTTCGATGTTCAATGATGGAAGCCTGATTCAAGTGTTGGATCTTTCTATATTACACTTTCATAGGGGTGAATGTAAGAGGGGCAAATAAGGGTGTTGACCCAAAAAAAAATTAATCCATTCACAATGACGGAATTAAAATTTTATATATGATAAAATTACATTTTACCCCTCAAATGAAAAAACTTCTACCCAGTCCTTTAAAAATTAATAGAATCATAAATTAATATATGATAAAATTATACTTTAATCGTTATTTATAATTCAATTTCAAATCCTCAAAAGATTTTCTAAATTCACTCATATGGACACAAGCTTACTATTATTAAAACCTTGTTTTATATTAGTTGGAACATTGACACTCGTTCATTTGGAACAACTTCTGAAATTCTTAATTTGATTCGCTAATTCGAAATCATAGTTTTTTTTTTTTAATTAGAATCATGAAAAGTAAATTAAAAGAAAAAAAAGAATAATGTACTAAAATAAATATTAGAGTAGTTGTATTCACACCGTTAAGGAAAGTCAAAGCCTTTCTTATACATTTTTTTTTTTTTTTTACATTTTCTGGGGGGAAAAACAGTTATATTAAATTGGTAGGAACTGACAAAACATGCCTTTTTATTTAATTATATAAAGTAACTGCCACAATAAAAGTAGTGTCTTAAGGCTCCTCCAACCACTCTGCTGCACCTGATTTTTTCTTGTTAAATTATTTTTTAGTCTAAATTTCACAATTATTATTATATTGGGATTTAATTTTTTTGTCAAAATTAGATTTTAAACTTGATAATTATTTTTATATTAGAGTCTGAATTTTTTTTATCTAAGTTAGTCTACGATATTTTTTTGAAAATTCTAAAGTTCATGCTACGATATTTTTTTGAAAATTTTAAAGTTCATGCCACAATATGAGAATAATTGTTAAGTTCAACTCTTAATAAAAAAACAATTGTCAAGTTCGGTGATCAACTTGGTTAAAAAATTGTTCAAATCCCAATGTGAAAATAGTTGCCTTGTTCAAGGCCTAATTAGGACAAAAAAAAGGTTCAGGTCCTAATGTGTGAATAATTGTTAAGTTCAATCCTCAAGTACTAATTTAATCATTTTTTTGTTAAAATATATCATAAATTTGTGCACTCTTAGTAAATTTAGAATTTAGTCATTGTAGTTTTATTTTTAGGAATTTAGTCTCTCTACTTTCGGATTTCAAAATTATTATCCAACTGTTAATACTGTTAAATTTGTTTTATTAATTTCAGGCTATTACCACACCAAATTTTAGTTGCATTGTTACTAAGTGATTTTTTCTAATTTCAAAATATCACATCGAAAAATTTAACAAAAAGAATAGCGTTAACAATTGGATCTAGATTTTGAAATTTGAAAATTAAAGAGACAAAATTCTTAGAAATAAAAGTAAAGAGACTAAAATTTAAATTTTCAAAGAGCACAGGGATTTATGACATATTTTAACATTCTTTTTTCATATTTGAAAATCATATTAAATTTCAACTAAATTATGTATGGGATGAAATTCATGTGGTAAAATTCTTTCAAGGCTATAATTTTCATGGTTAAAATATGCTTTTATATTTTGTATTTTTTCAGAAATTTAGTTTTTTATTTTTATTTTGAAGAATTCAATTCCTCTAATTTTTTAATTAAAAAAATGTAAATTTAATTGTTAGTACAATAAAAATTTTATTATAATGTCTTTTTCGGTTACATGATTGCCACGTGAGTGTTTTTATAATGAGTAAACTACAAAAAATAGATAGTCACTCAACTTTAGTTTTCTTTTACCACTCAACTATTATATGTTACATTTCAGTTACTAACGTTATCGAATTATGACATTTTGATCACTCATATGCTAATTGTCGATGCAATCTTAACAGTAAAATATCTAATTATTTAACAAAAAAATCTAAAATTTTTAAAATTCTGAAAATATGAAAAATCTTTTTAAAAAATGAAAACTTATAAGTGGAGTTTTTAAGCATTACAAGTAAGGTCAAGGAATGACAATTGTCTTATAGGAGTATAGTAGAATATATATATATATATATATATATATATAAAGACAGATGTTAAATTTTTAAAGCTATTTATGGAATAAAAAAGTATACTACGAGTATATCAAATATCAATTTTATAATATTAAAATATGATATCTATATAGTATTTATACAAAATAAACCGTATAAAATTTATAATATAGTTTTAGAATACAATATTTATACAATTTTAAAATATATATACCATATTTATAGGATGCAAATTTAGTATTGATTATTGTACATATATTGTTTTAACTACGTATAATTATTTGATATACAAATTGTAGAGTGTTTTAATTTCACAAACGGGGTTAACAGGTTGACGAATGTCCTTAATTGATATTTTAAATAATTAAAAACATATAAATGAGACACGTGATAGCCCTGTAACCCGTTTATGGAATTAATAAACTTCACCGTCTATTTATGAAATAGCTATCCTTTAAATATTTAAAAAAAAAAGTCAGTACTTGGTACACTGGCAATGTACTTTTTTTATTCCACAAGCAGTCTTAAAAAATTATAACCTACCTCTTTTAATATTTTATTATACTATTATAAGACACTTGCCAATCTTCTGACCCTTCTTATGGAATCTAAAAACTCATGAATCAAATATTTTCTCTTTAAAAAAAGTGTAAAACTAGTTTAGCGTTACATTTTATTAAAATATTACCTAAATTTTGTATAAAAATTAATTTTTTAAAATTATTATAATTTATTTAAATAAAATAAAGAACTTTTATAAGCATAAAAATTTATAAACACTAAATAAAAAACAAATAAAACTGATTATAATTAATTTAAAATAAAAATATTTAAAAATTGAAAAGTTTAATTGAAAATAAAATGTTATTTAAAAGAAAGATATTTTTATGAAATAATGTATTTAAATTTATAATAATATATTTTAATATTTTAATTGATGCATATATCAATAAAAAATTAGTATATATATTCCTAAATTTTTTTATAAGGTAAAAAATTTGACATAATCTAAATTTTTTTCGTACAAATTTGTACGAAACTGACATTTTTGGTACTTTTGGAGGAGTAGCTAAGTTAAGATATTGGAAAATTTATTGAATCCCTTTCTTTTTTGCCAAAAAAGGGGGAAAAAAACCTTTGATGATTGCTTCATTCAGTGAAAAAAATAAAAATAATAAATCCATGGCTTAAGTAAAATTCGTACACCCAATGTATTAGAAAAGAAAAAAGGTTGATATCCACAGCCTACTACCATTAGGGAAGGGACACATTCCAATGTGTTTGTTAAAGTTGGATGAGACTATACTATTCTAGATTCAATTTCTATATTTATATTTGATTTAGGTAAACTGTATTAGTATGAGTAGTTATTTAATTATTAATAATTTTTTTGAATAATTAAGTAATTAAAAAATAAATTTATTAATAATTGAGCGAGTAATTGAAAATGTTTTGTTGGTTTTTCCAATATACCCATTAGAACGAGTCTAGTGACAAATCCTTTGTACTTTATAGGACCATTAAGGTGGTAGACGTTGACCACTAGTTTTAAAGTTGTTCCATACCCAAAATGAAGATTGGATCATTAACCAGTAGTTAAGGTAGGAAAGACTTTTGCCATCTCACCTAATCTCGTGGTTCAAATTTTAATTTATTTTTATAACTTATTAAATTTAAATATTTAAGGAGTCAAATATCAAAAAGATAATTTAACTAATTTGAATTTGAAAAAGTCATACTTGAATTTAATATAAAATAACAAATAAATTAAAATTATTATTTGAAGTTTGAATCCAGCAACAATTTTTATGTTGGGGGTTAAATTTTTTTAGTTTAAATTAGTTTCTAAACTTAATAATTATTTCACATTGGGGCCTAAACTATGCAACTATTCCCACATTAGGAATTGATTTTTTTATCCAAATTAATCCTATTACTTAACAATTATTCCTACGTTGAACTTAGACTTTAAGGCTTTCTAGAAAATATAATAGACTAACTTAGACAAAAAAATTCAACCTTAACGTGAAAATAATTGTCAAGTTTAATAATTAAATTAAACAGAAAAAATTCAAATCCAACATAAAATAATTATTAAAGTTAAAACTTAACTTAATAAAAAAATTGAAACTTTAATACGAGAATAATTATCAAATTTAACCCAAAAGAAACGAATTTCCTCTTACAATCTGTAGTCCTAGATTAAAAATTCTGCATACTCCAAAAGGGTCCAAAATTGGAATTGACTTCAACAGGAATTTAAGTCCAAGTGGAAGTGGTCAATAATAAAATTGGTGAGAAGTCTTATCATGTATGACTAAAATAAATGCAAATTTGTATCTTTTATACTATATTTTTGTCATTTAAAAAAATATTGTCATATCACTCGCAAAAAAACTTTATTTTAAATGTGAAAAATGGAAAGTAAAAATATTTTAAAAAAGATTATTGTGCTTAATAGGAAAGGAAAATGAACTTGAGTTAAATTTACAAATAATTTATTTTACTTCTTACATAAAATACGGAATATAGATTTGAATTAAGGTAAAAATTTTAATATTTAAAAATCATTAAAATTATACATAAAATTCGATCCCGTGTGTAATGTAATACATGAATTATGATTTTTGTACAAATTTATGACATACATAACTCCTTTTTATTTTTACAAATCGTATATATAAATAATTATATTTATATAATATAAAAATATATTACAACTGCATTAAAATAAAAATATTATACAACAATCAAAAGTTCACGTATATATAATTACATCAAAATAAATTTATACATATCATATTACAAATTAAAATAAATTTTAACCCAATATAAAACTTGTCTTGAAATGCAATCAAAGGGAAAGAAAGGGTCTTGCTTAGAAAGATTTACTCCAAAGCCAACTGTGGTTTTCTTGCTTATAAAGATTTGCTCAATTGCTCCCTCTCTCACATTTCTTATTTATTTAAAGAAATCTTATTTAAAGAGCCAATACCATTAAGCCCCCACCAATAATGTATTAATTAATTCAACCATGCAACCATGTACATCACTTTTCTTTTCTATCCACAACATTAAAAAAAAAATCGAAAGTCGAATCAGTTTAATCAATTTTGTATAATTAAAAATAATTATCGATAAAAATATTTTTAAAATTTGTTTAATTTTTTAATTAATTAAACTTAGAGCTAGAAATCCAATTAATTTATCTTTCGATTCGATTCTTATAGCATTGACTCTGCGCTTAACTATAATTATAATTCATATTAATACGGTGTCACTTTTATCTTTTTATAATTTTGTATTATATTTTGTATAATTATAACTTAAAAAAGGAATATATAATAAAATAGGGACAAAATAATTTAATGGAATCCAAATGAGAGATTAGGTATCTTAAGGATAAAATTCAACCCTCTTGGGAAGGATTAACTAATCTTATACTACAAAAAGGTGAGTCTACAATATCCCTCCACCAATGATTAAAAGCATGAAAAAAAAAGGGGGGGGGTTAGCTAACATCCAAATCATTATCAATGTTACATCATTAATTTTGAATTAGTGGTGTCTTAATCAGCTAAAGATTTGCGCGTCGTCGGTCGTGTCTTTTGGGCACGGACAAGGTCGTCTTACAACAATGGTTGATGACAGTTGTGGAAATGGTATGTGCTATGTGAAATAAAATAAAATAAAACTTAGGCAAGAAGGAAAAATATTTGATTTCAATTAGGGGAAGTAATTCGTAGAATTTTAAATTAAAAGTTTTAGGTTGGAATCTTATAAACCAAGAAAATAATTTTGAGAAAATTTTGCTTTGTTTATAGGTTAATTTAATTTAATTTAATTTTGGATTTAGTCGAAGTTTAATATAGCTATTAGATATTGAATATTGTTGACGGGTTAACTTATCCGAAAAATATTGTTGAAGATTGTTGATTAGTTCCCAATAATTAAAAGTATTGTCTCACAGATTTTGCTAAGAGTTAGCGTGCTGTGAGAGGATGCTTGGTGGCAGAGGGCCTAGATCACAAAGCTAGGAGTGTCTCGGTTGGTAGACTTGCAAGATTTGAGGGAGAAGCGTCAGTATATGGCGTGTAATAATTATGGAGTCCACTTGCATATAGGGGGACTCAAACCAATAATTTGAGGCTTATGCAGGATATAATATTAGAGCTGAGCAAAAAAATCGAGAAAATCGAAAAAACTATTCGAACCGATATTTTGGTTTGGTTCAGTTCAATTTGTTTTTGGGTTGATGTTATCACCCAAACTGCACAATTTGGTTCGGGTTTGATTTTTTCACATGGAGCTCATTTTATCCAAATCAAACCAAATGAAAAAAAATCCATATTTAATAGGCGTAATTTTGATAAAATAATAAATTAAAATTTTTAATATTTATATAGACTAATTCATTTAACTGTACTATTATTATTATTATTATTATTATTATTAAAATTAAAAATTAGATATAATCATACAAAAAGTTAAAGTTAATAAAAATATTCTATAAAAAAGATTACGAAAGTAATCTATTTGTATTAGAATAAGTGAATATTATTTAAATATAATAATTATAATTATAATTTTAAGACAAAAATTATTAAACTTTATAATATTTTATTTATAAAAAAATAACTACACACAAGTTGTTAATTAAAACTAATTAGAAAATATTATATAATATTTTAAAATTATTTTTACTATTTTAAATATAAAAGATTTATTTTTATATTAAAAAAATTAAAACTAATCATAAATTCAATAAAAAATTAAAATTCGATAAAAAAAGAAACGTCCAAACGTCACCAATTCAATCGATTTTCAATTTATGGATATTTTTCTCGAAACTCCCTGCCTTCATTTATGCTATAGGGACTTGATTTAAACTCTATGTTTACATTTTGTCACAATGCTAGAAAATAATTTCAATTTTCTCCATCAAATTTTCCAATAAGCTACTTTTTGGCATATCTCAAATCAATTGGGAATCTAATTTCAACGAAAATCAGTCCCCGACGGGGTGTTATAATCCAAATCTTGATTTCAATTATTAAAATTACAAAAGTTGACCCCTTTAAATAGGGTTAAATTTACCAGATAATGATTCGAATTTTAATTTATTTAGATTACATCCTCGATTCGAATTTTAATTTATTTAGATTACATCCTCAAAATATCAATGTACAATCAATTAGCATTTTTCATCAGTTTAGCCATCAATTTAATTGTTAAATGTTAAATTGAATCTGATGTGGAGCATGTTTAAGATATTGTATCAAAGTTCAAGCATGGTATACCTATATACGTGTTTTTTTTTTTTCTTTTAAGAAGTAATATTTCAAAATTTGAATAGAGCTTTATATGTACATTTTAGCGGGTCAATTTCAATTTATTCTTATAGTAGATACACCGGTGTTTAAATTTTGATTCTCACATCTTAAATACATTCCACATCTGATCCAAATTAGCATTTAATGTCCAATTTGGTAGTTGCACTAGTAGAAGAACCTAATTGATACAATACTAATACTTTATAGGACTCAATTGGAATGTTCTGAAGTTACAAGATCAATTTGAAATTTTTATAAAATTTTAAAGATATTTAGTACAATCGACCTATTTTTATAGAGTTTACAAATACTAATATTGTGAAATAACAAGTACAAACAAATGTTCGAGCAACTACAAGTAGAACTAAATCAACACAAAGCACAAACATATGAAAACCTAGAATATAAGTGAATAAAACTCATACATGACAACAATAAATAGTGAGACTTAAGACCCGTACGTGACAATTATACATGATAGGACTTGAATCTTGATACTAAAAAACCTAGAACCTCAATATCTGTCAACAAGGCTAATGCCTCGTTGACATAATTATCCTATTTAATTTTAAAAAAGAAAATGAGATAAAAACTGGTAAATGTACTTAAATAGGGACTTGATCAAATTAATCCCTATACTCTTAAATGGATCAATTTAGTTATTGTATTGTTAAAAGGAATCAAACAAAAACAAGCTGGAAAAAATTTAACATTTACTATTTAAAAATATTATTTATTGTTTAACAAAATTAAATGAAATCTTTTTTAATAATATAGAGACTAAATTAATTTATTTAACAATAAAGGGATTGATTTAATTTAATCCTTATAATACAGGGACTTACTAGAAATAAAAATTCAGACCATCAAAAGCAGAGGAAGCAGAGATGTGAAAGGAAACACATAGGTTAGAGTGTCTCTATGTAGTTTGTGAAAACATAATGAGGAATT
The DNA here is from genome assembly GCA_020496765.1 of Gossypium stocksii. NCBI lineage: Eukaryota > Viridiplantae > Streptophyta > Magnoliopsida > Malvales > Malvaceae > Gossypium > Gossypium stocksii. Next base: position 83,568,973 of record CM035625.1, on the reverse strand, counting down.
ATATGTTAGCTCATCTTTTGATGAATAACTTATAATTTGGTCAAATGCATATGATTTCAAGGCAAAGTGAAAGATGCTACAAGCTAAGTACCATTTTTTTTTTTCACATTAAATAAAGAGTTATGAAAGATGCAAGAATCCTTATCCATTATATTTCAAATAAGTCCCAAAATATATTATATTATATGAAATTCATCATTAATGGGGGAATTGACAGATTCTTCCATGTGCCTACATTGATAACAATGTTTAAAATGGGGAAAACTAGGGATCTGATTGCATCAATTTTAGAATAATTACACCATGACCTTAAACAAATGAAAGTGGACATATAATATGGTGACACCATGTGCTTTTGTTGTATAAATCAAATTCTAATGGTTAAATTATCGTTTTGGTCCTTTTATTATATTTATAATTAGAATTTAATTCTTATACTTTAGTTTGATTCATCGTTTATTTTATAATTTTATTAGTTAATCTAAATAGTACCGGATAGGGTTAACTATTTGAGTTAAAATATTGATGTGTCATATAAAAAATAAAAGTTTGCATGACAAGTTGGAAGGGATTTAAAAAAAAAAAAACTCACATCAATATTTTAATAGAGTAGCTAGCTAATGGTGTTATTTAGTTGGATTGACTAATGATATTATAAAAATAGTTACCAATTATAACAAATTAAAGTATAATAATTAAATCATAAATTTAAATATAATAAAGGGACCAAACCCATAATTTGACATGTTATAACTTATTTACAATTGATAATGACAAAAAGGAAAGAAAAAAAAAAGGTCTGAGAAACCAAAATTGTAATAGGAAAAGAAATTTGGTAAACGATTTAATTATTGAAGTCTAATTTTAGGGTTTTCAAAAAAAATAAAAAAACCGTGAAGATAATGGGTTTTTTCTATTTTGTGCTTGACCAAGGCTATTTTTAACCCAAATTATGTAATTATTACACGTGGAAAAAGTAAAAAAGAAAATTTTGAAAAACATTGAATTCCAACATAGGGCAAATTAATAGTAAAAAAATAAAGACCTTCAAATTTCCCCTTTTTTTTTTTTTTTTTTTGTTTAACAATGGTCCACCGAATAACATTCTTGGACTTCCCTAAATTTCATGCATGGTGACAAATCAAGAGAAGGTTATCGATTTTCAATTTAATATCTACCATTGATTTGTCTCGTTTAATTAAATAAATTATTAAAAATAAAAATAAAAAAATTCAATTTGAGTGTCGATTTAATTAGTTCATAAATATATTGGTTTGACTCATTATTTTGAATCGATAGCCTGATTGATTATTAATTTGATCACTTAAGGATATAAATGATACCTTAGCTTAACAATAACAAAATGATTTGATGAATTTTGAGATTTAACATCAATCTCGAGACAACTTCTATCTCCGCTACTGATCAAATAAATAAAGTTAGTTGATTATTGATTACATATTTTCATTATTGAACCGATTAATTTAATTGAGTTCTAATACATACTAATTTTCTTTCAAAGTATATTTATCATATATAATATTTAGATTTTAAACCAATATTCAAACAATTGACTTCTACGTAGGAGCGATAGTGGAGAGAAGGAATTAGTAGGGGCCTCGATCTCTTTTTTGATCATTTAAAATTTTATAGTACATGAAAAAATTACATTTTAATACCAAAAATAATAAAATTTTAATTTAATCTTTTAAAAATTATAAAAATATAAATTATTAAAATAATAAAATTATATTTTAATTCACGTAAAAATATATAACTTAATTTTCACGCCTTGAAAAATTTCTAACTTTAATCCTACTGCTATTTACGCTTTACTTTTTGTATTAAAAAAATGGATTGAAACAACTTAAGTGATTGATATTATAATTGATTCAATTAAAACAATGGAATAAAAAAAAAAAAGAAATCATTGATTAAAACAATTTTTTATTTTATTTTTTAAATGGAATGAAAGGAAGACTAAAAAAGATGCCGCCATGCAATCATAGCCGACACGTCTTAACTAAATCCCACGTCGCGACCCTTAATTTGCTCAGTGTTTATGGAACAATGAAAAGAAAAAGCTTTCTTAGCTTTGAAAAGGTCAAAAGCTTAGCCCACCGTTTTGATTTCACACATTTGAATTTTTTAAAAGAACATATAAAATCTAAAAAATATATGAATCTACCAAATTCTAATACGAAACATCGTAAATTTTACTCTCTATTTTATTATTTAAACTCAACTAAAAATAAAATTATTATAGAATTCCTTATATTAAAAATCAGATTATAATTTATTATTTTTATTAAAAAATAAATTGATTTTTTACGTTGAAAATTTATTTGTTTTTACAGTTAAAAATTAGTGTGATTAACTGAATAATCACACAATTATATGTGACATGTTATGTGTATGTATGCGTATAAAAATTAATTTACATTTTAATTTATAAATGAGACAAAATATAATCTAACTTTTAATATAAAAATTTCTACGATACTTTTATCCCACACATAATATATACGTTGAAATTACACGTGATTGAGACATAACATAAGTTGCTGAATAATTCAAAACCTCTGCTTTAACCAACATTGCCACTTTTAAATTTTTTATATATTTTTAATTAAAAATAGACCCCTTAAATTTTATACTACATCTACTACTATTTTTGACCATATGACTTCTAACTTTCAAAATTTTTATTTTTATATCCTTTTCCCCCCTCAATTTCAGCTCATGGGTCAATGTTTTCTCCTCCCTAATCAAAAGTTAAATTTGGGTAAGTGACTAAAATCAATGTAACACACAAAAAAAGGAACAAAAATGTGTATGGCAAAGGAAAGTTCCACGTTGCTGTCCTCCCAATACCCAAAAGTAGAAAAAAGCAAAAGCTGATGGCTTATTTATGGTTATAGTCCTTTTACTATGTTAAAATTTCTAGATTTAATCTATTTTAGCTAAATTTAATGTAATTAGATCTTCTCTACTTTTATAATTTACGCATAATGATAAAGTTAGTCCTCAAAATTTATAATTTTATTGATTTGGCCCTTAATTTTTAGCTAAATTTGACCCTTAACCATTAAAAAAAATCATTTTGCTTTTTCTTAATGGAAATGTTGGCTAAAACATTAATTTTTAACATTGTTGTTGGTGTGACAACTCACATAACAGTCTATGTGCACATCATGTTAACATAATACCATTGTTTTATATGCCATGTAAACAAATAATAATCGTGAAGTACACGTGGATTGCTATCCAGGTTGTCATGTTTAAAAGTTTAATATTTTAGTTAGTATTTTTCATTAAAAAACATCATTTCAACTCCTTTTCAAAAGGTTAATGGTTAAATTTGACTATTTTTAAAAAGTTGAGAGCCAAATTTAACTAAAAAAAAATCAAATTGGCAAAAAATTAATCATTAAAGGACCATTTTAACATTATACCATAATTTTATTAGTAGATCCATATTGATACCACGATCTTCATAGACAAGTTTAAAAGTATAGTGCAAAATAGACTCGGGGTTTCAAATTTGTGAGAATAAGAGTTTGTCTCCCGTGCCATATCACTTTAATGGCAGCAACTAATTATATAATTAACGTTTGAAATAATAAAAAAAATGACAAAAAGAAACATCAAATTATCATTGATGATGCCACGTATGATTTGCATTAAGAAACATTTAGTTTATTTATTTTTAACCAATTTAACTCATTTCAACATCAAATGAGTGAAATTAATTTTGAGAGAAAAACGACTTATTCTAAGTCAGTGACACAACTTCTTAATTTCAGACATAGCTTGATCAAACGGCTACAGTCTCATCATTTCTATATTTTAATCACAACTATTGATTTAAAAAGGATCTCGCAACGTCTTACTATAATAAGATTTCACTTTAGACATTATCTAGCAAAACAACATCTTCAAATTCAATACAATAGAGGGACTAAATCCAGAATTATACCTTCTAATTTTTTAAAATTTATTTATAGTTTTCACATTTGGATGTGGCTGCCACCATGTTTTCGCATCTGAAAAAGTAAAGGGAGGGGCCTCTCACCAAATTCTATTTTGTTTATTTATCTATATTTTATGAGCTACCTGCTTTAGTGATAAGGCACAAAATGAGAGGCCAATTTTGGGTTTAGGGCACCATAGAATATGAAGATTCTCCATTTTTGTCACTTTGTCAGCTCTACCTTTTGGTTTTTATTTTACACCAATTTTCCTGACAACTGTTTCTCAAGTATTCTTTTCTTATTGTACTTTTTAGCTAATTTCTTAGAATAATTAATTTCATTTCTTTATTTTATTTATTTTTAAATATATTAAATTTGGATTATTAGAATCTTTTAAGTTCCGCACCTCAGCAATGACAGCCTTTCCTTTCCCCAAAAACACCTTATCTATGGAATTTATGGACAAAACTTTAGGTGGAACCATGATGTCATGATTCACCCAAACATGAATAAATGTTAGGGAATACATGCCCATATACAAATTTCCTATATTGTTTCAAATAATTTTCTAAAAAATTTAAAAATATAGGTTAAAAAAAAAGAAAAAGAAAAACCCCACTAGGATGTATTTTTCAGCTTAATACAAACATACTAATATATGCTGATAGTTATTTTTTTAAAATAATTTTTATATTTTTTAATAGTAAAATATATTATTAAACCAAAATTTATCACGGGCTATCATTTGATTGGTACAAAATTTTATATCATTAAAGTAAAAGATGGAACCTATTAACGGTCACTAAAACAGTTAATGAACAAAGATTAAATAAAGAATTTTATATTAAGTAAAAGTTAAAATGTAGTTTTACTATATTAATAAAAGGTTAAAATTCTTATCTGATCATTTTTAATGGTGGGATTTCAACTTTGATTCTTACTTAAATGTTAGTGAATAATTATGGCCTAATCAATACCCCATGACTAAGTTTGCTAGCTATTTTTCCAAGTATTGGCCAAAATTTTGAGCAATTTTGCCATATTTGTTGTCTAGAAGGTTTGATTTGCTCAAAGATGTCAACAAATGGGCTACTATTAATGTTGATTCCTTCTTGCTTAAAAAAATTGACTTAGGAAATGATTGTCTTTAAGCAAAGACACATAGCTTTAACAAAGTACTGACTTGGGTTTTCCTTTTTCTTTTTTGAGGATTTTTTAAATATATTTATTAATTTACTACTAATTTTTTAAACTCTTAACTTATGATTAGTTTTTAATGTGGAAATCTTTTATTAAATTGACTTTTATTGTTTTTCAAAAGTTAAATTTTGATAATTAATATTTCAAAAAGAGTTTAATAATTTTTTTAATAAAAATGTTAATTAAAACATTAATTTTTTTAAAGATGTTGACATAGCAATCCGCATTGCAATCTACGTGTATTTTATACTAACATATAACTATTTGCCTTATATGTCATGTCAAAAAATAATTTAAAATTATAAAAATATTCAGAAATAAAAAGAATTTAAAAATTCAAAAAAAAGTTCATAAATTTTTTTTAAAAATTGAATGAAGTATTCGTGAATTGCCATGTAAGTTGTCGTGTTTAAAAATTTAACATTTTAATCAATATTTTATTAAAAAATAATTTTTATTTTTTTTGAAATGTTAATAGTCAAATTCAATGCTTTTTAAAAGGATAATGATCAAATTTAACTTAAAAAAAAACAAAGGTCAAATTAAAAAAATAAAAATACTAATGGCTAGATTTATTATTATGCTATTATAATACTCCGTAGATAAATATATTACACACCTAAATCTACTCGAACTTAGGTGATTCAAAACTTTCCTAACTAACGTTGATATCAAATCAACTAATTTTGCAAAAAGGAAAAATGGAGGAACTAATTGCTTCATAAAATGATGTTCTATCTTTCCTGATTTTGGTATCATTTGTTGGGTCCATTTTGCTAAAAGGACTAGACATAACTCAAATGATTTTTCAAACCTCCAACAAGAAAAATAATAACCCTATGGTCTAATGCCATGCATCTCTCAATTCTTTTGAAGGGTTTTTGATTGCATGAAACAACAAAGATTTTGAGGAAAGTTGTCAAAGTACTTGTCAATGTTTTTGTTGAAAGGGCCATGTTTGTAGGACATAATTACAAACCCCATATTCATGACATGATTAACTTCAATATGTTTTCCTTTTTTTTGTCTTAATATTTAGAAAACAAATGTGTTTGAAATTAACATAAAAGTTGGTGAGGACAATCCTTTTAACCAAACAATGGTATCAATATTGTACTCCATTTGAATTATAGATCTTAAATTTTACTTAAATTTACCTATAAAGGTGAAGTTAGAAAAATTTTCTGAAATTTTGAGATTATGTTATATATTTTTACGGCAGTTAAAAAAAAATACCATTATAACAGCTTATACTTTTATAGTTTTTAGGACTAAATTGAAAATTAAATATTTGAGTGAAAACTATAAATTTACCATGTATTAATTTATAAATTTATAAAATTTATGGGGTTTAAAACAAAAATTTTCAATTGATGCAGAGCCCTTGCCTGCCTCCTCCTTTCACCCCTATTCATCCATTTTTTTATATAGCTAACCTAACTAAGCTCCTGGCACATATTATTATTATTATTGTTATTTTATTTTACTATCTATATTATTAATTCTTTTGAAGGATTTTATTATTTTTTAAAACATAAATAATTTAATTGTTTTAATATTTACATTGTAGTATATTAATATATTTAATATAAATTATGTAACATATAAAATAAATGAAATAAAATATATTATAAACTTCAACATGAGTTGGGTTAGACTCAAAACTTTAATTATTAAAGTTAAAGTTCGGTTCATATTTTAAATAAGTTTATTTAGTTGATAATTTCTGCTATTTTTCACACGATGCCTCGAACTCACATCGTCATATATTGATAATAACATCTATGCGAATCGAATTAAGACTCAATCCGTATGTCATACATAATTATGAAGGAAAAAGTTAAATTCTAAGTTAAATGGGCTTTAAAACAAGCTTTGCTCTTCTATTTCAAATTCAAGCTTAGACCCAACAGTTATAGTTACAACTATTGTTTTAAAAACCCAGTCCAATATCCTCCTTTTAAGTACAGTTATTTTTCTCCTCATCATATAAAAAAAGGTCTAAGATTTTTTTTAATTGGTCAAAATTTAATTAGATTATATTCTAATTATATATTTTATATACACCTTTTCCTTAAAAAAAAAATAAATATAATAAGAAAAATAAAAATATTATAGACAATTAGATTTATGCACACCCAGAATAGATGAAAAAAAGTTTATATAACAATAATACTTGTTAATTTTTTATATAAAATTTTTTTAAGACAATGTCTTTCGTTATTGATTTATAAAAAAAATATGAAAAATATAAAAATATTTACATAATTATATAACTTGTTCTGTAAATAATATAGATTTTTTTGGTAATTCTATAACTGAGTTGAGATCTGGTTGATACTGGTACTAACTTAGTAAAACTTAGTCTTTTTAAGGTTCGTCATTTTTGGTTATTCTTCTTAACAATGTCATCTTTAAGGTTCGAATCTAAGTTGTCCTCTTGAGATTGCAAAATAATTTACCATTGTACCCAACACTTATTGATATTTATTTATTATTTTAATACATATATTAAAATTGTGACACCACACATCCAACACAATCATTGAACCTGAATGTGTGACAAGACATTACAATACCAAAGCAACTCTAACCATTTCAACATAATTTCACCGGGTTCAAATCACATGTACCAATAGCATATCAAATAAATCATTAATAAAATCATTTACATGCATTTATAAGGTTTTATATATTATTTAATCTAATTACAGGGTCATGCTAAGTTAAAATCGGAGATAGGACACAAATCTAAATTCTCTTATCAAAATTCAAGGTTAAGTCTCGAGACAAGGGATTTCATATCTCGAGATAGGCTGTAATTTATTTTGAAAATTTTAGCTTCGATATTTACTTGTCTCGAGACACTAAAGAGTGTGTCTCGAGGTAAAGTCTCTTATGTCTGAAGGCCAACCTCTCTTGTTTTCCTATTTTTGCTTTGATGTTCGATGTTTGGATGCCTTAAGACATGGAGTTCCTGTCTTGAGACCTAGAGTAGAGAAATATCTATTTAGCTTTGATGAACTTTGTCTTAAGAGAAAGGTCACTTGTCTCGAGACCATATAGATATATCTCGAGACCTTAAGGTTTTGAATGTAAAAATCAAGTGGATTTTTGTTCTAATGGTCTCAAGACATGTTCTTTCTATCTTGAGACTTAGTGACTAATTGTCAAAATCTTACACTTTTAAGTGTCAAAAGTCTTAATCAAATAAACCTAAACCTCTCTAAAACATACCACAAAACATATTCATCCAATTAATCTATCTTAACATATAAAAACATTACCAAATCATAACCTTCAATACATCATTACTAAACCAACCAATTTGTACATTCAAACTCACAAAATCAAGCATAATCAACTAGTAATCAAAAGATAAAATTCAACCACAATAACATTATAGGTCACCTACCAAAAGTGCCATAACTAACTTAGGTAACGACTCAACCAACCTAATTACATGCCATATGACCTTAAAACATGTACGTATACATACAAAATAAGGTCGTAATAAAGTCCAAGCTGGGTTGGAATTGGATGCTTCACCACGAAACATCTAAAACTTGTATCTAAAACCTGCGCATGGAAACAAACAAATATATACATTGAGTGAAGTATACTCAGTAGTGCTAATATAATTTAAATTCAAATATAAACATAAGTAAATCATATAAACATCTATATATCAAACACAACATATTAATCAATAACTAAATTTGATACCAATTTCATTAGCACGCATATACCATGAAATCAAATAATTCTTTATTTGATTTTATTCATTTCATTTAGATGCCTGTTCATATAATGAGATTCTCCATACACCCTTAGGATATTTGCATTTGAGTAATCAGATTACAATAATATTTCATACTAGCATTAATATCTCATTTTAAATACATATGTGTTGAAATATGATCTTGTATATGGTCATGACATACCAAAGTCGCAATTTCAAGCCCAGGCACCAAAGTGAGGAAGCTAAGTCACATGAGTGCCAAGTAGCGACACTAGAAGATCATGGCCATGACATTGAAACTCCTAAACAACCCTCGAACCCAACTGTCGAGGGTATCGAGAAACCAAAACCTGACGGGTAAAAAACTGCAGACAATTTTTTGTTCAAACAAACTTAAGTCACTTTTAATTTAAGGGCATAATTGTCAATGTCAGGTTAAAACTGGAGGCGCGGTTATTAACGAAATTAGATATAAGAACGGATACTTGGATCAATCCACCATTACACCAAATATACATCGAAGTGCTAGTCAGGCATAAAACATCGATCCCACCAACCACACTAGTATAATATGCATATGGCATTGAATGTAACATGCGTATGGCACTAAATATAAGACACGTAAAGTGTTGAAACTCCCACCTATCAAACGGACCCTATGGCATGCCAACTATACCAAGAACTCTATCCGACAACGTTAATAGGAAAAATTTTGTTATTAATTTTTGTATATCCTCAAACAAGCATTTATACATACAAATCATATACCTATGATCACAAATCACTTAATCAAGTAAATATGTACTTTTCAAACATAATCAAGTTGATAGTTTACTATTTTTGATCACTTAACAAGTCAAACAAATACATTTAGATATTTAATGAACTCAAACTATGAGAGCACAAACCAAATTAACTATTCTTTGACGACTTTACCTTTCCTTTTACTTTTTGAGATCCTGGTTTGGTCTTTAGTTACATGTGGAAAATTTAGATGCGCAAATTCATTAGTTTCTACAATTTAAACACAAAAACATTCTAATTAAACATAAATGTATCTTATTCATTTTAGTCCCTATGAACCCCAAATATAAAAAATTCTTGTTTCTCACAATTTTCTCGGTCAAATTTAAATCTTGCTTAATAAATATACTACAGGGCCACATACTATCGTTATTCATTATCAATCCTCAAAGTTTTTATTCTTTACAAATTAGTCCCTACTTACACATAATTTAACTATATAATCTAAGCTTGATTCAAGCTTAATTTAACACATTTTACAACAATTTCAACATATTCTATTATAATCTAATCTAGTATAAACATGTATGAATTTTAATCTTTAACCTTTAATTTTTCCCAAGCTTTCATCAATGGAAATTTCATATAAATACTTACTAATTCGCTAGACTAACTAATGGATTCTTAATAACTATTGTCTATTAACAAAAATCCTATTGAAATTTTAAGGAAAAGAACTCACTAATACTTGATGCAAGGTGGCTTGATGAAGGAAGATTTTCTTTCTTTCTTTTGTTTGTTGTCTTACCTGAACAAGGAAGAAGAGAATTGAATTTCTCTTTCATCCTACTACTTTCATATTTACATGCATGATTAGCCTAATATTTAACTTATTTATTTCACTAATCAATGGTTAACTCAAGCATAAGATTAGATAATGGAAAATGATGACAATATTGATAATTAATCATGTGTCATAATTTACAAATGGTTTATTTGCTAATATAAGCTTTGTTTAATTGCCATTTATAAGGCACTCATAAATATTTATATTTTAACAATTTACTAACTCAATTCAGTTGACTTGATCCGAAACAAAATTTTACGACACTACTAAAAATTGAATCGTTACAAAAATTTAAAAATTAAATTTTGCCACCCACAGTTATGGAATCTCCAAGGAGATCCCAAAGCCATCAACTCACTAATCAATGGTTACATTGAAAAAATTAAGTTAAATCCCAACATATATTTTTTAAAAATTTCACTAATACAAATATAAATACCTTTACTATATTAGTGTTTATAGGATAACAAGTATATATCAATGGATATTTATGGTTGCTATAGGATCATGCAGACCAACGGATTTCTTCTATTAGTATATGACAGTTTTATTGATAATCTAAACTTCAGCATAATAAAAGGACTAAAATCATAATAAGACCAGCACAAATGATTAAGTCAAATACTTAAGTTTATTATAACTGAAAAAATTAACAAAAAAAGGGCAAGAAAGCTGAAGTCAATACCCGAACCACCCACCCTTGCTAATTGGTGGCCTTCACCATTAAAAGCAAAGGGTCACAATTGGTGCGCTCTTGACTTCACCTATACCCCCCCAAGTTTTCAAATTTAACCCTCCATCGTCATTACACTCTTCATTTACCACATTAAAATTACTACAAATCCCAGTGCATGATTTTCAGTAAAATTACCAATAACTTCCTCAATTAGTTAACAAAATTAAGGATGTTATGGGTAATTCACCAATCACCAACCCCCTATTTTTCTTTACCATTGTCACCTTCATTGCAAAACCCGATGCAATTGCTACTCAACGCACTACTGATTTGTTGAACGGTGGTGCATAAATGATTGTTAATGGCCGCAATGCTCGACAGATTGATCTTTGCCGATGGTATTGTGCTGGCTAGAACTTGAAGTCCAACGGTGAGTAAACTCCCTGTTGTAATATTATGCCCATTTGCTTCGTCTTTACACCCACCATCATTCATCAGTTCCATTGGGGTTATAAAAAAGCCTAAGGGAAGCAATGGGATACACGACGGGTCCTCGCCGCTCATCGCCAGCTGAATGGAATCCACGTCTACGGTTGAGTACACGACGAGGCTGCCGGATTTGTTGGTGCAGCTCTCTTGTAGCATTAGGTCTACGTGTTGTGATGAGTTGCTGGAAACCTGTGCATTTGAAGCTTATAGGGTTTTAGTTCCATGTCGAAGGGGGGCGGGGATTGTAGAAAATTGAAGTGAATTACGTTGATTCTAAGGAGTGAAATGCAATTTCCAGGATGGGAACCATTAGCAATATGAGCCACTTCATGTAAGGCATTCCCATTTGATAGCACCTCCAGCTGCATCATAGTATATTACCAAGTTTAGCATCATAATATAACATACCAAAACACCTATAATTATAGAAAATATATGAAGTAGAATGGGTATTTTAATCTTTTATTTTTTTACATCATCTTAAATGGAACACATTTACTAGCAAGTATTATCAGTTTGATTTTAATAGATAATATAAAAGCATAGAGTGAAATTTAAAGTAGAGGGGTTAAATTTTGAAAATGAGTATTGTAGAACAAAATTAAACCATAGAAAAAGTAAATGGAACCTGAGCTCGGCGGCGTTCATCCCTCAAAAAATCGAAGACATGGTGGTGAGGATAAGGCAACCAAGTGGTGGACACAGCACAAAGAATGAGACCATTGGGTTGACCTGTTTCACTTACTTTCCTTGTGGTGATTCTAACAGTATCATCGGTTGAATCAGGAACAGCTGTCCAAACCTGACCACTGCAACTGCTGATGTTCACACAAAATGTTCTTATCATCCTTTGGGACAGTCTCATTAGATTCTTCCTTGCTTCTGGAGATGGTATCACTGTTTGTGACAACAATATTGGTGTAATGTGAATCTCATGGTATTGAAAAACCAAATAAAAAGGACATGACAATATGTTAAGAACCTCCAATGTCGGGGATATTAGTGGCCATGAGACTAGCAATCCTTTCGCATTGTCTCTCTAAAACAGCTAACCAACGATTTGCTCCAAATGCCATCCCACTGTGTATGAAGTGGCTGAATATTTGATGGATTGGTTTCTCTTCTATCTCTGCATGTTCTACCCACGTTACCTGCATATTTTCAGTATGCAAAAGTTATTCAATTTTAAAAAAATCTAAACTTAAAAGTTCTAAAAATCGAATGGACTCACCCTTGAGTAGCCATTAGGCATGTCTTGAATCAAACAACCAGAAGGCCTTCTTTTGTATAAGGGAAATGATGTTTGTAAACTGTTATGAAAGCCATCGAGTGGGAAATCAACGATTGCCCAATACGTTTCATCTTCCACATTTTGTTGTTGGCAATATCGTAGGAAATATGCCTCTCGCGTGGGCACCAATGGTGACAGCACATGCAATTCAGCATACATCTGCACACATAAAACAATATTAGGTCGGATTATTACAAATAAAATTTGAATTAACCTTCTGATAACAGTTGATACCAATTGAAGGCAACCGTTAGTTCCCGAAACACCTTGTGATATAACTTGAACACATTTGGCTCTAGCTACTATCGAAGGAAACAGCTCCATCCATTTGTGCTACAATAAGGAGAGCACACACATTTTAAAACGATATTGTTGTAATTAACTATAGTATTATATGAAATTATAAGGAAATGGGAAGCTTACGGCATCCACAAATGCATCTACCAAAGTGATGCTATTCATTATAACCACTGAACTATCACGGCTAGCTTCGGTCCTGAATTCACTTGAGCGTTGCTTCAGATTTAGTGGCCAGTGGAACATTCGGGAATGTTCGTCGAGGTTAAGCACTTCCTTCCCGGTTTCGTTGTTACGAACCCAAAGGGGTTCGTTTGTTCGACACATCTTCACGAGTTCATCGGTGGCGGACATAGCGAGTTCCATCGCAATAGTTTTCTCCTCTTCCATTAAGATGAGGTTGTTATTGTCGGGATAAGAGGGTGTTTCGGACAAGATAGGAGGGGGCATAGGTTCAAGGAATTGTCTTGGATATATGTTCATGTCCAATTCTAATGAAGGTGGCATCAATGCACCCATTGTTTGAATTGGCCGACCGATGTAGCGTGAAGCTATGGCGCAAATACGTTCCAACTGTCCAAATATATATTATATTGGGGATAATATATATGATGGTAAAAGTATTATAAGTTTGATCGCATTTTACTTATTCTATTCAAAAAATAGATAAATTAGTTCTTATACATCAGACAAAAAAGTAAATTAGTCTTCTATGTTGAACAATAAAAATGAATAAAAATTTTAACAAAATGACCTGTTTCTTTTCTTATTTTATATATATGGATTAATTTTCCCATTTTTCATTTTAAAGTAGTGAGGGTAAAATGTAATCAATAGGTAAAAGTAGAAATTTTGATGAAATAACCTCTTCACCAAGCCGAGCATTCTCAATACGAAGTTCATCGAAAGAAACCCCACCAGGCACAGGTGGACCACCACAATTAGGACAAACGAGTTTACTGAGTTCAGCTTGTAGCCTGTAAAACTCGCTCTTCAAAGAATCATTCTCAGCTCTAAGTATCACATTCTCCGATCTATCTTGTTGAGCCTAAGCATTGAAAAACCAAAAGAGTGATAATGTGTTTAAGAGGTGGAATGAATGAATTTAGACATTAAGTGTAGTGAGAAGCACATGAGCAGGTAAAGGAGTTTAATGATGAAACCCCAGTAGTCCATATTAATGAATTACAGACTGTATAGTTTACAGATATACAAAGACTAACACAGCAGTGGAGTGGCCCCAAATTAAATAACATCCTTCCTTTTCTGCTCCTACCATTTTTCTCTAATAAAAGGGTATAGCTGTTTAGGGTTTTAGCTGGTTTTCATGCAAATGCCATCAATGCTTTTTCCTCGGGACTCGTTTTTTTCTGTTTTGTGTTAAATAAAGATTAATTATGACGTGCTTACCATTTAAAACAGCAATGCTAAACAAAACACGGTTTTACCTTCATCTGAGTACGCCGGTTTTGAAACCAGAACTTGACTTGTCGTGGTTTCAGGCCAAGTTCTTGACTCAGTTTCATCCTTTGTTTGTCATCTGGATGAGGACATTCCTTAAAAACACTGCAAAAAACACCAACACCAATATTCTTCTTTAAAAACACAAAGATTTCTTAGAATTTGATATTTATTTTTAAAACAGAAATGAATTTACGCTTCCAGTTCTTGGATCTGATGAGCAGTGTGTCGATGGTAACGTTTTTTCTTCAATGGCTGCTCAGTGGTTTCTTGTAATTCACTTTCGGAACCACTTTTCATCTCCTCTTTTCCTCTCAACAATGACCCATTTTCGTCTTTCTATTAAAAAATATATAATAAAAACATAAAATAAATGGTTTTTTTTTCTCTGTGTGTGAAATAACATGAAATAAAAAAAAAAAAAAAAAACTTACAGGGATCATAGGAGGTAAAGGCTCCAAAGGCAAGTAAGTGAAATTAGGGTTTTGAAATGTCGATGTAAATAAAGTTTCTGAAGACACCACCATATTCCCTCCCATTGATGAAATAGCTTCACAATCTCCATACATTTTTCTCCCTCTTTTTGTTGGTCTCAGTCTTTGCTTCACTTCAAACACATTATATATAAGCAAATATGTATCGCTCCATATACATATATAAACAAAGAATTATTGGGAAGAAGACAGTAACATATAAGAAAAGAGCAAATTATATAGTCTACAATTAAGTGCTAAAAAAGGTAAATGATGTGATCTTTTCCAAAATGAAAAAGACCACTGCTTCTGCTTCAAAAAAAAAAAAAAACCAAAAATATAAATTAAATTAAAGAAAAAAACAACCCAAAAAAAGTTGAATGGAGATGGCTTTACAATATTCAATGAAAACCCACCATGAACCAAAGCTTGAGAAATTAAATCAAGCAGAAGAAAAAAATGAAAAGTAAAATAATAAATAATAAAAATGTTGGAGTAAATACCACAACTAACGTTGTCGGTGTTTTCTTTTGCAGAAGAAGATGAAGAAAAAAAGAAATCTCTCCCTCTATTTCTTTTCTTTTCTTTGCTTTTTTACTTTGATTTGTATACCTAAAATAGACACTCACAGCTATGTCCCCTCCCCCCCTCTCTCTCTTTCTTCTCTCTTTTGCTTCTTCAAATCATATTTTGTTCTTAATTTTATTGCACATCCTTTATTTTACTGTCCAAATTTTGATTTTATCTTAGAATTCCAAAAAAATAATTAATTAAGTCCTTAAAAATATGAGTATGTATTAATTCAATTATCAACTCATTAGCCTAGTTGTTGGCTTGGATTGGATGTGAAACTAATGTGGATCAAATTGTAAAGACTTTGGAGGTCCTTATATTAGGATTCAGATTGCATTTTGTCCCATTTAGTTTAAAAATAGTCAAATTAGTCCATTAGATCAAAGAGTAAACTAGTCATTTCTGTTAAAATTCCATCAATTTTTACTATTAAAAACTAGCTTAGTTGATGAAATAATCAGGTAGTTACACGTGACTTGCCATGTATACCTAATGGTGATATATAGAGACAAGTTTTTAACGGTAGAAATAAGTGAAATTTTAAACTAAAAGAACCAGCTTGCTCTTTGATATAACGTCCATGGACTAATTTTCCCATTTTATGAATAAAAGAAATAAATTGCAATCTAACTTATAGTACAAGGAGCTCCATGATATTATTATTTTAACTTCAACTCCAAACTGCAATTTAAAACCTAAATTGATAGCTAAACTCTGGAAAAGACTAAATTTATATAATACATAAAACTTAAAAAATTGAATTGAAATATTTAAAATGTAAAGTAGAAATTAGAAGACATTTAATGCAATTAAATACAAATTTTAATACAAGGATATTGTAACTGCGGTTTCAAATAAATCCAAATTTTATTACAGTCTGATCCTCTTTCCATACGTTTCCCAGAATGAAAAATTGAAAGTCAAACAATTTTAAAATTGATGTTTTCCTTAATACACGCACATGCCAATATCGTGAAGTTAAAGTTGCTCTGATTTTGATTCCTTATTTACTTTCACGCTCTCTTTTCTCGTACGTTATTTTTGCTATTCTAGTTTTTTTTTTTTTTTTTACTTGGTTTAAAAACAAAGTCAAAAAGAAAAATTTCGGAAGTAAAAAGTCAACGTTGTCAAATGATCGTAGCCGTCCATTTGGGATTGTGGCTAGAAAATGTCAAACGTAAAAGGATCAAAGCCGTCCGTTTCTTTTAGAAGTGGACCCCCCAAAAGAAATCTCAAAGTTAGTGAATAATATTAAATATTATTAACGAGTTAATAAATTTAAAAATTATTAAAATAAATAGAATAAATTACACTCAAGGTCACTAAACTATCAATATATTTACTTTTGATAGTTCAATTTCAAAATATTACAGAATGGCCATTGAACTACTCGAAAATTTTCATTTAAATCACTAGGATGTTAAAATCGTCATTGTACAACCTTCTCTGTTTGCATCACATGCACTAATCAAAAACTTTCATTTCCCTTTTCTTCTACACTTTAGTTTTTTTATAAAACAATTTTGAATTTCACAAATTTGCAAACTAAAATCTAAACAATTTTTTCTTCGATCTCTGATACTAACCATTAGATCAACTTAGATCTAAGGTATATTCTTTTACTTGTCGATAGGTACTAATCCACTATACCAATCGTTATTTGGAGCTCGCTAGCAAAACTTCTTAAAAAAAAGTAACAACTCAGTGATTTGAATAAAAAAACCTTTAAATAGTTCAGTGTCTTAAATGAAAACTTTCGAATTATTTAGTGACCATTTTGTAACTTTTTAAATTTGACTAACTAAAATATATACTTATTAATAATTTAATGACCTTTAAGTGTAGTTTACTAAAAAATATATAACTATTATATTTTACTAGGTGATATCTTGTGGTTTATTGATAGCTTATAAATTTATACATGGTTAGTGCATCATTTATGTAAGTGGTGAAGTATTATTGAAAATGAAGTCATTTTTGTCAAATTTTGTTATTAGTTCATTTGCTATGTATAAGTTGAGGGTTTAGTTTTTGTGCTCTACTTTAGTTATTATACTTTTTGAATTTTGAAATTCTAATTCTGACCAAATAGTAGTTGTTGAATTTGTTCTCTCTAGAATCTTACGCGACAAATATATCACATGTATAATGTCACTCTAGTTTGCTATATCCGTTTATGAATTCAATCACTTGTGACGCTTATAGTGTGACATACCTATATCGTGAGTAGATGGCAGACTATGTATGTGTGACTCATACACTTTGATGTAAGTGAAAGCCTGAGTTCGAATAGAAAAGGAACCGAAAGCCAGTGTGTTTGGTGTATGATTTCTACAGTATGTAGGATAATTCACAACAGTAGAATTCATAGCTCAAGGCAAGGGTAAATGATATATTGTTATAAAATAACGAAGCAGTTCGTGGAACAAGAATAACAAAGAATACCATTTGGTTGAAAGTTGAGAACAATGATCGTATGCTAAGCTGAAAACATATGTATGAATTCGATTAAAGTTTATTGCTATAAAATATTACAAACATGTCACTTTTCAAAATTTTAATTTTCTAATGTGCAAGAAAACTATTTTTGGACCGAAATTTTTTTCAACAGTTTTTGGATGAACTGGTTAGAGATGTAGTTGATTTTAAACTAACAGATAGCATAAAAATTCCCTGGTTTCTCCTATAAATCGAGAGGAGATTAAAGCTACATTTTTTTTATGAATATTGGTAGTAAGGCTCCTAGGCCAGATGGGTTTTCAACAAAACTTTATGCCTGGTGATGAATGTATTCTCTGGATTATTGAATTTGGCAGGTCTTCATGGAGTGTTTGACTATCATCCTATGTGTTAGAAGTTATATTTAACTCTATTTTATTGATGACCTTTTGGTATTCACTAAGGGCAACTCAGAATTTATCTTGCCAGTTGGAAATGCATTGGATTTGTTCTATAAAATATCAGGGGGTTTTAGGTGAATTTTTTCAAAAGTGTGTTATATAGTGGAGGGGTTGGCTCAGATGAGTTGCTTTCAATTGTGGAAATTATTGGGATAAAGATTGGAACACTCCTAGTGCATATCTTAGTGTTTCACTTATTAAGCAAAACTTGAAGAGTGAGAATTGTGATTCTTTAGTGGAAAAGATTACTAAACACATTCAAAGTTGGGCTTCTCAATGTTTATCTTATGTTGACATAGTCTAATTTATTTAATATGTTTTGTTTAGTATGCAAAACTTTTGGTGTTGTAATTTTCTTCTTCCCTCTAAAGTTATTAAAAAGGTGAATAAGTTGTGCAATTCCTTTATTTGGAAGGGGCATTAGCTTTTTGCTAAAGGTGCCAAAGTTAGTTGGGATAAGGTATATTATCCTAAGGGAGAAGGTGGTCTGGGTTTTAAGAAACTTTCGATTTGGAACAAAGTTTTCATGATGAGATGTTTGTGGCTTATCCTAATCAAGGCTGGTTCTCTTTGGGTGGCTTGGTCTAAGCTATATGTTCTCAAGGGTCCAAATATTTGGCAAGTGCAGTCTCAACCTAAGCATAGTTGAACTTGGAAAAAGTTTTTAAAGCTTAAGGATGTTATGTTGAATTTATGGGATCTACTAGAGCCATATAAAGCTAATAAAATTTGGGAAAGAACTAGACAACAACTTGACAAAAGTTCTTGGCATATAGTGGTATAGGGGAGCCTTACAATTCCACGACATGCATTCATCACATAGTTATACGGACCTTTGGAGAACCACACCCCAAAAGCTAGCTATTGAGGTTAGAGAGCCTAAGTCCTTATAAATCCCACTAGGAAATCCCTTATTTTCTTATGTGGGATCCAAGTCCCATTCCTTGCAATTGGCATATAACAATCCACCACGCTTCGCAACCTTATCACCCACGCGAACTAGATTTGTGCTAGCTTAATCTAGCCTCAAGTGAACACTACAGTGTCGTCGTCACCACCCACGCCACACGATTGCAACTAAGAAACATGGTGATTGACTCTGATACCAAGTGATATAAACCTTCGAAGAACCACACCTCAAAAGCTACCTACTAAGGTTCAAGAGCCTAGGTCCATATAAACCCCACTAGAAAATCCCTTATTTTCCTATATGGGATCCATGTATCATACCTTGCAATTGACGCATAGCACAGTCCAAGACAAGTTATACAATTAAATTGATACTTGATGTTGTTTGTGTGACATTGCGGATGAGTCGAGCAATCATTTATTTGGTTCTTATTTGTTTTCTAACTTGCTTTAGGTGAGAATTTTGCTGGCATGTGGGGAGTTTTAATGGCATGAATCTTGTGCTAATATGTTGAATTGGGTTTTGGAGTATGGGAAAAGGAAGTCCCTAGAAGCCACTATTATAAAGGTTTCTTGAAATGTTTTCATTTACTATGTTTGGCAAGAGAGGAATGGAAGACTGTATGGAAAGTCATCAAGGCAAATTCAAACTCTTTTTAATTAGATTAAAATTAATGTAGGGTTTAAGGGCCAGTGGTGTGCTTTATTTTATCTATTATATAAAACTTTGCTATTTTTTCATGGTTAAATTGAAATGTTCACTTATCCAAAAAAAAAAAAATATTGTGACGAATTTAAATTTAATAAAATAATTTTAGCAATGTTAATAGTTGGACTTAAAATTTAAAATTTGAAATGTAATGGACTAAATTTTTAAAAATGAAAGTACAAGGACTATGTTTTAAATTTGTAAAGAGTACATAAACTTATATCGTATTTTAACCAACTAAAAATCATAGTGTTAAGAAGTGATGGGCTTTGACCCTAGAGTATATGGTCAATCCCAAGCGACCATTTATATTGATCCAAGGCTTTGAATCATATATTATACATAAAATTGGGTGTTGTCCCAACTAACCAAGAAAATTATTGTCATGCAAATAGGTTGGTCTCTAGCTTGCTGAGGTAATGACTGTAGATAAAGATAATCCATAATTGTAGGAGTATTAGAGTAATAGTAATTATTGAAAAAAAATGAAAAGGAAAGAGTAACAGTAACTGATTTGAATAAATACACAAAGGGTGATATAGTGGAGTGGGTGAGAAATGCTGTACCAAAGTAAATGTTAGGGGTGGGGAGGGGGGAACTGTAATTGAATATATAGGTGCTTGTTGGAACCAAAAGTCAGCAAAAAGCAACAGCCCATGAAATGTCACTGTTGTGGGTCATTTCATCACCCCCATTTGGCATCATATGTATTTGATATTTTACATGTCAGTTTTATAGTTTAATTTTATGGTTTATGACTAGAACTTCCGTGATGTCCTCTCCTCTCCTTATGAAAACAATGTACATTTCTATTACACCCAACACTTGTTATTAATAAAAAGATAAAAATTTATAAAGATAATGTACATTATTATTGCACTAAACACTTGTTATTAATAAAAAGATAAAAAAAAATCAAGGGACAACACAAGTTTGAATATTAAAAATGATATTTTTAGGAGGAACAGTTACGAACCCTGAACATAAATCGTAAAACAAACATAAAAATATAAAAAAATCAGGAAAAAATAAAAAAGGTCTTTTTTAAAGGGAAATAATATATATACACATATATACATATATAGTTTACCTTCTTTATAACTCGTTTATTTGTTAAAATTTTGGTACAGAGATGATTATTATACACTTATAATAATATTTGATTCTTTTTATTTTAAAAATTTTAAAAAATATATAACGTATTACTAATATTCAGATAATGTATTTAATAAAATTACACAATTTAATTCTATTTATTGACTTAATAAAATATGATTAATAGATTTTTATGTAAAATTTAAACATTTTATTGAAATAAAATCTTAACTAAAATTTATAAATTTTTATTACATTTATGAATAAAACTAATTTTACTAAAATTTGAGATAAGAAATTATTACAAAGAACTGATTTAGTAAAATGTGTAATCCCTAGTTCATCACAATAAACCCAATTGTTATAATAAAATATTATCAAAAGGGTGGTTGTTAGTAAAATGTGGGGTTTTTCCCTAGATTTATTTTGATTAAATTTAGTATTTGCAATGATTGATTTTATTAGATGTGTTAAAAAAGGGCACATAAACATTAATAAGGAGGATGAACTAAAAAAAAATTATACTGGGAAGTAAGGATAAAGATATTAAATTATAATTTTTTAATACAAGTAAACGATTAAAATGATATACAAACACAGAGATCAAACTTTAGAATCATGCTAATCAATTTGAAATTAGAGGTGGACCCAGCAAATTTTTTTAGTGGGTCAAGATTAAACTATATATTTTTATGAGAGTTAAAATGTAATTTTACCTTTATATTAACTTATATCTTTATAATTTTTAAAAGGACTAAATCAAAATTTTAACATTTTGAGGGGAGAAGTATAATTATAATATACTGTATATTAACTGAAGATTTTATAAATTTGAAGTCTAAAGTAGTGATTTTTCATTTTAAGGGTCAAAACTGGACATGATTGGCACCAAATTATAAATTCAAAGTTATTTAAAAAAAATTGAAAAGAAAGTGAGGTTAGAGGGTGGCACCCCCTACTCCCCTTCCATTGAGTGCATTAAATTTAGGGTATAGCTACACAGTTTGCTACTCATTTATTGCATTTATATGATACAATAAGGTATAAATTTGATATGTTAATTAAGTGAATCTCATATTAATTACTGCCTCATTCATAGTTTGTTTATGTTGTACAATTCTACAACAAGGAAGCAAATATAATATATAGTTTTGTATCAGAATATATATTATATAGTAATTAATTAGACCACCATAATTATCCACTTAGAAAATAATAAATTAATTTGTGTCCAACACTCCACATTTATTTATCAACTTATTTCTCATTCTCTGGTCATATGATATCATCAATGCCATTAATTAATTTAATACATGCATTAGCATTGAATATATAATAATAACTTGGAATCAATTACCTTCTCTATTATTATATAATAATAGCAACACACGTACACATCCACCCCCCAAGTGTTAACATTAAATATGGTCTCAATGTACTTTCTAACATTTGAAGCTTTAAATTCATATTTATATCTGAATTTTTTAACATTTTTTATTTGGTTTGAATTATTTAATTTGATATATACTCGTAATAATTGATTCCGATTGTAATTATTGATATAAGTGTAACTTAAAAACACTAAATCTATTGGTCAAAAGTGGTAAGTGAAGCTGAATTTGATCTAGTTAATATGAAATTTGAGATTTTCGGATAATTGTGGGTTTGGGTATTTTTGGTGAAGGTCATTTTAAGCTTAAGCTATCTGAGTTTACAATACAAGTTTTCCGAGTTTTCTTTCTATTCTTTTATTTTTACTTTTTCAAGTCAAGTAGGTTTTTCAAGTCTAATAATCTCAAGTTTGAATTTATTTAAATCATTTAACATTCAAGTCATTTTCAACTTCAAATTATTAATTTTTTGATGGTCAAATTGATTTTTATCAATTTGAAAATTCAAATGATCAAATCATATAATTTCATAAAAAGGAACCATGTTCATGTTTATCTTTATCTTTTTAACACCCAAAGTTGTATTACCATTTCCTCATTTGGTTATGAGCTTCATAACTCTCATCATTTAAATTACCCAACTTTTGAATCAAAAGTGTTAATTAAAATGTCTAATGTTGAATCGAGTGATAAATAATTTTATAAATAAAAAAAATTTATTAAAGAATTTAATTCAACTTAATTTCGATTTTAAATAAAATCGAATATGATTACTAGATACCTAACAAAAAAAAGTGTAGTAGCTATTGCTCTAATGAAGTTGTTTAGTAAATTCAATGTACCCTAAAAGGAAAAAAAAGGAATAGAAGATAGAGAAAGAAAGAGGTGGTCCTTGTGATGAAGACACCCTTGGATTTTAGCACAAATGGTCAAAACCCCATTTATGTCTTCACATTTATGCCAAAGTCTCCCTTCCCTTTAGATTTAATAATTTGTGTATATACTTGTGATGTATATATTTGAGGTAGAATATATTTTTTGAACCTTCAATTTACAAATTACTTCTATTTTGGTATTTGTATCTTTTATTCACTTTGATATTTAAATTTGACAATTATATTTGTTTTGGTCCCTAAATTTAAAAAATATAAAAAGTCTAATGATGTGACACTATAGTTATTAAATTAATTAATTAAATTGATTTTTTAAATATATATATGAAAATAATAAAATTTTAAAATTTTAAAAATATAAAAATTAATTATTTTAATATTGTTCACAAACTTCAATATTTCTTCTGGGAGGCCCACTTCTAATAGTTTGATCCATTTAGCGTTTGACATTTTCAGCCAGAAATTCCTAATGGACGGCTACGATCGTTTGGCAACATTGACTGTTTTCTTTTCTAAATATTTCGTTTTGACTTCGTTTTAAAAGTAAAAAAAAAGAAGAAAGAAAGGTAAATTACACCCAGGTTACTAAACTATTAGTAAGTTTACATTTTAATCACTTAACTTTAAAAAGTTACAAAATAATCACTAAACCATTCCAAAGTTTTCATTTAAGCTATTGAGCGGTTGAAATTGTTGTTGTATGGCATTTTTTATTCGCGTTGTCTACACCAATTGAAATGTCTCATTCTCCATCTTTTCTACAATTTATTTTTTTCATAGAAAAACTTTGAATGTCATTAATTAACAAACTAAAATTTAAACAGATTTCACCTCCAATCATCGACACTGATTGTTAGATTGGCTTGGATCTAATGTATTCTCTTACGCGTTGATGGGCATTGATCCACTATATTGATTGTTGAATTGTCCCATGGAGCTCGCTAATTGAACTTTTAAAAAAAAAACTTAATAGAAAAGTGACTAAATTAACAACTTTTGAATAGTTTAATGACTTACATGAAAATTTTGAATAATTCAATGATCATTTTGTAACATTTTAAAGTTAACTAACTAAAATGTAAACATACTAATAGTTTAGTGACATGGGGTGAAATTTGACAAAACATTTACCATAGCAAAAATAACGCACGCGAAAAGAGAGCGTGAAAGTAAGGAATCAAAATCAGAGGAATTTTAACTTCACGATATTTGAATGCGCGTGTATTAAGGAAATTTAAATTTAAAAAAATGTTTTGACTTTCAATTACTTTATTTTTTTTTCATTTTGGGAAACGTATGGAAGAGAGGATCAGACTGTAATGAAATTTGGATTTATTTGAAACCGCAGTTACAATATCCTTGTATTAAAATTTGTATTTAATTACATTAAATGTCTTCTAATTTGTACTTTACATTTTAAATATTTCAATTCAGTTTTCTAAGTTTTATATATTATATCAATTAAGTCCTTTTTTTAGTTTATCTATCAATTTACGTTTCAAATTGCAGTTTGGAGTTGAAGTTAAAATATCCAAGTTATCCCATGACACAAGTATAGTAAAAATACCATAGAGGCCCTTGTACTATTAGTTATATGCAATTTGCTCATTTTACTCATAAAATGGGTAAATTAGTCCATAAAGGTTAAATAGAAGAGTAAATTGATGCTTTTGGTTTAAACATTGACTTATTTCTACTGTTAAAAATTGATCCTTATATATCAGCATAAGGTACGCATAGCATGCCTAGTAGAACTGCCTGATTATTCCATCAACTAAGCTTGTTTTTAATAGTAGAAATGGATGGAATTTTAACATAAATTAAGGACTATTTTACTTTTTAATCTAATTGACTAATTTGGCTATTTTTTAAGTAAAAAGGGCAAAATACAATCTGAATCATAATATAACGACTTTCAGAATCTTTACAATTGGATCCACATGTTTTGAACATGCTCCACTATCATTTTTTTAGTTTTAGTTTAACATCCAATCCAAGCCAACAGCAAGGGTTACGAGCTGATGATAGAACTAATACGATACTCATATTTTAAGGACTTAATTACTTATTTTTTGGAATTGTAAGATAAAATCAAAAATTGGACAGTAAAAGAAAGGATGTGCAATGCAATTAAGAACAAAATATGATTTGAAGAAGCAAAAGAGAGAAGAGAGAGAGAGAGAGGGGACAGAGCTGTGAGTGTCTATTTTAGGTATACAAATCAAAGTAAAAAAGCAAAGAAAAGAAAAGAAACAGAGGGAGAGATTTCTTTTTCTCTTCTTCATCTTCTTCTGCAAAAGAAAACACCGACAACATTAGTTGTGGTATTTATTCCTACATTTTTATTATTTATTATTTTACTCTTCATTTTTTTTTCTTGTGCTTGGTTTAATTTCTCAAGCTTTGGTTCATGGTGGGTTTTCATTGTATATTGTAAAGCCACCTTCATTCGACTTTTTTTTGGGTTGTTTTTTTCTTTAATTTAATTTATATTTTTGGTGTTTTTTTTTTTTGAAGCTGAAGCAGTGGTCTTTTTCATATTGGAAAAGATCACATCATTTACCTTTTTTTGCACTTAATTTTAGACTATATAATTTGCTCTTTTCTTATATGTTACTGTCTTCTTCTTCCCAATAATTCTTTGTTTATATATATATATATATATATGGAGCAATACATATTTTCTTATATGTAATGTGTTTGAAGTGAAGCAAAGACTGTGAGAGCAACAAAAAGAGGAAGAAAAATGTATGGAGATTGTGAAGCTATTTCATCAATGGGAGGGAATATGGTGGTGTCTTCAGAAACTTTATTTACATCAACATTTCAAAACCCTAATTTCACTTACTTGCCTTTGGAGCCTTTACCTCCTATGATCCCTGTAAGTTTTTTTTTTCATGATATTTCACATACAGAGAAAAAAAACCATTTATTTTATGTTTTTTATTATATATTTTTGAATAGAAAGAAGAAAATGGGTCATTGTTGAGAGGAAAAGAGGAGATGAAAAGTGGTTCTGAAAGTGAATTACAAGAAACCACTGAGCAGCCATTGAAGAAGAAACGTTACCATCGACACACTGCTCATCAGATCCAAGAACTGGAAGCGTAAGTTCATTTTTGTTTAAAATATATATATAAAATTCTAAGAAATCTTTGTGTTTTTAAAGAAGAATGTTGGTGTTGGTGTTTTTTGCAGTGTTTTTAAGGAATGTCCTCATCCGGATGACAAACAAAGGATGAAACTAAGTCAAGAACTTGGCCTGAAACCACGACAAGTCAAGTTCTGGTTTCAAAACCGGCGTACTCAGATGAAGGTAAAACCATGTTTTGTTTAGCGTTGCTGTTTTAAATGGTAAGCACATCATAATTAATCTTTATTTAACACAAAACAGAAAAAAACGAGTCCCGAGGAAAAAGCATTGATGGCATTTGCATGAAAACCAGCTAAAACCCTAAACAGCTATACCCTTTTATTAGAGAAAAATGGTAGGAGCAGAAAAGGAAGGATGTTATTTAATTTGGGGCCACTCCACTGCTGTGTTAGTCTTTGTATATCCGTAAACCATACAGTCTGTAATTCATTAATATGGACTACTGGGGTTTCATCATTAAACTTCTTTACCTGCTCATGTGCTTCTCACTGCAGTTAATGCCTAAATTCATTCAATCAACCTCTTAACCATATTATCACTCTTTTGGTTTTTCAATGCCTAGGCTCAACAAGATAGATCGGAGAATGCGATACTTAGAGCTGAGAATGAGTCTTTGAAGAGCGAGTTTTACAGGCTACAAGCTGAACTCAGTAAACTCGTTTGTCCTAATTGTGGTGGTCCCCCTGTTCCTGGTGGGGTTTCTTTTGATGAACTTCGTATTGAGAATGCTCGGCTCGGTGAAGAGGTTATTTCATCACATTTCTACTTTTCTCTATATAAGGGTTAGATTACATTTTGCTCCCACTACTTAAAAAATAGGAAAATTAGTCTATATATATTAGATTAAAAAAAAAAACTCTTTTGTTAAAATTTCATTATGAATGAAATACATGTTCCTTTATTATTTCGTTAACTAGACCAGTTTTTAACATTATGAATGAATGTAATGTTTAACATAAAAAATCAATTTACTTTTTCATCTAACGTGCAAGCACTAATTTATCTATTTTTTAAATAGAATGAATAAATAGAATCAAACTCCTACTATAAAGTTATCCATTAAAGTTTTAGCATTATACATATTATCCCTCAATATAATATATGTTTGGACAGTTGGAACGTGTGTGTGCCATAGCTTCTCGTTACATTGGTCGGCCAATTCAAACAATGGGTGCATTGATGCCACCTTCATTAGAATTGGACATGAACATATATCCAAGACAATTCCTTGAACCTATGCCTCCTATCTTGTCCGAAACACCCTCTTATCCCGACAATAACAACCTCATCTTAATGGAAGAGGAGAAAACTATTGCAATGGAACTCGCTATGTCCGCCGCCGATGAACTCGTGAAGATGTGTCGAACGAACGAACCCCTTTGGGTTCGTAACAACGAAACCGGGAAGGAAGTGCTTAACCTCGACGAACATTCCCGAATGTTCCACTGGCCACTAAATCTGAAGCAACGCTCAAGTGAATTCAGGACCGAAGCTAGCCGTGATAGTTCAGTGGTTATAATGAATAGCATCACTTTGGTAGATGCATTTGTGGATGCCGTAAGCTTCCCACTTCCTTATAATTTCATATAATACTATAGTTAATTACAACAATATCGCTTTAAAATGTGTGTTTTCTCCTTATTGTAGAACAAATGGATGGAGCTGTTTCCTTCAATAGTAGCTAGAGCCAAATGTGTTCAAGTTATATCACAAGGTGTTTCGGGAACCAACGGTTGCCTTCAATTGGTATCAACTCGTATCAGAAGGTTAATTCAATTTTATTTGTAATAATCCGACTTAATATTGTTTTATTTGTGCAGATGTATGCTGAATTGCATGTGCTGTCACCATTGGTGCCCACGCGAGAGGCATATTTCCTACGATATTGCCAACAACAAAATGTGGAAGATGAAACGTATTGGGCAATCGTTGATTTCCCACTTGATGGCTTTCATAACAGTTTACAAACATCATTTCCTTTATACAAAAGAAGGCCTTCTGGCTGTTTGATTCAAGACATGCCTAATGGCTACTCAAGGGTGCGTCGATTCGATTTTTAAAACTTGAATAACTTTTGCATTCTGAAAATATTAAAAAAAAAATGCAGGTGACGTGGGTAGAACATGCAGAGATGGAAGAGAAACCAATCCATCAAATATTCAGCCACTTCGTACACAGTGGGATGGCATTTGGAGCAAATCGTTGGTTAGCTGTTTTAGAGAGACAATGCGAAAGGATTGCTAGTCTCATGGCCACTAATATCCCCGACATTGGAGGTTCTTAATAAATTGTCATGTCTTATTTATTTGGGTTTTCAATACCATGAGATTCACATTGCACCCATATTATTGTCACAAACAGTGATACCATCACCAGAGGCAAGGAAGAACCTAATGAGACTGTCCCAAAGGATGATAAGAACATTCTGTGTGAACATCAGCAGTTGCAGTGGTCAGGTTTGGACAGCTGTTCCTGATTCCTCCGATGATACTGTTAGAATCACCACAAGGAAAGTGAGTGAAGCAGGTCAACCCAATGGTCTCATTCTTTGTGCTGTTTCCACCACTTGGCTGCCTTATCCTCACCACCATGTCTTTGATCTTTTGAGGGATGAACGCCGCCGTGCTCAGGTTCCATTTACTTTTTCTATGGTTTAATTTTGCTCTACAATACTCATATTCCAAATTTAACTCTACTTTAAATTTCACTCTATGCGTTTGTATTATTTATTAAAATCAAACTGATAACACTTGCTAGTAAATGTGTTCCATTTAAGATGATGTAAAAAAATAAAAGATTAAAACACCCATTTTACTTCATATATATTTTTTATAAATATAGGTGTTTTGGTATGTTATATTATGATGCTAAACTTGGTAGTATACTATGATGCAGCTGGAGGTGCTATCAAATGGGAATGCCTTACATGAAGTGGCTCATATTGCTAATGGTTCCCATCCTGGAAATTGCATTTCACTCCTTAGAATCAACGTAATTCACTTCAATTTTCTACAATCCCCCCCCCCTTTTTTTCGACATGGAATTAAAACCCTATAAGCTTCAAATGCACAGGTTGCCAGCAACTCATCACAACACGTAGACCTAATGCTACAAGAGAGCTGCACCGACAAATCCGGCAGCCTTGTCGTGTACTCAACCGTAGACGTCGATTCCGTTCAGCTGGCGATGAGCGGCGAGGACCCGTCGTGTATCCCATTGCTTCCCTTGGGCTTCTTTATAACCCCAATGGAACTGATGAATGATGGTGGGTGTAAAGACGAAGCAAATGGGCATAATATTACAACAGGGAGTTTACTCACCGTTGGACTTCAAGTTCTAGCCAGCACAATTCCATCGGCAAAGATCAATCTGTCGAGCATTGCAGCCATTAACAATCATTTATGCACCACCGTTCAACAAATCAGCAGTGCTTTGAGTAGCAACTGCATCGGGTCTTGCAATGAAGGTGTCAATGGTAAAGAAAAATAGGGTGTTGGTGATTGGTGAATTACCCATAACATCCTTAATTTTGTTAACTAATTGAGGAAGTTATTGGTAATTTTACTGAAAATCATGCACTGGGATTTGTAGTAATTTTAATGTGGTAAATAAAGAGTGTAATGATGATGGAGGGTTAAATTTGAAAACTTGTGGGGCGTATAGGTGAAGTCAAGAGCGCACCAATTGTGACCCTTTGCTTTTAATGGTAAAGGCCACCAATTAGTAAGGGTGGGTGGTTCGGGTATTGACTTCAGCTTTCTTGCCCTTTTTTGTTAATTTTTTTAGCTATAATGAACCTAAGTATTTGACTTACTCATTTGTGCATGTCTAATTATGGTTTTCGATCATAGCCTTTATCAATTTTATTTAAAGTTAATTCTACTAAACATTTCTAAATTATATCATTTATTTTAAGTTAAGCTTTAAATTTTAAAATATTTTAATTCTATCTTCGTATTATCAATCTTATATCAATATTTTCTTTTACTAGTATACTTCTTTGTCCCCCCACGTGTCATAAATGGACAATCCACAAGCTCAATGTGTCCATAATAGCGAATCTCCTAATCAAGTGAACTTGGGGAATCTTGAACCGTAGCAACATGTTGAACACTTCTGGATCAGTTCACCATCACTGGATGCACATGGGATCTCAAACTTATTGATAACTCAGTTGTTTTGAGAAGTTATATCCTAAAACATCACTTCATCGCCACTGCAAAGGAATAAGCTATAACTCCACTGTCAGTAAGCTCAGGGCACGTGAACATTTTTATTTCTTATATAGAAGCTCACTATAACATATGAGAACAAACCAAGACAGAGAAATCACCTTTCCCTCCCCCTCGTCTCCTAGGACATTTTATCACCATCCAATGGCTCTTCGCCCAATCGAGGGTGAACCACAACCACGGCATCCAACTCTTCCTCCTTGCTAATCTCAATGGTTAACAATTACTAAAATTATTAATTTAATTTTTAAATGTGACATAAGCTCTTATGTGACATAATTTATAATGTAAAAATAAAAGAAAAACGGATGTAGGAAAAATCTTGGTTTTAGGTTTTGGAAGCTTTTACAAAAAATATCATTCACTCTCTTTTTTTCAATTTTACTTTATCTTTAATTTTAATTTTAAAATTTATGTGGGAATATGTTACTTTTCTTCAAAATATTAATTTCAAATTATGTTACAGAATATTTTAAAATTTGGGAACTAATTTAAAATAAAGATCATAATTTAGGGATATCTTGTGTCTTCTTTATATAAAGTTATCAGTAGGTTCAAATCGATAAAGTCATTAGTGAAAAAATTATTAATTGAATTTTTACAATATTGCTCCTATCAATTTGGACCATTCTACGACAAAAATTAAAAATGTACTTCAAAATATATCAATCACTTATATCGATATTTAATTAGTATGGTTTTACACACTTCAATAATATTTCTACGAAATTTATTTTAATAATTTAATTTTCTTATTTTTTGTTCCATTTATATACATCATACATGTCAAGTTTGGAGTAAAGAATAAAAAATAAACTATTTGTTTAATGTAAAAACCTTTAATTGTTAAATGTACATTAATATAAATAGTATTTTAGATCGACATTATCGAGAGATTAAACCAAATCAAAATTTTATATGTATGACAAGTACAATTATTTTGATAAATTTAACGATTGGTTTATTAAAATATTAATAGCATAAAATGTAACGGAAATATGTAAAATAATTTTAGTTTTAAGTGAACTTTGATTGCATACGATTTTATATATGAAATTTTGATTTGATGCAATTTTCACAAATCATTTTACATTTATTCATTTATTTAAATGTGTACATTTGAATCAAAATCAAAGTTTTATATATACAAATGAACTGTAATTCGAGTTTCATATATATAATAGCACCAAATCGAAGATCATGTATTAAATTACACATTGAATCAAAATTCATATATGAAGTTAATATTTAGTAAGTGAATCTTTGTTTTGACACTATTTCTTACATAATTAATCTACAAGAAAATAAATTCTATGTTGTATAAAAAAATTCAATTGAAAGTTAGAGAAAAGCACTATTTTCCCCAAAGACCCTGCTTAGTTTTACAGAAAAAAGTTAGAGAAAAGAACCTAAATTCAAAATATACAAAATTAGAAGCAATCAAACCTGTTGAGTTCACAAGCCTAAAAGAGAATGAATATAGATACATGATTTTTCATCCAAAATAAATTTGGAGATTGTAAGATTTTCAGTACTGGAAAAAAAGTCTAGTCTTTTTCCAAACGTCATAGAAATAATTGAAATGGTAAGCACCGTCATCTCTGATGATCCATTTGCAATCATGGCATTGCAAGAACACCGTGAACGCCCAAAAAGCGCCATAGGTTTCTTCGTCGATGTGAACGTAACACCAGCGGAGCGGGAAAAATAACTCCACAAACGACCACGTTATGCTGTCCCCTGGTTCCATCTTTTGCAATCCCTTGTATTCCCCGCTTTCGTGGAATCCACACTTTAGGTAAACGCTGTGGCTGGCTTCGTTTATTAAGGTCACAGTCACCGTAGGGAAAATACTATCAAGGAACGCCGATGATGGGATTGAAAATGACAAAAGTTGAAAGGTAATTAAGAATGTGAAACCTGTGAATTTATGGTTACCGGCAAACATGGTTATGGAATTTGTTTTTCAAGTGCTTCACCTCAATACAAGGACAAATATATGTGATTTTTAAGGAAGGAATTTAGGGATGTAGAGAAATTTAAAGATATGTGGTATTTTTACACGTCCTTGTAGTTGTAATTTCATTTCTGATATGTGGTTGTCATATACTGACGAAAGAGATTAATCGTTATAAGCTTTAAAATCCATTGATATAAAGGCTAAATGTCAACAATACCAATGGTCAAAAGGGATGCTCCGGCAAAAAATGGATCGTTGCTAATGGGGTTAGCATGATTCTATAGCAACGATCAATAATCATTGGTATATATTCGTTGTTAATTCGTCAATAAACAACATGTTAATCACAAGCGTAACTCAATATGTTTTTGACACGTAATGTAACTTGTCATGTTTATTTAGCATTTCTTTTACTGAAAAACATCGAGTTTTTAAACAAATCTTTGAGTCAGGTTGGGTCAAGCAAAAAATTTAGACTCGGATCTGATCTGAAAAATGGGTTTAAAATTTTGTCCGAACCCAATTCAGATGAAACTGCTAAAATTTTAGTTCGGTCCGGCCCACCCATATTAAATTTTTTATATAAAAATAAAGTTAAATATATAATATATCAAGTACATTAAAAACGTTAAAATAAATATTTCCCAATAAATGAAAAAAGTAAAAAATATACTTAAATAACACTAAAATAAATGTAACTTAACAAACAAATACATCTAAAATAGTACCAAAATTATAGCAAAACAATGAAAAAAATGGCAAAACAGTAAAAAAATAGTAACATTTTTTTTTGCAAATTTGGGCTAGCCTCGAGCCAAAAAACCTTACCTGAGGTCTGACCTGTTTAGAAAAAGAGTCATTTTTTTTTGTACAAGCTCATTTTTTTAAGCCTATATTTTTACCCAAACCCTCACTTTTTGGGCTGGACCACTTGACCCAGCCCATGAACAAATCTACTCTCAATGTAGTCAAAAATTTTTTTTTTCTATTTGAAGAAATTTATTTCCTTGAGAGTTAATATTACTTAGAGAAGATCTCTACTAATTCTTTTCTATATTGAAGACTTTTATTAAGGTAAATTTAAAGAGATAGACATTCACATTGATTATAATTTTGCAGGTCATTATATCCTTATTTAAAAGAATGCCTATGAATTTTAGTACAAATTATTGTAAACAAACTATCATCATTATCATTATTCACATTGTAACTAAGCTTTTGCATTCATAATTTATGTTCATTCATTACTTGATAAAATTAAAAAATGAGAGAAAAAAATGAAACTTTTAAAAAATTGAATAATTTTGAACTCACTTATGTCATTCTCTCATTTTCTCTGATTTTATCATTCAAATTTGAAATGACTTATTTTTCTGTCGTAGAATGAAAAATTAGTAATCTCTCTTTTATTTTTTCTTCTCGCTTTTCTTTTCTATTAAGTATGTACAAAATTATTTTCTTTACATAAACACGAGGACGACATGCTCTTGATCCACTCCAATAAACTATATATTAATAAATTCATAAGTCGTTTTAATTAAAAGTGAGTTGTAAATAATATCTATGATTTTTTTTTATGCAATGTCTATTTCTATCCATAATTTTTAACTTTTAAATCAAAGAAAAATATGTGCTTGAACTCATTTTTTTAATTGTTAAAATAACAACTGTGCTAATTAAGATAATAAATATTTTTATTAAATTTAGAAAATTTAATATTAAACGTCGACTACGAATGGAAAAAGAAAAGCAACACATGAAAAGAAGTAGTAGAAGAATTTGACTCAATGACTTGTATTGGCATTATAAGAGAAAAGATTGATTGAGTCTTAATTCGATTGGTATGGGTATTATTGTCAATGCAGGAGGACATGGGTTTGAGTGCGTTAAAGCACATTATCTTCCTATTTATGGGTTGCAGATTGGGCTATGGGTAGTTCTAGGCATTGTATCAA
The DNA here is from genome assembly GCA_020496765.1 of Gossypium stocksii. Classification (NCBI taxonomy): domain Eukaryota; kingdom Viridiplantae; phylum Streptophyta; class Magnoliopsida; order Malvales; family Malvaceae; genus Gossypium; species Gossypium stocksii. The sequence goes on along the minus strand of CM035625.1, from coordinate 83,534,008 downwards.
AAAGAGCAGATATTATCAGAACTTATAATAAAATTGTATGAGTTACAGAATAAATATAAAAGTTAAGTCTATTTAAAATATATAAAATTTAAAGGGAGGGATTCATTTACACTACTTAAATTAAAATTGTTTTGCATCTTTTCATATATTTTTGTATGATTTATATTTTAACGATCTAACTGTTAAATCTATCCTTTGTAATTGTTACGTATGTAAATTTTAGAACCGATCCGATATCTCTATCATATCAATTTAATATATTGTATATATTGGTATCTATAAGATGGTTGGATTTTTTTAATTTACGTCAAATTTGACATATATTATATATATATATATATATATGAATGGAACATAAAATATGATGGTTAAATCATTAAAATATTACACATATAAAAATATACTAAAGGTTTTACCCTCCTAAAATTTAATATATGAAATATTAAAATTTATAAACCTAACCAAAATAGTTAAATAATATAAACATTTTAATTCTTAAATATTGTTGTCATTAAAAGAAGGTTAGATCATCTTTGAATAAAAATTCAACCATGAAGAGCAATTATTGTAAGTAAGGTATTGAAATCAAATCATGCTAATTAAAATCAATTGATAAAACTGATTATAATAAACTCAATTCAGAATTGAGATTTGAATACTTTAGGGATTAAAGCGTGAAATAAGCCAAAAGTGAAAGCAAAGAATTTAATGAAGGCAGGCCAACAAAACATGCCACCACCGTCCTTACTTTAATTAAACCAAAACCACTCTCTGTTACCAAATGCCATCATCTCTGCCCATAACCCATTCAACACTTAACATATTATTTTATCTTTTGTTGTGAATATAAGAATATACGACTTTGGGTATAAATACAAGAAGACGTGGGTAGGGGTGAAGTCAGAAATTTCTTTTAGAAGGAGTTGAAATTAAATTTTAATTTTTAGTAGTCTATATTTTTATAATTTTTAAAGGACTAAATCAAATTTTCAAAATTTTTAGGGGGACAAAGTAGAATTTTACTTTTATTAATTTAAAATTTTAAAAATTTTTATTCTATTTTAAGGGGTCGAGGACTCTGCCAGCCCCCTAGATACGCTACTGGATGTGAGTTTCTGTGAGCTGAAGCACATTATCTTCCTATTTATGGGTTATGAAGGAGCTATGGATTCGAGTGGCAATATAAGAATATGTGGGTTCAAGTGCGATGAAGTAAATTATCTTCTTATTTATGGGTTCAAATTGCAATATATCATTAAGTACTTGAGTTTTATATTTTTTAATATAATATTTATGTTATTTTTTAGTACAACTTGACGTCTGTATTTAACAAAAATTATATATTTTAAAATCTAAAAATAACAATATTAATATTTTAGTGATTAATTTAGATTTTAGGATTAATTTAATAAAATATAATTAACAATATTAATAAATTAAAATTTTAATCAATTAATTTTAAAAAATTATAAATTAATCTCTTAATTACTCAAAATTTTTATTTAAATCACTAAATTATTTCAATATTTCTTTTTTCGAAACCAGGATATTCATTTGGGGGGGGGGGGTTTAAGTATCACAAAGATAATAAAACACTGCTGGGCTTGGATAACGCCGTAACTGTTGATGATAATATTCTTAAATTACGTGCACCAATCACGGAATTGCTCCAATTTTCAAGTATTTTTTTCCCTCTCCAAATTTTCTACTACAAATTGAAAATCAAAGGCTTTAGGAGGATGATTTCAATTATTAATTTTTTTTTATAATTAATATTTTGTCTCCACGGTGTGGTGTGTGGACTTTTTCATCCTTCTTCTAAAGGGTCAAATTATGATTTCAGTCCTTTTACTATACTCAAATTTGAAATTGAATGTCTCTATGTTATTTTTCTGATTTTATTATATTCGAATTTGAAATTCAAATTGAAAACCTATATTGTTAAATCCTCTCGTGACTTTAAGGTTTAGGAGTGTACTCGAGTCAAGTCCGAATATTGACAAGTTTGAGCTTGACTTAGAATTTGGAGTTCAATGCTTGACTCTAGATATAATCAAGCTGTTTGAGCTAATTAAGCTCATATGTATTCAAGCTCGAGATAGACTCAATAGTTAAGCTTAAAGCTAATAACATATTTATGGAAATAATGTAATTTAATAATATAAAATAGGGGAAACTACAAGTTTAGTTACTTATGTATGGTTCAAATTACGTTTTGGTCATTGAACTTTAAAAAGTTATGATATGGTCACTAACGTTATTGATTTGTTACATTTTGACCACTGATTTGTGACCTCCTATTACGATGATTAGGGTAAAGAAGGAAGGAATTTGTGAATCTTGTGATGATTGAAGCTCATTTAAAGGAAATATCATAATTACTTTTTTAGTCCTTTTAATTTTTCTTTAATCTATAATTCAACTTTCACCCTTTATGCAATTTAGTCTTTATACCTAATTACTTTTAATTCTTGCAAATCCACCTAACCAAAACCTTATTAACTACACAACTAACTTTATAAATATTTCTGATAAATATTTACGAGTCTAATTTACGAAAACGGAGTCTCAGAAATACATTTTTCGACACCCGTAACTAGCGGATTGTTACATAATCAATAGCTGAAGCTTGACTCAATAATTACTAAATCAAGTTCGAGTTTTTTCAAGTCAAACTCAAATAATTTATAAGTACCGATGTCTCATTTTCACCATAACAAGATTCAAGAATGAGTAAACAGAATATATATACTTTAATTTCGCATAGTTTCGATCTACTTTTATAATTTTATTAATTAGTTGAAATAGGTAATATAGTTAACTATTCTAAATAAAATACTAAAGTGAATTTTTATCTCATTTGGCTTATAAAAAAGAGTACTTAACTGCACTACGAATCATCAAGCTATTACTCTCATTTTAAATTAGTCCTTAAATTTCAAAATATTCAATTTACATTATTAAATTATTGAAGTAATATGAATTAGGTTCTTTCATTATTAAAATAGTTAATTTAATTATTAAATGATTAAATAATATAATATAAAATTTTATTAGTTATGCTCGCTTTTTAATTTTAGTTTTTATTTTTAAAAATTATGTAAAAGAGTTTTAATTTTTTTTAAATTCATTTTAAATTATACAATATAAAATTCATTGAACGTTCAAAAATAATTTTAAAAACAAAATGACGTGATTAATATAACATCGATAATTTAAGGATGTAATTAAAACATTCTAAAATTTAGAGAACAATTTAAAATAAGATCTTATTTTGAGGATGTTTGGTAGAATTATCTCAAAATTTTAATAATAATAATAAAATAAAGATTGACCTAGAAAGGCTTTTCCATTTATTCCAATAATTTTTCTGTTAGTTTTATTATGATCCGGTATTTGGGTTAGTCACCGGTATGCAAAGTAAAAACAGATCCATCAAAAATGGAGGAACAACATTAATATCGATTTTCAAAAACCAATCTTCAATTCTCTTACAACACTCTTTCATGTTCTTCCACCTAGTTTGACTTTCTTTGTTCTTGTTTTCTTTTAAGGTTTTTAGAACATGAGCGACAAGGAAGAACCAATCAAGCTAAACGACGAACAAATCGGCGAACTACGTGAAATCTTCCGTTCATTTGATCGGAACAACGACGGTAGTTTAACTCAACTCGAACTCGGTTCACTCTTACGATCTTTGGGTCTAAACCCGAGTTCCGATCAAGTTGAAGCGTTAATACACAAAGCCGATACGAACAATAATGGGTTAGTTGAATTCTCGGAGTTTGTTTCACTGATGGCGCCGGAACTGTTATCGGAGAAATCGCCTTACAGTGAAGAACAATTGAAACAATTGTTTAAGATGTTCGATAGGGATGGTAATGGATATATCACCGCCGCTGAGTTGGCTCATTCGATGGCGAAGTTGGGACATGCGTTGACGGCGGAGGAATTGACGGGGATGATTAAGGAAGCCGATACCGATGGGGATGGAATGATTAGCTTTGAAGAATTCTCGAATGCGATTACTTCAGCTGCTTTTGATAATTCTTGGGGTTGATTGATGGTGAAAAAATATAGAGAATTATTTTTGTTATGTTCGGCTTCGTTTTATGGTTTTTTTTTGGTTATTTTGTGTAGTTTTAATAATGGAGAATTTTTAATTTTATTTTTGGTGTTTATTAAGTGTTTTTTCAGATAATAGATGAACTTTTATGCATGATAATCATAGATCTTGCATAGTAGTATCTGTTTGTTGGATTAAGATCTCCGGAGGCATCTCCGGTGATACGATTTACGGTGGGTACCTTTTTTAGTGTTATATAAATATTTTGTCTCTCTCACATTTTGCAATCTTTAAAAGCCAATAGCCGTCGCCAGTGGCCTTATGGCCGGCCGTCAGCCCTCCTCTCCTTTCTCCTATCTCCCTCCCTTCCCTTTTCCCTTTACTCTCTCCTTCTCCCATCTTCCTCTCAACCCTCTTCCTTTCCTTCTCCTCTTTTTCGACAAAATAACCTGGTCTCTCCCTCTTCCACTCGGCTTTCAGCCTCCAGAAAGTTGGAGGAGAGACCCTCAACTTCCCTGTGGTCTTTCCATGGCTCTCTTCCAAGAGCTTGTCTCCTTTTATCTAGTCGGGAGCTTTCTCGATATCGTTTTTGTTTGTTTTGGCAAGAAGACTATGCTGGGTTGAGCACCATTGACCTTTAGTCTTGAAGGCTTGTGCATGGTGATGTCGATTGAGCTGCTCTGAATCTCTGTGTTTCGAATGCTGATGTCCTCTCAAAGGCTTAGGATTTACAATAGTCGGTGGCCCCGACGTGCTCTACGGTGTCAATGGCGATCCTCGTTAGTAGACTTGTAAGTCAAGAGTACGACAGCTTCACCGAGATTGTGGTCCCCGTTTGCATCTTACGGTGATAGATTGGAAGTGGTGAGACGAGTTTGTCTCCTCTCGTGTTGGGTTTGGTCATTTCAACTCTTGTACTTCATGTTTTATTTTCTAGACTTTTGGACCCCCGCAATCTTTGGATGTCGATACTAATATCCTTTTTTTATTATTATTTGTGCTTTACCGATACATACCCCTTAGGAGCCAGATGACCCTCAAGTAAAGTTTTGAATGCATATAGTATTAAGTATGATGTTAGTGGTTTTTGTATAGAATTTGATATTTGGTTGTTTTATTTTAAAACTTTAAATTTTAATTTTTTTATTTTTTAATTTAAAAATTTTAATTTAATTATTATGTAATTTCTATTAGAATTTGTTAATCTAACATGCTAACTTTTTTCAATCATATAGAAGTGACATAATTAAAATTTACGTTAATAAATTTTAATAAAAAATACTTACGATTATAATGATTAAATTAAAATTTTTAAATAAAAAATTAAACTTAAAATTTAAATTTTAAAACATAAAAGTTATATCTCAAATTTCATCAAACTAAAATTAACAACTAATTCATATATTATTCACCCATTTATTAACAACAAATTATGTAAAATTGTTTCAAAGGTTGAGATGGTTACAATTTGCAATGATTTCGAATGTCAATGTTACATATGAGAAAGTAGTGCTGCATTAAAATAAGAGCCTTACAACAATGATTCACATGTATTAAAATCATTATATAAATTATTAATAACCCAGTTTAGTGGTTCTCATGAAAGTTTCATATTTTTGAAACTCCATAAACGCAAACAGATAAGGTCTTTCATCTTCACTTGCGCACCATCCATTGCATTATGTCCTTTCTAACAACACCCTGGTCTCTCGTGTAGTTCAGCCTCGATGCGTCGGGTCCGTTAATGCTCAAATGCCGGCACTGAGTCATATTTCCGGTAGCAGTTGGTGGTTGCATCGTCATTGCAATGGTAGTAGGGAAGGACTTAGGCCATGTACTTGTTAATGAACTAAAAAGATGTCTACCAGCATCATGGTTTCGAGGTGACTGGTTGCTTCGCGGAGTTTTCGGTGAAGATGTGTTTGTCACTTGCTTTGGCATGTTCATGTTTGCTTTGCCATTGCCGTGGTTGGGTTCTTGGTGAGGCGGAGGACCTCGGATTTGAGCTGAAGGTTTTATTTTATGGAGCCAGCGGAGGATACAATCACCAAGGTTTCGACCAACTTCTAAGTCTCTATGCTGTATGTTCCTGTGAACCTTGAGTGCTATGTCGAATACAACACGCGTTCTTCTGGTTGCGGAAATAGGTAACAGATTCCGAAAGAAAACAAGAGTTAGCGAATGTCGTTTCTAGTCCTAATCTTTTGCAACGTTAACCAAACATATGCTATTCAAGACCATGGTTTCCCCTGGAAATGAAGCTCACTACAAATCGGTTTACGTAGTAAGAAAGGTTCTACCTTAGTAGCAAGGCTGATGCCCCTGTATAAAACGGGCGAGAATGGGATCGAATAAAAACATGGAGGAACAACAAGATCACAAAATTAAAGTTCCTGCAACACAACACTGATGGAAATCTAGGAATGATCCAAAAGTAAACAAGATCACTACAGATCGGTGAATCAACAACTAACGGTTACATAGTAAGAAGGGTTCTACCTTAATAGCTTCGAGTAAGTAGCTAGGCAAGGCTGATTCCCCCTTATAAAACGGGCAAGAATTCAATCGAATAAAAAGCATGGAGGAACAACAAGATCACAGAATAAACGATCCTGCAACACAATACGGAAGGAAAATATGGGAATGAATCATACATTACAACGAGTTCATGTGTTTCACATTCGACTAACATAACTGTACCTAACTGGGAAGGCAAAAGAAAGGGGGGGGGTTGATTTATGTATAGATATGGTAGGCTTCTTTCCTCTCATACTTTAGCAACTTAAAGAAAAACTTAGATAGTTATGGAATTGTGACTTCATGTAGCACATTCATACGGTCCTGCTCGGACTCTTCAGTTTTATTGAAGAATATGACCTCTAAGGATCTTTCAAATGCATAGGAAAACTTAGCGTTCATATGCTTGGTTAAAACGCAAGACATGTGTGCTGGGTGAAGTTATGCTAAACAGAACTAAGAATACAGAGTGTTCACATAAAACTGAAACCACCTTTGCTTGCTCATTTAACAGTTGAAAACCAAATACATCTATGATCTAACTCACAAGAAATGTTCAAAACTAAATTCATACTATACCACAGAAAAGGAATCAAATACAAATAACCTTCGGCCAAGTCAAATATAACGGTTTATTCGGTTTTATAGTGATTAAAATAGGTTAAGTCGATCGATTATCAGTTATAAAATTTCATAATAATAAATAAAATTTTAATCAAAACCCACTTATAGAAAAAGAAAAAGTAGATTAATAGACTTGACCGATTAAACCGACTAATGTTAAGTGAGTTGAGACCTAAGCCTTTCGGTTAAAGTATTAAATTAATCAATTAAGTCAACTTTTAGTATTTTTAACTGAACCAACCAATCAGACCAATTGCTCTCCCCTACCCAAAATACTATACAATTCTTACTACTACGCATAATCCTAAACTTTTAAATTTGAGAACAATATGCATTTGCTCGAATTTAGTCCCTCACTATTAAATGGATGAATTTAGTCATTCTATTAAAAAGAATCAAATAAGACCAAATTAGAATATAATTATCATTTATTGTTTTTAAGACATTTTTTAAACCATAAATATTAACTATATATGTTACATTTAAACTTATTTGATTTATATAAAAATTAAATTAATCTATTTAATAATAGATTGACTAATTTAATTCAATCCTTACTGCACAAGAACTTAAAAATTAAACTTATTTGATTCGTATAGAAATTAATTTAATCCATTTAATAATAAATATAGTAATTTAACCAAGTTAGTTAATCATGTGTGATATCTTCCCTGAATTTCATTGAATGCTCAGAAAACGAAAGATTCTTCAAGGTGCCTCATCACAGCCTAATACCTATTCAACCTCAAACGCTCATTAACAAACAAAGAACTAACAGTATTTCACGGTTAAGTACTTTCAAAAATTAATCAAAGCCGATTCTTCTTCATACAATGCAAAATCAATCAATGGCAGAAATATATAAACCAAACAGATATTTAAAAAAAAAAGTAAAAATCAAGAAAAAAAAGCGAGAAATCTCTGTACCTTTGAACAAATTGTTGAAGCCGTGGCTGGTTACGACTAATAATCCGTCGCTGGATCTTCAAAGCAAGCTTGTAACTTCGTTTAAGCCCCAAGAAATAAGCCGTTCCCAATGCGATCTCCCACAGCACCATTTTTACTTCTTTTTTTACCCCTCAAAAATCAAAATCTCTGTTTGTCAACAGCTTTATTCTTTATAAATCTTCGTCAATGGAAATTATATTTTTATTTTACTTTTTTTATTTTTTGCTTTTGCAGCAAGTTTGAAAATTGTTCGTTTTCTGGTATTAGGAGCCGCCAGAATCTTCGATCTCGCACTGATGACGGTTTCCTTTTTTTTTTTAATTATTATTAGGTTAAATTCTGCTCTTAGTCCCTAATTTTATGTATGTTATGGATTTAGTCCTTATACTCAAATTTGATATTTTTAATCCCTGTATTTTTCAATTTTTGAAATATCAGTCTTGGCCAAATCAAATTGTAGCAGTTAAATATTAAGTTAAATTCTGTATAAATATCAAATTTATACATGAACTTTGATTCCGTGCAATTATACACTCGAAACTTGATTTGTGGTTCACATGTTTACATATAACTTTGTTTTCTATTCAATTTTACATACTTAAAAAAATGGATATAGACATTTAGTTTCATATTGGATTAATATAATTATTTGTGTAAGCAATATATTATGGTAAAACAGTGCTAATTCGATAAGGTTGTTAGTGATTTGTGAAATTTGAATAAAATCAATTTTTCATTTATAAAATCGCAGAAACCAAAGTTTATGTACTACATTACATACTGGATCAAACTTCGTGTATAGTTTTGATTTTTATCCCTAAATTCTATCATTTATAAAAGGTTAAATCCTGCTATTAGTGTATTTACTTTGTGAATGTTGTGAATTTAATCTATATACTTTAATTTGGTCATTTTTAGCCTTTGTACTTTTCAAATATTGAAATTTCAATATTGGCTAAATTGTAGTTGTTAAATGTTAAGTTGAATTCTATTATTTATAAAAGGCTAAATTATGGTATTAGTCCCTATATTTTAGGAAAATTGTGGGTTTAATCCCTATACTTTAAATTGGTCATTTTTAGTCTCTATATTTTTTAAATTTTAAAAATTTAATTCTCACAAAATGATAACTGATAAATTCATTAAGTTCTATTACTTTCAAAATCTGATGTGATTTGATTGTTACTTTTTGGGTAAGCACTAAAATTTCAAAATTTGAAAAGTAAAATGACTAAAATTGATCAAAGTAAAGTATATGGATTAGGTCCTTAACTTTCAAAAAGTATAGGACTAATAGCATAATTTAACTTTTATAAAATCATATGTAACAAACATATCAACACACGTGTAATATCATGTTTGCTTGCTATTTCCAAACAATATTCATATAAATATCATTTTTTTAGTTAATAGATTTAATGACCTATCTCATAATTGAAATTTCAAAATTTGAAAAGTATAGGGACTAAATATGACCAAATTGAAAAATAAAGACTAAATTGATAATTTATTCATAATATAGGGACTAATAACAGAATTTAACCTTATCATTATTTTTGTTAATTGTTTGAGTTGAGCTCTCTGCAGCTAACATCACCGAAACACCGATCACGGCCGTTGATAATATTTGACTTTTTTCGTCCAATTTTAGAGTTTCTTTCTAATCTTTTCTGGAAGGCTTTAATATTGTAAACTTGGACAAGGCAACCTTTTAAATATTCAAGCCAATTTTATGTAAATTTTGATTTAAATTTTGGTTGTTTTGGGTTCTAATTATTAGGGTTTGTGTCATAATTGGGTTTAAGAATTGTATTTTTTTAGATTAAGTTATTACATGTTGGAATTATACTACAAATCACTTTAGGTTTAAGTTCAGGTCATTTGTATATGGTTATTTATTTAGGTCATTCGAGTTGGCATAATGTCAAATTTAGCTTTTAACGTTTACATCGTTTGTCATTTTAGCTCTTTATTCTTTATTTGATTTAAATTTGGTCGTTAACCTTTCAAAAAAATTATTTTTTTAATAGAAATGTTGACTAAAACATTAATGTTTTAACGATGTTTGTGTGGCATCTAGCACGGTGGTCTACCTATACTTCATGCTAACATAACACTAGTTATCTTACATTCTATTTCAACAAATATTTTAAAAAGTATAAAAATTAAATAAAAAGTTCATAAAAATCTTTAAAAAATAGCATGAAATATATATGAATTATCATATTAATTGCCATGTTAAGAAATTTAACGATTTAGTCTATATTTTCGTTAAAAAAATAATTTAACACTTTTTTTTTAATTATCTTGTGCTAAACAAGATATATTATATTTTTGGAGTTGAATTATTTTGAGTTTAAATGTAGTAATAAATCGTACCAAATTCAAACCGCTTGCATGTAGGTTAGTTCATATTCAGAATTGACAGATTGTCGTTTGAATTTTTATAATCAATCAAAATTTGTAAGTTAGGATCATAATTAATAATTAAGCTTTATACACCTTGACTTTATTACACTGGTTCACGTGAATTTTCATTTATGTATAATTATTTATTTAGCCCTCTAATTTTATAAAAAAAGTTATTTTAATCTTCATCTAATTTTTCGTTTTTTTAACTATTAAACTTGGTATTTTTTTGTCAAATCACTCCAAAATAAATATAAAAGTTAATTTGTTTTAACTTTGCTAATGTTGCATACACGTAGATAACATATGAGCATTTAATTAAATTTTTGAATTTAAAAATTCAAAAAATATATAAATTTTTTAAAAATTAAAAATTAAAAATTTATTTTGTAATATTTTTAAATTTAAAAAAGTAATTAAATGTTGATGTGTCATCTATGTGACAATTCACATATATGCCACATCAACAAAGTGAACAAACATTAACTTTTCTATTTATTTTGGGGTGATTTGAGGAAAAAAGGTATAAGTTTAAAAACTAAAAGAGGCAAAAAAAATTAAATAGAAAGTTAAAATTATTTTTTGTAAAATTGAAAGGTCAAAAAAGTTAATATGCTTTTTATTTATTCTAAACGATACAAAATAATTTTTTTAATTATTTTTTAGATAATGTTTTGAGTGTCTTTTCAAGATAATAATGTGCCTATAAATGATTAGAATGAAACACAATAATTTGTAAAAACGAAAAAGAAAAAATATATGGGTAAAAGTATCATGGAGGCCCTATATTAAGAGTCTGATTACATTTTACCTTACTCGAAAAAATGAGCAAGTTAGTCCTTATACGTTAGATTAAAGAGTAAATTGATCATTCGGTTAAAAATTCTATCAATTTCTATAGTTAAAAACTAACCCTTATATATCAATATGAGATGCATATGGCACATCATGTGTCACTATATGGCTATTTTGTCAACCATGCCAATTTTTAACAATACTAATGGAGGAATTTCTTAACAGAAATGACCAATTTGCTCTCGAATCTAACGTATAGGGACTAATTTATCTATTTTTTTTTTGTTAGAGGTATATGTAATCTGACTTCTAATATAAGAGTTAGATAGTAATTTTACCAAAGTATATGATATTAATTTAATCGTGCCAAAATTTCTTAATCCTTAAGATTTAAACTTAAGTTTCTATGACGTGAACATTTAATATTAATTTATAAACAAAGCAGTGAAGAAAAAATGAAAAAGAAAAAAGAGATTACTCATGATCTAATCCTTTTACATATTATTAGTTAAAATATGTTATTAGTCCTTATATTTTGAAAAACTTTAAGATTCAATCCATATATTAGAAAAAGGTTACAATTTAATTTTTTTATTTTTTTAATTTAAAAAAACTAAGTTCCTAATAATTAAGTTCTGAAGTTGATACAATTACACCAGCAATTGATAACAAATCTTGACAAAGAAAAAAACTATCTATGTCAACAATTGAATTAAAAATTTTAAATAAAAAATAAAATTTTCAACTTTTTTACTCTATTAGTGATGAATGCAATGTTTTAGAAACCATATTTATGGGTAAATTAATTAAATTATTCATTCTCGATTCAATCAATTCGATAATAATTAAGTAAATAATTAAAATTTTATAAAATTAAAAAAAATTATAAATTAGTTCAACTGTTTCAATAGACAATTTTATATTTAGATTTTCGTCTTTTACAAATTTTGAATGATTCACTCAAAAGTTTATTCAATCATTTTATCTAAACCGATATATTAACCAATTCCTGATTCAAATTGTCTCAGAGGAAAAGTGGGTTTAAATGCATTTGAACCGACATCTTCTTAATTGCCACAATAGTAATGGTGCTAGTTAAATTAATACTCAGGCTTGAAACTTTATTTTTGAATTATTATCTTATTCATGTATTAATTTTCTTTATTCCATAATTCTATCCATGTGCCCTAATTTATGGTAAAACTACCATAAAGGCCCCTATACTATTAGTTAGATTTTATTTTGCTTTTTTTACTAAAAAAATTATAAATTAATCTCTATACATTAGATTAAAGAACAAAAAAATTTGATTTTTTTTAAAACCTTCCATTTTTGTTATTAAAAACTAATCTCTATACGTTAACATGAGGTACATATGGCATGTCACGTGTCACACTATCTTGTTATTCCATCAACCACTCTAATTTTTAACAATACAAATGGATGAAGTTTTTAATAGAAATGATCAAATTACTCTTTAATCTAATATACAAGACTAATTTACTCATTTTTTAAGTAAATAAAATAAAATACAATTTAACTTCTGATTCAGGACCTTCATAATAGTTTTACCTCAATTTATATATTTTTGGTAACATATATGCCCAAATTTTAGCATATCCTTCGTCCTTACAATCATTAAAAATAAAATAAAATAAAATTGATTCTATATCATTAATTAATATCTTTATTTTGATTTATTAATTAATTTTAGAATTATTCTTTCCTTTTTTCTTAAAATACCCGATAATTAATTAATTAATGCTTAATTAAGCTTAATATACTCTTTGCTAAACAACGACGGCTTAAGAAAAAACCTAAATTATTAAAGCCGACTGTCACACATAGTCATTTTCCTTCAAGAAAATACTCAAAATATACAACCTTTGTATCTCTTCACCTCTTCCAATTATTTTTTCTCTCACACTAAGAACATGCAAAGACAATCCTTAGGCTCGCCTACCTCTAAGCTCCATATCCATGGAGGAGAAGAGATTACCGGAGCAATCGTCGACGACGATGACCGCCGCAAAGACAGTAAGTCTCGCCGATTGACGTTTTCGGCTTCTTCTTCCTCGTCGTCGCCGTTGTTGTTGCCGTCGTCTCCTAAGTCTGAGAAGCTCATTCATCTCATTCCTGTTCTTACTCTCCTTTGCTTCCTCATACTTTACTTAAATTCTCACAGTCCTTCGCAATCTGGTACGTTCTTTTCGGTTCTCGAGATTAGGACTCGAGGCTACTTATTTAATCTTCGTTGTTCGTTTATTTTATTTTGTTTATGTTTCAGATTTGGCAGCTTTTAATGGATTCAAGCATTCCTCAAAGCATTTAGGTATAATGCAGCTTCAACTCACCTTTTTTTTTCCTTGAAATTTTCGGTTTAATCTTCATCGTTTTCTCCAGATTCACGTGAAATCGGCGAGGTAAGCCGATTTATGGAGTTCCGGAGAGGCGATGTTTTGGCTATTCGAAGCCAAAGGAACTTGCAAGAACTAGATAAGTACACCGTCAAGTCTCGGCCACACCGGAAAGTCGCCGATTTCTAAGCGGCGTACCGTCGGTTCATCTCTCTCTCTCTCTTTCCGCCGTTGTTTCGTTTCATGCTCTAGCTGACTATAAGTCCACACGTGTCGGTCACACCTGCACGTGCGAGGCATTTTTTGTTTGCACATGTAAATTTAAATTGCATGTTAATTTGTTGGCTTGTGTGAGGCAAATATCTTAGCTGGCGCTACGTGTGTGGGGCTTGATCATCCTTGTTCACATAAAAGCATATAATTTATATATTTTTGTATATGAATTAATAAAAAAATAAAAATAAAATGGAAGAAACTTTTGAAAAATAAAATGCTTCAAATTAAAAATTTCAAATCGGTTAATGTGCGCCTCTTGGGAGTGGTGGGCGTAAGTTAGTGAAGGAGCATAGGGTGGAATCCAGCTGGAAAATTCAGACCGTTATTACTCCTCGTGTTTCGGTTGGGATGCCAGCTAGAAAGTTGTACTAATCGCAGGAACCTATTAACTGCTCTAACGAGGATAATCGAACTATTTGATTCAGTGATTTTTTGGGGCTAATTTAGTTATTAATCCTTTTATTATGCTAAAATTTAAGATTTAATCCCCCCACTTTAATTTAATGTAATTTGATCTTCTTTTATATTGTTATCATTAGGTTTTGTTGTCAATAGCTATTGTTAATTTAATATGGAATTTTTTAAATAATTGTTGAATGGTTCATTGAATTTTTCTAATAATACAAAATTAGATTAAAAAAACCTCTCCGTCCCCTTTTTGTTTTGATATTGACTAAATTGGAAATTCTAAAAGATCATGATGTTATTGATTTTTGCTTATTGTACATAATTTTAATTGATATAATACCATATTTAGCTATTGATGTTTATATATAGAATTTATAATTTTATGGTCTAAATTTGTTAAATTAAAATTAAATTAATAGAATTTGTAAGCTTTGAGGGTTAAGTTTATTATTATACTAAGCAAAATTATGTACAATTACAAAAAATATTAATGTTGTGATTAATTGTCTTTAGTTGCTCATTATCAAAATTGATAGAAATTAAATTGCTCTACTTTTTAATAGACATTAATTTACTAAATATTGAAATTGAGAGGGATTAGAGATCTTTTTTCATTGGAAAACATCACTTTAATATTTGTAATTTTTCAAAATTGACAAAAGTTAAATTACTCTATATTTATAGAGAGATTAATTTGCTTAATATCGAAATATTGTAAAAAAAAAATATCACTTTAATATCTGTAATTATTGTTATTATTAATTTACCAGCTCTAAGTATAATTAAAGTGTGTTTAGGGTTTAAAATATTTAAAAACTTTGGAGTTAGTGGGGGGTTTTATTGATAAATTTTAAGCTGCTTTATGAGTGATGGAGAAAGCAATGGTGGTTTGGATTAGAACGATAGGGGTTACACGTGTCAAAAGTAGAGTTATGATGTTACGTCAACAACAAGCCACAAAAATTGTCGGTGGTTACCCAAGAATCCAATTGGTTCAAATTACCTTGTATTCCTTCCTTTCGCCATTGACTTTACTGTTTGGTAAAAAGAAACATAATTAGTTTTAACAGTGAAAATGGATTTTTTTTCTTCTTTTCACACTTCGATATTCCGTAAATTAATGTCTTCGGATCCCATAGTTTTTTTTTTTTCTTTTCTTTTTGTGTTTGTCGTGAAAATGAAATGAAAAGTAAGTTAGAAATGCAATGCTTTGTATGGTTTTATTTATACGTGTCTGCCATGCAATGCAGGGTTGATAAGAAATGGTGATTAATTTCTGGGGTTTTAATCAACATGTTTGAATTTTTAGTTTTTATTTTTTATGATTAAATTTAAAATTAGTGTTAATCATATGTCTAAAGTTTGACTATTAAGCTTAGAAATGAGAGTATAACAGTGGTTCACAATAATTGAGCTGACGAAAATTATGGTCTACATCCACATATGCCTCGGTAGAAAGAGGATTGAAGACGAACACAATCAACTCACGCCATGCCGTCGGAGTCGCGCACGATTGCCCCGCACGCTCCTTTCCTCTCGGTTGTCCTCCAAACAACATCTAAGTCTAAGCTTGAGCACATCTCCACTATGTGCTTCCCATTTTGCAATAATGGGCTAGATGGGCAGCATCGGCACATACAACAATATGTGCACCCTAAACTCCTTGTGCAACATTTGTTGTCATAATCAGTACAAAATTTATTATTTTTGGATGTTTTAATTCAGTTTAATTATTGAGGCAATGATTACAAAACTTGAGAGGCACCTATTGTAATCTAACACCCAAATTGTAGCAGCCCACCTTGTGGATTTGATCCTCATTTTCTTAACCTTTCTTTTTCAATGAATTAAATATAAAATGGATGCTTTGCAGATAATGTTGTGCGTTTGGTAGGTTGCTAGTGGACCCTGCCGTCACCATTGTACCTCAAAACACACTGTCTCCATATAGTAATATTTACGGCGCTTACACCATAATTTAATAGATTATTATTTTTAATATTTTTATTCAATATGATATTATATTTTGGTATCTAATAATAATTGTGTTAACGATTTAATGTTTAATTTGAATTTCAAAATTGATCTGATGAAAATTCATAATCAATTAATAATATTTGTAATTAACTTTCATCAAACCTACCCTAAAATTCAAATTAAATCACATTCATAAAACTATATTTGACAATTTAAACGTAAAGTTAAATAAATTTACACTTAACACTAAATTTATTTTATTAAAAAAATATGAAAAATTAAAGCTAATAATATTAGCAATTAACTTTCATCAAATCAACCCTAAAGCTTAAATTAAACACTAAAAGTTAATACTGTTACTTTCAAGTATCAAAATGTATTACTTTTGTTAAATACAAGTACCAAATTGAACCAAAAAATAACATAAATATCACATTAAAAAAATCAAATTTAAGTACAAAATGATATATTAAGCTTATTATTATTGTCAAAGGCGAAAACCTCAATTTATTCCAGGGGCTAAAATAAAAGTTTAAAAGTTTGACTACCTGATTATGCACGGATAATTAGCATTCTTTTGTAACTAAATTTTAATCCAAATATGAAATTTTGATTTGATTTAGTTAAACTCAAATTCTAATTAGGGGCACTTTCAATTTTTAGTTTCATTTTCTTGGTTTAAATTAGTTAAGCTCAATGTTTGAAATATATAGGTTAAAATAAACAAGATTTTACTCTTTCTATTAGGTTAAAAATCTCATTCAAATTATACTAAATTTAAGTAGAGGGACTGAATCTCGGATTTTAGCATAGTAGAGGGACTAAAAATAGAATTAGACCAACAAACAAACATCGTTTATAAGGGACATTAGCATGGGAACAAACAAACATGTTCTTCAATTGCCAGAAGCACAAAAGGTAAGTTATGGGCTTATGGCCAAATCAACGTATTACCACATTCCGCATGAGCGGAACATGTAGTTGCTTCGTCGACGACAGAGACATTGGTGACCACCGTCGGATTGACATTATTGCTACCGCGAAAACAAAGTGCGAGGGGACAAGAACATGCTTGCAATAAAACCTGCACTCAAAAAATCATACCACATGTGCAGTTGATCACTCAATTAAATTAACTCATTCTAATATCAGAAGATTAGGGTTTAAAAAATATGATTTTTGTTAAGAGAAAATCGGACTTGCTTTGGGAGAAGTCTTTGAAGTGTCGTCCAGGGAGTCGATAGACCCCTCAATGGTGAAGGTATTGTGCCCAGGGTGTTTATGCTCGGTTTTATCCCTAGATTTTATCTCCCGACTCCATAAAGAACCCTCGTGGAGAACCATTGATGGGGTTTGAACCATTGCCTTTATATGGCATTAGTGGGTAAGAATGGTACCATACCTGAAGATAAAATCGAATATAGATACCTTGAGCACAATACATCCATTGTTGAGGGGTCAGTCAGCACAATACCTCCACGGCTCCACTATTAAACTACATTTGTAGGACATCTTTTTAGGATCATAATAATCAAATCTAAATATTATCGATTATTAATCGGTTTAATTATGCCCTCAGTCCTTGTACTCTACACCTTATATTTTTTGAAGTTTTGAAATTTAAAAATTTTTTTATTTTCAAGAATGTAATCTCTCTATCTAATTTGATAATATTTAAAAGTCCAATTGATAACATTATTAATGAAATTTTATTTAAAATTTTAATATGTGATATTTTAATATTAAAAGTTTTGTATTTAAAAATTAAAGTACAATTGAAAATACATATAAAAATTTAACAAAAGTGGGTTAATATTTTTTTTAACAAAAGAACAGATTAAATTTTAAAAATTAGAAGAATAGAGGAACCAATGGCAGAATTAGACCATATTAATTGGTAAATTTAAGCTTTTGAATAAAGATTCCTCCACCAACCCCAAACTATGGGCCTTTTTATTTTTATTTATTTACCTACTTTTTCTTAGTTGTTTAAACCCCAAGACACATTGCATCTTAAATTATTTATTATCATATGTGTTGCATATATGCAAAGCTATCGATTTAGGTCAGATTAATTTTGAGTCAACTTAATTTAAAATTTTCAAATTATTTTAGATTTAAGTTAATTTTGATTAGAGAAGTACTCATACATCATTATCTTGATTAATGCTTTCTTCTAGATCTATTAATTTTAAATGAAATTTAAGAATTTGATTCAAGTAATTCAAATCCAAATTCAACCCAACTCAATTTGATTATAAAAAAGTTAACAACCTGAATTTGTCCAACCAAAATATAAATTGAGTGACTTAAACTCAAAATTAATTAAAACACGAAAATATTGTAAACCCGAAATGATCCGAATATCAAATTCAAACTTAACAAAACTAACTCAAACCTAAAATAGTCCAAATCTGAAATTGTTCCAACCCAAAATGACCCAAAATCTGCATGTGTAACATGTAAGTTTAGCACCAACGACAACATTTGTGGCTACCGTCAAGGGCGTAGATAAAGGCCAGGCCCTGGGTCAAGGGCATAGCTAGAGGGCAGGCATCGGCTCCCTTGGCTGAATAAGAAAATTGCTTTATAACCCTTCCCTAAAATTAAAAAATTCAATTTAGTCCTTTTAACCTTTAATTAAATGAAAAAAAAGTTTATTTAAGCCCTTTTAAAAATTAATAATTTAATTTAAACATTTTTAATAGAAAATTTTTAACTTCGCCCCTAAAACAAGATTTTTAACTTCACCCCCGACGACTGTCGGATTGCCATTATTACAAGAGCAAGCTAAATAAGTGCCAAACTCCGTCGTTCAGCTCAAACCCGAAATGACCTAAACTGACCCAAAACCAAAGCCTCAAACTCAAAAAGACCATAAAAATAAACTAGAGAGAAGACTAAGAAACAGAAGAGACAATCTCCAAATCAATATCAATGGACACTGCATCTATCATGAACCTTCAATAATTTTATAACAAAGTACACATTTAAAATTTAAACACCAATTTCAAGTACCTTATAAGTAGATCCTAAATCATCATTTCTAAGAACTACAGTTCAATTGGAAGTGTTTACCTGAGTCAATGGAATGAAAACAACAAATTCAAAGGGGCATATAATGCAAAAGGATTTCACTTTTTGCAGACTTTCAATCCTCAAGTCACTCCATTGCAATCCTTGGTCCTCCACTGGTATTAAAAAGCTACGAAGGGACACTGATTTTAAGCTCACTCAATGCCCAGTTCAAAAAGCGGAGGTAAATATTATTAATACTAGGCTTTCCAAAATCCGAACCCGAGTCCTTATTTCTTCCTTTGTTGGTCCGAAACTCTAGCTCCCATAATCTTACAAACAGGCTCATCTTTCGACCGAAGAAACTTTAGAGCAGGATGAACCTTGAGGTCTCCTACTAACAACTTCTGACCACCATCCAAGTCACTTAAATCAACATCAATATATGGAGGAATTATGTCTGCCGGGCATAGGAACTTAACGGTTCTCTTGATAGTATTCAAGAACAACCCTGAAAAATATTTAAAATATATGCATGAAAGAATTATATTAGCTATAACAATATGGGAATGCAACAAATAAGATGGTAAAAGTACTATAGAGGCTCCTGTACTAGGAGTCGGATTGCATATTATTCTCTTTAGTCAAAAAATGGGCAAATTAATCAACAATCAAAGGGCAAATTGGTCTTTCTATTAAAATTTGCATCCATTTCTACTGTTAAAAGTTGGTCCCTGTATGTTAGCATGATGCACACGTAATTGTCTAGTTTTTAATAGTATAAATGGATGTAAATTTTCACAAAAATGATCAGTTTGCTCTTTAACCTAATGTGTAGGGACCAATTTGTCCATTTTTTACTAAAGTGGGCAAAATGCTCCTAGTACAAGGGCCTCCATGATAATTTTACCAAAATAAGATTCATATGGACAAAGTCAATTATCTGAAACATATTAACCTTTGAAGTAAGGATTTACTTAAAGGCAACATAAGATTTTGAGACAAATATTTAATGGCTTTCATCAAACAAAATGCTTCACTCGCTCGTTCCGTCTAAAACTACTAACCACGATAGCGTGAGCACTGAGCACACCACTAAAGAGCGAGGCAATGTTTCTCATACATACCAGCAAGTTATCACATTGAACAATCTCCGAATGTCTAACTGAGCATCCTTACATAGGATGATCAGAATTAACATGAACGTTAATCATACGTACTAGGGGAAGTTTACAATTTAATATACTTATACATTATCATAAAGGGCTAATAAAAACCCGAGAGAATATGAAAAACTAACACCTAAGCCCTTCGATCTCGCCACTCATAGTTCGCACTTGGACATACACTTAAATCCAAACTTTTAGCAATTTAAGTAAAATTGGTCGATAGAGGCGAAAACAAATACCAAAAAAAATGCAATTAACATTTCACATTTACAGTCCACATAATCGAAACATTTAAGATTCAAGTATCTAATCCAATGAAGCTCATTGCAATATTTTTACCTTTCCTTATTCCAGGGCATACATCTTCTCCTCTAAACACAAGAGGAATATCCACTTTCAGCAAAGCATTGGAAGGTGCCCGTATGAAGGTTACATTAAGAGGTGCATCAGTCCCCGCATGCAAATGAAGCTGAAACATCGATTCAAAGTTATATATACATTCAAATTCAATGGAAAATACAGCCGACTAAAGGAAAAAAGAAAACCCAAAAATCCCAATGAAGCTGAAAAATCGATTCAAAGTTATATATACATTCAAATTCAATGGAAAATACAGCCGATTAAAGAAGGGGAAAAAACCCAAAAATCCGAATGAAGCTGAAAAGTCGATTCAAAGTTATATAAACATATACAAATTCAATGGAAAATACAGCCGATTAAAGAAGAAAAAGAACCCAAAAATCCCAATGAATCTGAAAAATCGATTCGAAGTTATATATACATATCCAAATTCAATGGAAAACACAGACGATTAAAGAAGAAAATAAAAAGAACCCAAAAATTCCATTACCATTCTAGGAAGAACCCGAACTTTCTCAATCAAATCACCAGTCCCAAACTCCGATCGAACTTCAAGATCAAAAAGCCTAGAGAGAAAAAACGATTGACCCAGATGCTTAACCAGTTTTCTGATCTGATTAGTTTGAACAGATATGAGTCTCTTACTGCCTCCATGTTGACCATCTTCTTGTTCGAAAACGATGCTTGGGACTCGACCCACTTTCCTTTCTTTGGCAGAGATGTTTTTGCCGGAGGTAGAACGTGGAATGGCGAGAATAGTCTCGGCGTATTTGGGGTCAGGTTTGGGGAAACCTTCAAGGTAGGT
Source organism: Gossypium stocksii (assembly GCA_020496765.1). Lineage (NCBI taxonomy): Eukaryota > Viridiplantae > Streptophyta > Magnoliopsida > Malvales > Malvaceae > Gossypium > Gossypium stocksii. Next base: position 83,512,282 of record CM035625.1, on the reverse strand, counting down.
TAATGGAGATGGTGAAGATGATTGGTCTAGAGCAAGAGCAGCTTGAGAGAAGAAACGGAGATGAAGGGTTTTGTGGGAATGGGATAGTGTACGGTGGATTAACGTAGCCATTACCGGTGACTGCAAAAAGAGGGGCTGAGTTTAGGGTGTGGGGGGGTTAAGGGAGGTTTTCGTGTTCGATGGCTGAAAATTTTGGGGGTTTAAGGAAAATGGGCCGAAAATGTTAAGGTTCGGCCTTAGTTTTCTTTCGGTTAAATTCTGACATTAGTCACTATACTTTGCGAAAGTTATTGATTTAGTCCCTATACTTTAATTTGGTCATTTTTAATGCTTATATTTTTCAAATTCTAAAATTTCAGTTCTCGCTAAGTAATAATTATTAACTTCGTTAAGTTAAGTTCTACTATTTCTAAATTTTTTTTCTGGCAACATATTATCATATATGTAATGTCATGTCATCTTTGTTATTTCCACATATTATTCATTAAAAATTTGGTTAGTAGGTTAATGAAAATCATTTGTGTCAAGACCAAAATTTCAAACAATATAGGGACTTAAATTTATCCAATTGGAGAATATGGGCTAAATCTACAATACTATGCATAGTACAGAACTAGTAATTGAATTTAACCAAACGAATTTAAATGCTACTATTTAGGTTAGGACTGAAATTTCAACATTCGAAAAGCACATAGACTAAATCCATAACTTTTGCAAAGTACAAAGATTAAAACTAGAATTTAACCTATGATATGCGACTTGATTTGAACAATGTGAGATCAAATCGATCAGACCATCAATTTTCAGTTTGACCGATCCAGTTAATCCGAGTGGTTCAAAGAAAACAAATTATCAAATAAATATTTAAAAATTATAAAAAAAATTCAACAACAGTTCAATAGGTTTTTTTAGCTTGGTTCATATTAGTTTACGGGTCAACCAGTTTTACGCCTCTCGTTAGACTAATACTTCAATCAATTCCTAGTTTAACTAATTCAGTTTAATTCAAACAACATGAATTTAAGTATAAAAAGACATGAACTCAAATATATTTAATCTGAACACTAAACTAAATTAAATTGGATTGAAATGATTTAAATTCGAAAAAGTATCTCAAAATAATTCTAGCCCAAAGTAATCAAAACTTGAATTATTTCACCTAAAAAATAAACCTCTAACCTTGAATGACATAAAACAAAGAAATTCAAAATGATTCAAACTTAAAACAATTGAAATCCAAAATAAATTGATCTTGAAACCGACCCAATACCTAAATTTTTCTGAATAATCTCATTATAGGTACTGATAATATTTGTACTTAAAATTACCCATAACCCTTCCCCGACCCATAAATAAGAAAACAATATGCTTCAACACACTCAAATTCATGTTCTCTTGCATTACAAAAATACCAATACCAATCGGAATTAAAAAATATTATATTTTAGGAAATTTTACTACTACGCCTATCACTTCCAAAGCAATAATTTAGCGTCGAAATTTTTGAAGGATTAAAATATAAATATTAAATTTCAAATTTTTTTTGAAAAGTACAACTTATAGCATATTTTAACAAGATAAATAAATATTAAACTGAATAATAAACTCAACAAACCCTGAAACAATTACGAATATTCATACAATGTGACATTACATAAACCCAATCAAAAGGTGAAAATTTGCCATAATAAAAACAAAACAAATCTCAAAAACCAAAAAATAAAAGGAAAACATCAACAACAATGTGATGCCAAGAAGATAAGTAAATATATGAAATGCTAAGCTATAGAATTTGTCCTCCATAACTATTTACTGAAGCAGCAAATCAAAGGATCAAACCTTGTGCAGGTGCAGGCTTAGATGGTTGTTTACTTGAGGCAGAATCTTTCGGGGACTCGGATAAATGAATCTGCGCAAAGTCATCAACCACTTTTCGTTTTCTTTCTTCTTCAGCTGCTCCCACTTTTTCTTTCTGTCTTCTGGCCAACGTCTCCCGCTGCTTTTGCAACCTTATTGAAAGCATCCGTTACCCATGTAGCACCGGCAGATATGTACTTGTTCTTCATAATGGCGGATCCTGCACTGCTGACCTTTTGCTCGGCAGTGGCAAATGCGGATTTTGTTTTCTCTGAAACGTGGAACTTTTGATCCATTTCTTTTACTTTGTCGGTAATAACGGTAGCGCCGACCTGTATCTTCTCGGTGAACCCAATTTTCTTGTCGAAAGATGCAACTTTGGCTGAGGCTGTTGATGTTAATTGGTGCTTCTCGTCAAAGGTTTTTGCCTTGTTGATTGTATCTTTGCCTAAGATGAAGCCCTTAGCAAGCATGCCAGCAACAACATCCTCGGCTTTTCTAATAGTTGAATCAGCACCGCTTGGAGTTTTATTTTGTGTTGCCTGTGGAGAAAAATGTTTTAAGGTTTTGGTTCGGCATTTCAACTATTAATAGAGCAAGATACTTACAGGGGGCGGTGCGAAAGCAGCCAGAGGCAGCTTGTAATCTGGAGCTAAAGAAATGCTAACGGATAGACCAACTATCGTTGCTCCCTGAAACACAAGTACTTAAATCACTCATCTAACTCGTGTAGTATAGAAAAAAAGTTGGCAAGACAATCAACACAAGAATACAAGTGAGAGTACCTAGCAAGTCCCTCTATTATAAGCAACGAATTAAATTAGTCCCTCTATCATTAAATGAATCAATTTAGTCTCAGTATTATAAAAAAAGAATCAAATAAGACCAATTTCAACAAAGCTTTTCTGGATCTAGAAATTGAATCTTTTGTTCGGAGAAGAACTACAAACGGAAAATATAATTTTCATGTCATTTTTTAAACTGTATATGTTAACTCTATTATAACTTGGCCTTATTTGATTCCTTTTAATAATACAAGGACTAAATTGATCTATTTAATCGTAAAGGGACTAATTTGATCCTATCTATATAATAGAGGGACTTAGCAAATACGTCCACCCACGAATTCATGTCAGTCAAGCAATCATTTATAACTTAATACCATTGCATGGTAAAAATTGTATACTTCAGAGTAAAGTAACAATACTGCTATCTCCCTCGAAATCAATATCTGGCTTAGCTATCGACTTGGTATAGTTTTAGGAGAAACCTACAGCAGCACATTTTTAGAGTTTCGATGCTTTTTCTCGTAAGTTTTGTGGGTTCTGAGGTACCAAATGGTAAAAATATGACTCCAGAAAGGAAAGAATGATATTCGATATAAAAAATACAAGCTATAAATAGATTGATCGTTGTTAAATATTTGCACAAGAGTCACACTGCATATTGTCTTAAGTTATGAATATCCATAAAGAAACCAAAGGCAATCATTTCCAAACAATCAAACAAGAAACAAGATGGGCTATATTGGAATAATTGATAATATGAAGTTGAATTACCGAAAGAAGAACAGCGGTCTCTGCTCCTTGCAAATCCTTGAAAGTAATATATGCAATTTGAGACCCTTCATCACCTCTGCATAAGCATATAATAAGTTTTATACCCATAGGACAGTAATTTACGAAAAAAGGTGATAGGAACTAAAAGAGCAAACCAACCTCTGCATTTTGACATATTCAATATCACCAGAAAAGGAAAAGAACTCTTTGATGTCTCGCTCGGTTGCTTCTAAAGAAATATTGCTGACTTTAATGGTCTTAATCTGCAATGACAACAGAAAACATTGACTTATTGAATCCTGATAATAACTGGGCTAAGAGAAATAACAGTTATCAACCTAAATTAATCAATTATTAACAAAACTCAAACCCAGAAACCTGACCCGATAATCAGCCCTAAACCCAACGACTTGAACCAAAACTGACATGAACCCAAAATAACATGAATTCAAAAGGATCCAAACTTGTAATGACCCGAACTGCAAACCTCGAGCCTCAAACTTGAATGACCCTAAACCCAAAATTTACCTGAATAGAAATGTGTTGAGGGGAGGTTGGACTCGCAATGGGAGAAGTCTTTGAACCCCATCAAGGCCAAATGCTCACATTTCCTTGGTGGGCGAGGCACTCCCACTCTGTGAACCCGTTGAGGGCTTTCCGCATAATTGAGAGACAAAACCCAAGAATAAAACCGAGCACAGACACTCCGGTCAAAATACCTCCACCTTTGAGAGGTTTGTCAGCTGTCAACGGACAACACTTCGAAGACTTCTCCTAAAGCAAGTCCAACCTCCAGGCAACAAAATGAATTGAAAATTTTAAAATTCCGAACTAATTCAACCCAAAACCAACCTAAACAGCCCAATTGACATGTCTATCTCCAAGTATGAAATCCATTGATATATAAAGTACAATTCAACCTCAACAAGCTTACTTGTAGAATACAATGGAGCAATCACATGCACATAAACTAAAAATAAGTTCAAAGAAATTAAGTGGGCAAATCTAGAATGATTCAACTGATGCTATGGTGACCAAGAAATCACCAATTTCTTACAGCCAGAACCAGGGATGAAGACACAAGGGGCGGGCAGTGGCTTCAGGCACCCCCCCCCCTTTCCCCCGAAATGGTAGATTTGTCATTTAACCCCTTAAATTGTTATAAATTTACATGTTAATATAATGGTAAAGTTGCATTTTGGCCCCCCAATCAGTTACAATTCATCTCTGGCCCCTCTAAAGCAAATTTTTGGCTTCGTATCCAGAACACTTAAGCTTCCTTATATCACTCTTTTAGCTATACAACAATACAAGTGCATTCAACAAGCTGGCTTACTATAAAAATTCTAAAAGGATTAAAAGCTATAATTGCTAATTTGCTATTAATGTTGGCAAACTACAATCAATCTTCTTTGTCTTTATTCCCATAAATTCAAGCCTCCATTCTTTATCAAACATCTAACAGTCAATTTTTTCAGCAGTATTAGCTCATTAATTAAAAAAAAATCCATCACTAATTAAGTACTTCCCAGGGATCCAATTAACCTCAGCCTTAGATTAAGCAGAAAGTTACACCAATTGTTGGATCAACAAAGAAATGAAGAAAACCCAAAGTTTGGAACAAAAGAAACAGCAGAAACTATGAACAAAAATTATATTGCAAATGGAGAAATCAATTAAAAAAAGGAAGGAAAAGAAAAGAAGAACTAACCGATGCCACGGTCAAAGAAAGATGATAAAGTTGGGTCAATGAATGAAGTCTATCTTAAGAACGGAAAAAATGAGGGATTTTTACTTAAAGGCATAAGCCATAGGGGGGAAAGCAGATTGGGAGACAAGGGGGGTTTGGGGCACGTGACGGGGCGCGGGAGAGAAAACGATGGCTAAATGGGAGGGAAAGGAATTGCCAATGCATTGCTTGCCCGCCGGAAAATGGTTGCACGTGCCCGAGATAAAAAGAAACAAGCTAAATTACACTAGTAGTCCCTTAATTATTAGTTCTCTTTTAGTTATTTAACTATAAAAAGTTATAAAAAATGATCAAATTACTAGTCAGCTGACTGCAGTAGCTTTTAAAATTAACATAATAATAATTTTAACCCTCAAAATTTATAAATCATATCAATGTAGTCTTGATTCTAAAAAAAATAACTCTCAACATTTACAACATTGTATAATTTGTTTCATTTTTTTAATTTTTCTTTTCTTTATAACATTGGTGGTTAATTTTAAAAGATTAAAAAAAAGATGAAAATCATTATCTTAGATTATTGGGTGTTTCCCTTTTTTGTATATTTTCAATCAAATTTAGTTGATAATTTTTAAAAAAATTTAATTTTTAGGTGAAAGTGTTATAAAGAAAAGTAAAATTGAAAAAAAAAATACATAATGTGTAAATATTTAGGGTTAGATTTTTTTAAAATCAATACTAAATTGACACAATGTATAAATGTTGAGGGTTAAAGTTACTATTATGCTAATTTTAAAATTGATCGCTCTTAATGATAAAAAAGCCAAAACTAACTTTTTATAGTTAGGTAATTCAAAAAAATTTACTAATAGTTAAGTGATTATTTTGTGATTTTTCATAGTTAAATGATAAAAAAAATTAACTAATAATTTAGTGACTACTAATGTAATTTACCAAAAACATGAAAAATTGCCTTTTCGTTACTAATATTAAAAAAACGAGTCTATAGTAAAATTTGAACTCTTACCAAAATATTTAGTCCTTAGATTTAGCAATTTCTTTTATTCACATTTGTTTGTGAATTTTGCAAGGTTTTCTAATTTGGTCTTTGCACTTGGAATTTATTAACATTGGCCTTTTTTTTAAATAAAAATATATATTATATTTAAAATTTTAAGTGATAATATGACATAATCTAGAGTATTACCGTGTTATTACTCTTGAATGGAATCCAAATTCAATAATTAAATTGAAAAAAAGTTATCGAATTTCAAAACTCATGTGGACCCCAAAAAAATTAAGTACCAAATTAAGAAAATTACTAAATGTAGAGATTAAATTGATTTATCTCTTCTCAAAATGAGCAAGGTTTGAGATAAAAAAAAAGGAAAACCAATGACCCGAATACCATTCACCATCCGAAGTGGATTTCATGATTCACCCATCATCATTCCTGGATTAAGGTCTTGCCCTGACTAGTGTCACGGGCTAGAGTTTAAAGCCTGTGACCATCGAACCAAATGCATCCGATGGAGGTCTATTGCTTAGATGGGGATCATTTGGCCCACGAGAGCTGACCCGATTCAAGGAACTTTTGGAGAAGCCTATCAAATTGAAGCCTAGTTGGCCTGATAGCGAAGATATGGCAACTTAGGCTGATGTGGTAACTAATCTTGTAAGATAAAGGGAATCATATCTTGTAAAGATTAGATAGGATTTGATATGGCATATATTGTAAAATCCCTTGCAACATGGGATATGGTTAATCTCGTCTGTCGATGTAATTGTATATTGACCGTCGGTTTTGGGGGAGCTCAAGTATAAATAGAGAGCCTCCCTCTCATTTGTACTCACTTCATTCTATTGTTTCATTATTCTTTGTGAATAAGAATAGAGAGCATTTACTCAAATACTCTGTGTGCGCCTTTCTGTTGTTCTTTGTCTTGCTTTCTTTTGGCATGCATTGCTTCAACTATTCAATTGGTGCATTGGAGGAGTTCTTAACGAATCCTCAATCGAGTTAAAGGCTGACTTAGGCGAGTTTGGGCGAAGAAACTGCCTAAGGCCGCACGGGTTTGCTTGTGAAAACTCTAGCCCCGTGACACTAGAGCCCACCCAATAATAGGAAAAACAACCTAAAAAGGAATCCAACACTATAATCAGTTTCTCGGATAAGAGAACCAAAAGTGCCTAATATTCACATTAAATTTGGGGCTTAACTAATATATTTTAAAAAGATTGAGGATTTTAATGAAATTTTTTAAAAATTTTAACTAATATCTTATAAAAAGATTGAGGATTTTAAAATTTTGGATAAACCTACTTAAATTTAAAAATAAAGTGTATACAACTGAATTTTTTAAAAATTCTAAAGGGTTTAATACGATTTTTAAAGATATTAGACGACTTAATTAAAATTTTAAAAAAATTAGAATATAATGAAAATTTTCAAAAATTCGTCTCAATGAATGTCTGCTTGTTAAGATGAACTTGAATCAAGCCAACTTCAAGCTTTTAGAACTAAATTGGTGATCAAACCTGTCAAACCATCAATTTTCATTTTGATCGATTTGTCTAATTCAAATGAATAAATTATTAAAAATATGTTAAAATTGATTCAGTCAGTTTAAATAAATTCATAAATCAACCAAGCTAATCTCTTATTTCAAATTGATATGCCAATTAGTTCCTAACCCTTTAGATCCAATTAATAAAGTAACAAGTTCGACGCATTTTTTTGTAACAGACCCTCGAATTTTCACCATATGATTTAGATGCTCCATTTATTCTTTTTCACCTAATCATATATCATATAAATAGACAGAACGATAAAATATAACAAGATACATAAACTATATATGCAACAAGTGACACTCTCTCATTTCTTTCATTTAATTTTTTTTAATAATAGACAATAATAATTAAATAAATACTTGGTTTGCATGAGTATGCAATTTAAAATTATTTGTTTTTTTACAAATAAAAACTCAATATTATCGTATAAAATATTTTCTTATAATACATAATAATTAAAAATTAGTATTCATTTTTTTAGTAAGACATATTTATTATAAAATCCGATTTTTAAGCTTCCTGACTGTAAACTTTTATTCTCTCTGGTATGTATCTTTATTTTCTATTTGGGAATATTCTAGATCGGTTTGTGACTATCAGCTGAACAAAATTTTGTTATTTTTTAAATCAAAATAAATTATTTTAACTTTTAAATACAAATACCACTTAAGTAACAAAAACAAATATTAAATTATTACATATTTCTAAAATAATTTTAAATAAAATATCCATTACCCATTTTAGAATATTTTAATACAAATATTATTTTCACAAAATAAAAAAATTATTATTTAAAAAATACATGGTAAGGTAAATATATAACTAATATTTTTTACAAAGTTAAAAATAAATAATGTTTTCTAACATTCATTTGGTGTAATTTATTGGAAAAGATTAAAATATATTGAAAAATAATAAATAAAAAGTTGATTTTATCATAATTCATCCTAAATGGATTTTTTATTCTTAATTTATTCCATTATATGATTTTTTTATTAATATAAAATTTTTTAATTACTTATATTAAATATATATATTTAAAAAGTTAAAATGTGAAACAGATTTAAAAAATTAATGTTTATTATGTAATACTTTAGCTAATTAGAAATTTTTTAATTATAAGGATTTTTATGTTAATTGCATTTTATTATAATAAAGGTTATTTATAGGTTTGAAATTTTAAAAAAATAAAAAAAATTTTAAAAAAACTTAAAACATTTATTATAAATGGAATAAATAACAAATTAATGTATTCCAAAATAACTTTTTCATCTATATTTAATTTAGGAAACAAAATGATTTAAAACATTATTTTTATTTACAAAATATATAAAAGAAAATTTTACAATGATTAAAATTTATTTATAATATCCATAAAATAATTTAATATATTTTAATTCATACATAAACTCAGCTAAGAAATTAGTATATATGTAGTCCTCTTTTTTTCTTCAACAGCCTTCTCGCCGTGTTTGTTATTTTCCCACCCTCTTTCCCGAAAAAATTTAATCTCAAAATTTTCTGGGGAAAGCGACGGTTTATTACAAACACAGCTATATAGTGGAGCAGTAATCATGAGCTTTCGAGATCTGGAAGCCGGACGGCCATTGGTGTCGAGGCAAAACCTGATCAACGGCAAGCAAGACGCCACGCAAGCAGTGGCCTCTGGCATTTTCCAGATCAACACCGCAGTCTCCACCTTTCAGCGGCTCGTCAACACCCTCGGTACTCCTAAGGATACGCCTGAGCTCCGAGAAAAGCTGTGAGTTCTTGCCCAATTCAATTGTCATTGCAATTTTTAAGCGATCACATGATTTCAATTTTCGTAGTCTTCTGATTTTGATTCAGAATACACGAAAATTTGGTTTAATTTTGTTCAATTGCACTTAGCTTAGCTTCGATCTTCTATTTGAAAGATTCAATTACGGATGATTCACTTGTTTCTTTATATATACTGCCAGTTAGCAGACTACTTCCTTGTATTGCGTGGGCAAGTAGTTCTTTCTTTCGAATTTCTTAAGTGATTTTTTACTATATGCTAATTAGATTATCAGTGTTCAGTGTAGCTGATATGGTTAACTTGGCAGGCATAAAACAAGGCTACATATTGGGCAATTAGTGAAGGACACTTCGGCTAAACTTAAACAAGCTAGTGAAACAGATCACAGTGCCGGAATTAGTGTAAGTTCGAGATGATAAACTTGGTGTTTTCCATTCATATACACACACATATATATATATATTCATTCTATTATGTTTGTGGCAATTCATGCATTGATTAATGAACTTATTGCCTAAATCGCTTGATCAGGGTCAAAACCAAAAAAAAAAAAAAAATGCATTGAAATTAAGTTATATATTTTATGAGAGGTTAAATCCAATTTTACCATTGTATTAGCTTATATCTTTATAAACTTTAGGATTTTCGGGGGGCCAAAATGTAAATTTATCATGTATTAACTTATAATCTTATAGATTTTGTAGTGTTTGCAAGTGCAAATTTTCCATTTTAGAGGGGGCCAGGGACCCTGCCTGCCCCTCTTTTCTCTTCCTTCCATTTCTCTTGAGGAAGTGCTTGATGCCTTTTAATTCCTTTAATTAATTATAGGCCAGCAAGAAGGTAGCAGATGCTAAACTTGCAAAAGATTTTCAAGCAGTTTTGAAAGAGTTTCAGAAGGCTCAACGACTTGCAGCTGAAAGGGAAACATCATACGCTCCATCTGTTCCCAAGGCAGTTCTTCCTTCAAGGTATCTAACTGTAGGAAGGTTTATCCGTAAATAGATGGGTTGTAGTGCATTCAATGTTTGGTGTTCATGGCATACATGAACAAATAAAGTCATCATTATGATGGTTTTAACAAATTACTTATAAAACATCTACATTTTTTTATTGATTTTCTGCAATTTAACGGTTGCAAATACAAAGGATATGGTGGTCACTTTTGTGTTACACTTTAATCATGATTTAAGCGTTTGCATGTTATTCTTATGCCCGATGTTTGTTCCTGTTATACACAGTTACTCGGCTGATGAGGTAGATGTAGGTTCAGATGGAGGGGCTGTACAGCAAGCCTTTCTTCTGGAATCAAGAAGGTAAGTTCTCTTTATAAATTCTTGTGAATCATCCTTTACATATATCATGCAGACTTGATCTTTTTTCTGGAATCTAGAGATGGATTTTCTTGTTTTTTATTCCTATTTGTTGTTCATGGTCATTAAGCAGTTTGGTTCAGTTTTTTATATAGATTCCAGACTTATATGTATCCTCCATAGTCCAGGCCAGTTATTTTTCCTGGTATGTGTGTGTTTGTGTACATACACTTTTTTCCTGTTTGTTATCTATATATGACTTTATTAGATTAGAGCATCATAATCAATATAGAAGGGCAATACAATGAAGGATTCTAAATACTTAGGAAGGGCAATTTCTCATATTCATTCCTTAAGCCATTTATAGACACAATACAGGTTTTCTATGATTTGTTCCCTGATTTTTGGAAAAACTTTATGTGATCCACCGTGCTATTTGTTTATAGACTGTTTATCTGTTTTGTTATCATAGTATTTATTTTTATGAATGTATTATCACACTATGGCCTTAGTTTTGAAAATCTTCTTCTTGCAGACAGAAGGTTTTGCTGTTGGATAATGAGATCGCATTTAATGAGGCTGTCATTGAAGAAAGAGAACAAGGAATTCAAGAAATTCAGCAGCAAATTGGTGAGGTGAATGAGATCTTCAAAGATCTCGCAGTGCTAGTACATGAGCAAGGAACCATGATTGGTAAAGCATTTCAGTTTTTGCATTAGATCACGATGAATTTTTTGACCATTTAGATTATGTTTTTAAAAGTAGTGAAACTCAATCTATTCTGCAGATGACATTGGGACTCATATCGAGAATTCACGGGCTGCCACTATACAGGCTAAATCCCAACTTGCGAAAGCTGCAAAGACTCAGAGATCAAATTCTTCCCTGGTAACATGCAATGCTCTGATTTTTATGTTTTATTGGATTCTAAAATTTTGCTCAATATGTAAAGCACCATCATGACTAACATACCCACTTTGTTTGTCCGCCTTTATTGGGGGCCATTGGACATAGTGTGCGGTCGACTTGTGATCTCAACCAAAAAGTTTCAACCTTGATTTACCCAAATTCAAGCTTGATTCAATAGGATTTGACTCAAACCCGAAATAGCTTGAATCTGAAACAAATGACCGAAACCTGAAATGACTTTTCAAGTAAACCAAAATGACATGAACTCAAGATGATCCGACCCCAAAAACTCAAGTGGCCTTCTTGAATGATCTTAACTTGAAATGGTTTGAACATGAAACAACCTGAATGTGAAATGACCTGAAAATTTTAAAATTCCGAATTGTTCCAAGCTAAGATTAAACAATCCACAGCCAATCTGATGGATCTAGTCTATGGCTTCTTTCCTTTGGTGGGCATGTGAATCCCTATTTATTGCACACGTGAGTTGTCTAGTAAACTGCTGATGGGTAAAAGTATTATGGAGTTTCCTGTACTAGGAGTTAGATTATATTTTGTCCCTTCTAATAAAAAAAATGTGCAATTCCTGTACATTAAACCAATGAGTAAATCAATCATTTTTATTAAAAATTTCATCAATTTACACTGTTAAAAACTAATGTTGTTAACGAAATAATCAAATAGTAACATGTGGTGTACTATGTATATCTCATGATGATGTACAAAGACCAGTTTTTAACAGTAGAAATGGATGAAACTTTTAGCTGAAGGATTAATTTGCTTTTTGATCCGATGTATAAAGACTAATTTATCTATTTTTTGAGTAGAGGGAGAAAAATGCAATCTGAATTCTAGTACATGGGGCACAATAGTTCTTTTACGTTGGTTTCATCATCGAAAGCTCCCATAATCAAATTCATCCATGAACTTAATTCGTTACTCGTTTTTTTGGGCAGACCTGCTTGCTTATGGTGATATTTGGAATCGTGATTCTGATTGTGGTCATACTACTAGTAGTCTAATCCGAAACCAAAGATCATCTCAGCAACGAGACGGTGATCTCTTCGCCTATGTATTTGATTATGTTGTTCTATGAGATATGATGGCCAACAGGAGTTCACTCCTAGTCTTTGTAGACTATATTGCGTGTAGCTCTGTCATCCATTATCATCATATGTTTGTTCTTTGGGAGGGCGGTGTGTTTCTTTTCTGAAAGTTGGTGTTTGGGTTTGTAGAATGTGTGCTACTGCTTTTTGTGTATTTTACCCTTTTGTTTTACACTTCTTCTGATATTTACTGTGGTAAGAGTTTTAATTCTTTGGCTTTCATGTCAATATGCATGCATGCATGCATACATACATACATATATGCATTTGCATAGTGTCTTATTTCCATGAAATTGTGATTGTGCTACCTTTTTTAATATTTCTTAACTTAATGATACCTAGAGAATAATTTTATCATGTAGAAATTGACATCATGTTTGTTTACTTTTGGGTCACCTTGCTACATAGGGTGAGCAAAAGTTGGTTCAAACTGGTTTAACCCATGGTTTTTGGTTAAGCCGGTTCAGTCAGTTACGATAGTTAAAAGATAATCTTTTATGGAAGTCAGTTATCACTCATGAATTTTTATAATTGAATTGATAGATTTAACCAATTTCTAATAAATATGTAATTTAAGTAAAAAAATCTTTTCAGTCTCTCTCAATTTCAATATTGAAGAATTTAGGTTTTTTTTTTAAATCAGAGCAATTTAGTTCCTGTCAATTTCAAAAGTGAATAGCTAATGATAATTAATTACATCGTTGATATTTTTCATAATGTTTTTGTAAATGCTGAGATTAAACTTGTTAAATTTTTTAAAATTAAGATTAAATTAACAAAATATATAACCATTAAAGGCTAATGATAACCAAAGTGAAAAAAATATTTATTTATGATAATATAAAAGCCACTATGTGGCATTCTCTAATTCATTGGAATTTTTCTTTTACGTCAATTAACTTTTTAGACTAAATATCATAATAGTATCAAATTGGGATAAAAAAAAAAGCTTAAGTATCAAAGTGAAAAAATAAATGTACTTTAAAAGTTAAATCACAAATTAAGCTAAATTAAAAATTCTGTTAAACCCTTGTAAAATCATTAAAAAAAAAAAAAACAAGCTAACCATCTCAACGTTGTTCCACTTTAACTGTTAATATTAACTGTTATATTTTTGATAAATTTTTTAGTATTATATCTCAATTTATTATAAATTTTTTAGTACTATATCTCAATTTATTTAATTGAACCAGATAGACTGACACTCAAATAATTTGGATTGATTTTAACTTTTTTCTACAAGATCTCTCTTCTTTGTTAGTGCTTAACTAAAACCTATTGAGGTGTAATTTATTTCTCCAAGTAAAAAAGTTAAATACAGGGTTTACATTTGCAGTCACAAATGCAAATTTGTGCTCTTAATTTTCGACGCAAATTGAAAAAACTTGTTAATTTGAAAACCCCCAAAATAAGCCTCTGATCAAACGATTGGAGAAACCCTAAAACTACAAAAAAAAAAAAGCCCTCAAAATTGATGAATCCTTCATCGCAATTCGAAAGTGCCATTCACAAAAGGGTGATGAAGAAGCTCATCCACTGTCCCTCTGTTTCTCCAATCTTTCTCCAAACACCTTCTCACAAAGCTCCTAAAATATGGCGAAACCGTTTCCGGCATCTGCGGCCTTTCTCCGAAGCATATAGCGCACATCAATGCTGCCCAGTCGGGTTTTTCTCCGAGACCGATTAACGGATAACGACCGACACAACATTCCAACACCACCACGCCTAGCGACCAAATATCGCCAACGAAACCATCAGCATTACCCCCATTCCACCTCTCAGGATCGACCCTTTCAGGGCTCATGTAAGCGCATGTTCCCATGAACGTATCGTAGACGTTTCGTGTGCCTACGACAATCTTACTCACTCCAAAATCTGCAATCTTCACTTCTCCTTTCCCATTTATCAATAGGTTCGATGGTTTTATATCACCATGCACGATTTGCATTCCGTGTAGGTATTGTAACCCTCGCAAGACACTTCGGGCTATCCCCGAAATTACATCTTCAGGCAAATTTGCCCTCACCCGAAGTTCGTCGTATAACGATCCTCTTTCCATATGTTCCATAACGAAACAAAGCTCTCCTCCAATAGTATCGAACACCGCGAAGCATTTCACAACAAATTGCGAATCAACCCTTTTCAAGATTTCAGCTTCGCATACCGCTTGATGTCTTATGGCGGTGTTTTGATCAAAACGAAGCACTTTCAAGGCGAAAACAGATGAGCTTTTACGGTTCTGGACTTTGTAAACAGTGCCACCATTGCCATGGCCGATAACCGAGAGCCTTTCAAGGTCAGTGAGGCTTTCGATGTCTGGAGATGTTGGACCAATGGCAGATAGCAATGCCGTGTAATGAGACTGTTGCAGGAAATCGGCTGCCGGCAATGGTGGTAGCGATAACCGGAGTCCCTGTTGGTGCCTTCTCTCCCTAACTAGTGCCATTTACACACTTGTAAGAAACAATAATGATAGATCAAAATCAATCTAAGTATAAATACAAGAGATGTTATGCTGGGCAGTGATAACTCCATGATTTATGGAACTGTAGGTTATGTGAACCTTTGTTAGTTCTGGAAATAACACGTGTCTTTTTATCTTTTCCGGGTTTTTTTTTTTTTTTTTTTGGTAAGATATAAATGTATTCTCTCTCTAGTAACAAGATGCCAATTTTCATGGATAATCGTTAAACAATAAACATGTGCTTCTAAAATTAAGATCTCAAATGCAAAATAAGGGGAAGAGATTTTTATTTCAGCAAATAATGATAATAATAATAATAATAATAATTAGACAAGAGGTCCCTAAACTATAATCTAGATTTTATGTAGGTCCTCCATTGACCTAGCTGTTAGCTTAGACATTACATGCTAGTTCGAAACATTTAAAATACAAGGATCAAATTCAAAACATATATATACGTACACATGGGTAGCTTAGATCTATCATATTAAAAAAAAAATAACCCTCCTAAATTTTAATACAATATCTATTTTTTAACATGCTAGATACAAGTTGTCCAGGTATAAACATGTTTAAACTTTAATCCACATATTCTAAATATGCACCATGATACATTAGGCTAATAGAAAGACATGATTGATACAATACTGATATACGTTTGGCATTTGTGGACTAAATTAAAATCGAATGCATAGTTCAGGGACATCTAATGTAATTAACCAAAAGAAACAACTTTAACCACACAAGGGATGTAGGCAAATATTAGTAGCAAGGTAAGGTGAGAGAGTTAATAGGATCACAATGCGAAATAGAAGGCCAAACCATGTAGCAGTCGCTGCAGTCCTTATTCCCCATTAACAACTATAACAAAAGCTTGCTAAATAAATCAAAATTCAAAAAGCTACGAATATAAGACAATCAAGTGTCAACTTCATGCAATAGTCCTAATATCTAAAAGCCTTTCATTGCCTGCCCCAAAGAATAAGACCAAATCTATATGCAGTGTAATATTGCATAATGTGCTCCTTTTAAACTACATTTTTTGTGTCTAAAATAAAATAAAATAAAATAAAAAAGGAAATGGGGGTCTTGTGCAATGTCTAATTTTCTACAGATTTCATGCTTGATACAATCATATTCTAATCATTTACAAAAATAATCCAACATTGTAACAGTTAAAACACTTAAACTGATAGGAACTTTCATGGAACAAGCCACCAACAGAGACCCATGCCAGGCTATATATACATAAAAGATAAAAGTACCATGGAGGCCCCTGTATTAAGAGCCAAATTGCATTTTACTCCATTACTCAAAAATTGAACAAATTAGTCTCTATAAATTAGAGAGCAAATTGGTCCTTTCTATTAAAAATTTCATCCATTTCTATTGTCAAAAACTGACATGACTGACAGAATAATCAAATAACACCACGTCTACCTCATTCTAACACACAGGGACCAATTTTTAACAGTAAAAATAGATGAAATTTTTAACAAACTTTTTGATCTAATGTATAGAGATTAATTGTCCATTTTCTAGTAGATGGGTAAAATGCAATTTGACTTCTAGTACAAGGACCTTCATTATAGTTTTACCTACATAAAACCAATAGCCTAACACCACCAATGACCAAAAAGGAGGAATATTTTGGACTCAGCACAAAAGTGATGTGAAAGAATATATCCGATGGGAAATCAATCAGAAAGAAAAATCGGTTTAGTTTTACATATGTGGGGGTGCAAAAAAAAAAAAAGATAATGGAGGCATTAGTCGTTTTCTGACGCCTAAAATAAGAGGATCATGTGATTATAAAAGTAAACAAATATAACTTTCGCGTTCACCTAAAATAAATGAAAGGTAATGTACATTTTGGTACAAAGGCTTATAACCTGTTGTTATCAGATCCAAGAAGACCCATTTGTTCTGTAAGATTATCCATATGCTGAGATTCGTCCCATCCTTTGTCCATTGGCTGCCCTTCATTTCCCTCGCCTTTACTATCCATTGGCGTTGATTCAATATCCTCAGGCCCTGGACTTGGCACAAGAAGGTCTTCCCAAAAGGCATCTATGTCAGGAAGGTCATCAAGTTGTAAGGGAATTGAACCATTTACAACTAATGTAGAGGGATCGATAAATCCACCATTCCCAGTTTCAGATTCCACGTAATTTTCTGCTGGCATATCAACAATGCTTTCTTGGACCATTTCCGGCATTTCAGAAACCTCAGGCATACTTATATCTGTCTGAGGAATGGACATAGATGCTGGCTTTTGTGCTCCAACAAGTTCACTCATATCTGGCAACCGCGATGTTGTAATTTCTTCGGAGGAAGTTGTACATGGGGAAGGTTGTATTTCAGATATTGCAGCTGAGGGACTATGCCCTGGAATCCATGAAGTAGCTGGCACATATGTTGAACACCCTGAAGTTGGTGGGACCTCTTTAAGAGTCACCCCTGAAACACAGCTTGCAGAGTTACCACCATCCAATCCACTGGATGCTGACACACCATCACCAATCAGGAAAATTTCATGATTGTTATTGAAGGAGTCCAGCCTGGGAGAGGAATCCCCTTTCATAATCTGCCTCAGCGTTTCTTTCGCCTCATTCAAAGGTTGATATTTAATAATCTGTCCATCAGATGCAGCAGAAGTATCATTACCATCCTGCTTGAGCCTCCTTTTCTTGTTGGCTTCACTTATGCGCCTATTGCTCTCATTTTGTTGCTGGACAAATTGAGCCAAAAAGCCAGGGCTCTGCATAGCCTTTGCTAAGAATGACATGATCTGCTGCTGACGCTGCTCCATCCCCTGAAGACGTTGCACCATGACCTGCAGCTGGTTATCAGTAGCCTGTTGCTGCTGCCTCAACCTAACAAGTTCCTGCATAAGCACATTCTTGTCTCTCTTAAGCCTCTCAACCTCTTCCTCAAGCCCAAATTTCCCAACCTCAACACAGGCACCCACAGATGAACTCTGTCCATGTGATTGCTGTGTCTGCTGATGACCGTGGCCATGAGCTGGCTTTCGCCGGCTAATGTTTCGAAGTAGGTGTTTCTGACCTCTTAAAAATCCCTCATTTGCAAATTCCCAACGGTCTGGATCAACCTTTCGAAAACCCTGTCAAAACACAGGGACAAGAACAAAATAATTTGGAGAAAAGCAGATCACTCAGAATAATTGTTACTAAAACATAACACTAAGTAATTAAAGTAGGTATGAAGCAAATGTCACTGCCAATTAGAAGAATAGATTTCATGTTCATCACATGATTCCATTCTCCCTTAAATGCTAAAGCTTTCGAGGTAATACCATTCAACAATAAATCATACTTGGTTTCAGAATTCAGCAGCTGCAAGCAACCTGTCTCAGCTTCTGAATAATGGTGCAAGTATCAGACAATTAACACCATTTTATATACATTTTCACCTAAACTTTGTAAGTGAAAAAAACATTTCCCATTTCCCACAGACAATCACTTGTTGGATGCCACAGATTTCCCATCTCCATTCCAGCAAAATGATTAAACTATCAATCAAGATCAGTATTCACTGTTTATATTAAGAAAACATGCATTTGATGTGGCACCTACATTTGGAACATCATAAACAAAGAAACATATAACTCAACTCAAAAGGAAATCAGTGCAGGATCGTGTCATAAACACAACACAATGCCCATGGTATAAAAATATTACACTGCCAAGAAAACCAGTGGTTTTACTGTATTAAAGAGATGGCTGTGGATAAGCCGATACTTATAGAAGAATCATGCAATTAACAGATTACTTTATCTTCAATTTTGTTGCTAGCCAAATGCAGGTAGTAGAACTTAGTCAACACTCAACACAAGCGGTAAAAGTGTACATAATGATATAAGCAGTAGCTGTATTGTCGCATAATGGGTGTAGTTTGACAGGTGCGAAAACGAATTAAAAGTAAAAACAACAATTTGTTTCCCACTAAATCTAAATATCTTTCTCATCTCTTCCTTTCTTCTTCTTCTAAATCATTCTTCATTGATACATCTTCTTTAGTTTTCCGGAATTTCTTCATTTCCGTTATCTCTGATATTGTCAATCAAGCTGAGTTTCCATCGTATAAAGTTCAGTAAAAGTAATGCATAAAAAAAAATCTTAAATCAGTAATCCTCTAATGTTATCCTTTTCCTAAATCTTCTCAGCAGTCTTATAGATGAGTCGATCAAATCCAAACAATTAACACGATTTGGAACAATTTCACATCCGCAATAAATCCTAAGGAAGACGAGGGAAAACAAAAAAAAAAAAATTCACAAATCAAACTAAAAGAAACAAAATCAATTAAGATTTTCCATTTTTTGTAATAAAGTCAAGTTCAGATAGTAAGTAAAATTGAGTTCAAATATAAGCGAAAGGTAAAAGAGATAAAAGAAAATAAAAATGGCGTACGTAAGTGTTTAGTTGCCTGACGAAGCTTGAGAAGTTGTTATGCTTGAAATACTTAGGCAAAAGATCCCGTGCGAACTCCGGCGGGTTCCAAACAACGAAGCTATTGTTAGATGGGCTCCAAGAAACTATAGCATCGGTAGCAGGATCATCCACCACATCGTAAGTCTTACTCAGGAAAGGAGGTGGAGTGTTAACACTTTGCACCGGCACCGGTTTTGGCACCGGTTGAGGTTGCGCCGTCGTTTGAGATTCTCCGCCGCTCGTCGACGCATCGTTTTGGCTGTTTCCACTGCTACTCACTCCATCCATTGGCTTTACCGGCTTTTTTATAATTAAAAGAAGTGAAAATCGGGGAAACAAAACAGAGATAGGGTTCTAGGCTTTTAAGAGATTGTTAAGTTGCGCCATTGGAGGAGATTTGGGATTTTTTTAGGGATTTTGAAAAATGTGAGACCGAAAGATAGTGGTGGGGAGCAGAGAAAACAGACAGGTGGCTGTACGGACAAGACTGATATGACGTTTTAAAGAGGAGATGACAAACCGGCACGGGCCGGTTTTTACCTTTTCTGGGTTTTTTCCTTTTTTGGGCTTTTGAGTCACGAAATCTAATTAGATCATATAAGGAAAAAATTAGGATTTTTTACTAAAATATTATAAAAAATAAAATAAAATACGAAAATAGTATATTTAAAAAATTATGTACCAAAATGGTACATTTATGATGATTACGCCTGGTGCATAGGCGGCATCACCCTACTTTGACACAAAACAATTAAAAAAACATTATTATATTAAAAAAACCTGTTACAAAAATTGATATGACACTGGTAGAGGGCAAGCCAGAGACGGCACTGGTGAAGCTTCTGGCAAAGGCGGCACCAGTGAAGCCTATGCCATAGGAGGCACCCACACCCCCAAACCCCCTCCAACTCTATTTTTTTAGTATTTTATTTTTTTGGTATTTTATTTTTCATAAAAATATAATTTTGGTATTTTATTTTTTTATAATATTTTAGTAAAAAACCCCATCTACATAAAAAATAAAATAAATAATATTAAAATAATTAAAATATAACATGCCAAATAAATTTCATAAAAAAATATATCTAATCAACCTAAACACACACATAATAAATAAATTACACAAAATAATAAGACATTCTTTATAGTTGTACGTAACATAAATAAGCTTTTTTACTTTATTTAGAAAAATAGATCGCTTTTTACTTAAGTAATTAACAATATAAAGGCGTGCTTTATAAGACATATTTTCTCAAAAACATTTTATACAAAATGCATTGATTTCAATAATTAAATATTAGTGTTTTCATCCATTCATTCGGCCCAAATTTGAATATTCTCTTAAGAATTTTTATTTTCTTGATTTCAATATTTATTATTTTTATTTTTAATTAATGTTTGTTATTTTTTAAATTTTAATTAACAAACATATTGTTTTCAAGTTTTTTATTTTATTTTTAATTATTTATTTATTTATATAAGCAATGTAGGTAGAAAAATAAAGATTTGACATGCAAAAATTATATATAAAGAAAATATATCAAAAGATTCAATTGATATTTTTTTTAAAAAATAAATTGTTTTCACCTGCATTGTATAAATAAAGAAATTATTTATTAAAAACATGAAATAAAAATAAAATAAAACAAAAACTTCAAAACAACATGTTTGTTAATTAAAGCATTGATTGAAAATAAAAACAAAAACAAAAAAATATTGAAAGCAAGAAAATAAAAAAAAGTCTAAAAGATGATTTCAACTTAGTTACATATTAAAAAATATTTTTTTATAAAATATTTTTAAAAAAACGTATCCTACATAACGTGTTTTTTTCTCGTAAATTATCTAATCAACAAAAATATTTAAATATCTTTATCAATGGTGAAAGAAATAATTTGCATGCCAGTCATGTTTAAAATTTTTTTATCTTTCTTTTATTTATACATTTTTAAGAGAAAAACAATTTAGGAAGTATATTATATATAGTTTGGTACTTAAATTTGACACTTTTTTTAAATGTAATATTTGTGTTTTTTTTTGTTCAATATGATATTTGTATTTTACAAAAGTGATACATTTTTGTACCTGGAGGTAACAATATTAATTTTTTAGTATTTAATTCAGATTTTATAATTGATTTGATGAAAATTTATAATTAGCTAATAATATTAGCAGCAGAGCCAAGGGGGTTGGCAGGGACTCTAACCCCTTAAAATGGAAAATTTTTCATTTAAGCTATTTATAATTTATAAAATTTTAAATTAGTAACGGTAAAATTACACTTTGGCCCCCAAAATAATAAAAAATGATTTAATCCTTTAGAAGTTATATGATATAGGCTATTAAAACAGTGAAATTGTATTTTTACTATTATAAAAATATACAATTTAATTTTGACCACCAAAAAAATTTTTCTGGCTCCGCTACTAATATTAACAATTAACTTTCATCAAATCAACTTTAAAACTTGAATTAGATCATATTCATAAGATAGTATTTGACAAATTAAACACAAAATTAAATAAATTCACGATTAACACTAAATTTATTCTATTAAAAATCATGAAAAAAATCAACCTAATAATATTAGCAATTAACTTTCACCAAATCGATCCTATAATCCATATTAAACACTAAAAAGTTAACGCTATTACCTTTTGGTATAAAAATAATAAATAAATTTTATTAAATACAGGTACCTTATTGAATAGAAAAAATAATACAGATACCATATTAGAAAATAAGTGTCAAACTGGGATACCAAATAATATATTTAGTTTTAAGAAAATTTTTAAAAGGTATGCTTTCAGATAATCTTATATTTTGTCAACTAAGCAACAAAATCTTTACCTTTTTAGCTGAATGAAACCAAAATTATAAATAATATTACATTTTAATAATTCTATTATAGGAAGTATTTTTTTTTGAATTAAAAAGCATCTTGATTAGTATTTACGAGTTTGCATCATTTTAAATTTTATCATTCAATTTGATTTCAGATTATTTATTCAAATATTTATTAATTAGATTGAATAATTTAAAATGTTTATTTTTTTATGCTAGAATTAAATTAATGGAATAAAAAATGATAGGTGTAAATGACATAATTGTAGTTGGCTTAAGATCATCATGTCATGAACATTGTAGAATATTATGCTTCCTGCTTAAGCGGCCCTTTTTATACAAAAACATTGGCTATAATAATATTCCATGATTTTTCATAAATTAAGGCTTCAATGTCATTGTCCTTTTAAATCAAACTATATAAAAAAATTACTTCACAAAAGTTAATAATTTTTATATTTTCACCCATCAACTTTAAAAAATTATAAAATGGTTAAGAGTATGTAAAAATAAAGTAAAACCGATTAAATCGGTTGAACCGATTAGTTTTGATTTTGCCGGTTGGTTTATTTGTTGCGATTTTAGATCTATTGCAATGGTGGGTAAAATGGTTTAGTTAGTTCGGTTTTTTATTCTTGTTAATCAAATTAATCGACTTTAAAATTCTATTATTTAAAGATATTTAAATCCAACCCATATCATATGTAATACCCCCTAACCCTAAACCGTTGCCGGAACAGGGTTACGAGGTATTACAAGACATATCAGACAACTTACAAATAATTCGTAAATAAAATAATATTCATGGTATAATTTAATTTTGATCGAAATTCTAATGACCTGCGCACGGAAACAACCGTACGCTGAGTATTTTATACTCAGTGGTATTACTATAAATCAAACTATTTAACATTAATAATTTATAAACATCAATCATAAGCTTATAAATCATTTAAACTAATTATATATAATTGAATACCACTTCATAAATCTTTCACATACTGATTCAATTCATAATTTATCTTGTGCATTCTTTCTCGTATTTTCAATAGTGTCAGGACAATCAATCTCATTTTCAAATTTTCATTTCAATTGTTTACCCTATTAACAAGGCTCGGACTCTGACAGATACGCGGATTCCACCCAAACACACCAGAATATCCAACCCAAACACACCAAAATAATGAAATTCTCCGTAACACACCAGTACAATATAGCCTCCCAAACACACCAGTATATCATATCCTCCCAAACACACCAGTATATCATATCCTCCCAAACACACCAATAAGGTATGAAATGCCTCTTCGGATAAACCGAAGCATATAATAGCAGAATCATCTCCTCGGCCGAGCTACAAATCTCCTCATCACATCACAAATCTAATGGCATGCCATTTGTATCAAATCTAGTCCGACAAGTTAATAGGGTATTATTTTTACTTTTCCAATTTCACTTTCATTCCCACAAAAATTTCCAATACTCAATCAATTCAACATCTATTACTTTAATTCATATATAAATAAATTTTCTCACATACTCATGTTTAATTTCAAATATAATACTTACCTTATCTCAATTATTCCATATCCATAAATTCAATATACATTTAATAAATAGTTTGAGTTATAGTAATACAAACCCGGAATACGCGTTCACTCCTTGACGATCTTTTCTTTTCCTTTCGATGCCGATGCCTCTTTTTCCTTGTTAGCTACGAAAATAATAATAATTTATAATCATCAATATAACACAATTCAAATTAATTCATGAGCCTAAACATGCAAATTTAATCATTTTTAAGATATATATAATTTCACCGTTAAGCTGTCTATTTGAGTCACTGTTACTAAATTATTTATATCTTGAGCTAAGAAACTCCAAATTAATATCCGTAAATTTTCCTTGAAACTAGACTCATATATCTTCTCACCATAAAATTTTCAGAATTTTTGGTCTAGCCAATTAGTACAGTTTATTCATTAAAGTCTCCCCTGTTACTCCATTTTACAGTTCTAACCTCTCTCTACTAAAAATAAATTATCTCATTATACAGAACTCGAATAAGGTTCATGTTTATTTCTTTTGAATCTAGATTCATTAAGGAGTTCACACATATAAATTACACTCCATAATAATTTTTGTACAATTTTTAATGATTTTCCAAATTCAAAACAGAGTATCTCGAATTCATCCTAAACCAGTCTCACAAAATTTCAAATATCTCTTGATTCATAAATTCATTGCCTACACCATTTCTACTATAAGAAACTAGACTCAATAAGCTTTAATTTCATATCTTATTCATCCTATAATTCAATTCCTACAATTTTTGGTGATTTTTCAAAGTTAGGCTTCTGTTGCTGTTCAAAACTGTTTCTTATAACTTATTTTACCATTTAATCCTAATTAAGTTTACTTACTTTCTTAACTTAATTCATACCCTTTTTCTACTCAATTCCTTGCTAAACTCACATTTAACTATCAAATTTTTATCATATTTTCATAATTTCGAATTTATTTCAATTTAATCCTTAAAACTCAAAACTTATACCTAAGTTTTCAGTTCAATCCTTTATTCAATTCCAAATCAAAATTTCTATCAAATAAACCCCAATTCCATCATTTTATTCAACATGAACTTTGTTTAAAAACCTAAGAACTTCCAAACTAACAACTTAATTTCATCAAAAACTTGTTTTAAGACTCCTAAAACATCAAAATTATGAGAAAAGGACTTGATTGAGCTTACCAATTAAACTCCAAGCTTCAAAAACCCTATTTTCCCCTTTTCTTTCTTTTTCTTCTTTTCTGTTTCAATGCTCTCCGTAACTTCTTTCTCCTTTTTCGTTTTATTCACTTTTTTTTTCTTTTTATGTTATATTTTATATATAATTAATTTAATAATTATCTATTTTAATAACAAATACTAATATTACATTTAAATGCATATTTGTTTTTACATTTGTACCAATAATTTTATTACCATTGTCATTATTTAATTTGTTTCTAAAAAAAATCTCATAAATTTTAATAATTTGATTATTTAGTTAACCAATATCTTTTTACTTAAATAATAAGCAATTTAATTATTTAAATTACAAATGTACCAATGTAATTTTTACACATGTATATTTTTATTACCATATAATTATCTACTATTTAATTTATTTAATACTAATACTAATAATAATAATATAATTGATAAATATCTTTTACTTATTATTTAAGAAAATATACAAATATATTACAAGTGTACAAATACATAAATTACACATGTAAAATTTATTATCACACATTTGTCTTTATTTTAATTTGTTTTATTTAAAAAAATCATATAATTTAATTATCATAAATTCATATTATATAAATTATAGTTATATATATCATTAATTAATTATATAATTAATTATGTAATATTTTATTTCTCTTTATGCCGCCTCTAATTTCAAATGTGGCTTAATTGCCCATTTGATCCTTTTTATTTTCTATGGTTTTATAATTCAACTTTTGCCCTTTATTCAATATAGTCTTTTTTTTTTCCTGATTTCTTTTAATTAAGCTAAATTCACCTAATAAAAGCCTAATTAGACACACAACTAGACTCATAATTATTCCTAATAATTATTTAAGGATTTAATTTACTAAGACGGAGGCCCGACAATACACTTTTCCGGTGCCTACGGATTTTGGGTCGTTACATCATATATATATTACCTGAGCCCAAACTTAAAAAAAAATAGCGGTGCTCATTGGCCGATTTGGGCCAGGCCTAAGTATGATATTAACATGCTTTATGTTTTTTTAAGTCCGGCCCAGACTGAAATATGAGTTTAAAATTTTTCTTAAACCTGCCTATATTTGCAAAAGACTAACCTAAGCTAAATTTAGGCCTACTCATATTTTTTTAAATATTTTATTTTATTTTAGTATTTGATAATTTTATACATTTTTTATTTATTGAAATTTTTTATATAGTAATATTAACATTATTTTAATATTTACATTATAGCGGTATTATATATTTAGTATAGGTTATTTTTTTAACGTGTTCTAATTTACATAAAATATAAAAAAATACATAATATAAAATATTATAATTTTAAAAATGGGTTAAGCTAGTTGGGCTTGACCCTTGAATGTTTAAGCCCAAGCCCAATTCATATTCTAAACGGATATAAATTTTTTGTTCAAGCCCATTTTTTGAGCCAAATATTTTTGTCAAAATCATCCCAAATTTCGAATGGACCTAAATGGATAAGTCGACCCATAAACATGTCTAAAATTAACTACTCCTAATTCTATCATGTAAACTCAAACCCAACTAAAAAATTACACCCAATAAAAAAAAAACATGGTAATGTCGATTAATTGACCAACAAAAGCTAGTTGGATTTATTTGGCTTTATTCATAAAGCTAGTTGATTTTGGTTTCTAGAAAAATGAAGTCGATTAAGTCAGTTTCCAAATCGTTTGAATTAAATTAAGAGATTGTTCACTTTTAAAAATGGTTATTGAACTATTTAAAAGTATTCATTTAAGTTACTTTAACTATTCAAATTTTTTATTTAAGTTATTTGACTGTTAAGGGTTTTTTTTTTTTAACTTTGGCTAGTGAGATCCAAGTAATGATTCGATAATCGATAAGTGGATCAGTACCCATCGACAAGTAGAATAACATACCTTAGATCTAAGTTAAATTGACGATCAATGTTGGAAATTAGAGAGGAAAACTATTTGGATTTTGATTCACAAATTTAAGACATTCAAAGTTGTTTCATATAAAAAGCCGAACTATAGAAGAGAAGTGCAGATGACGTGAACAAAGAAGGCCATACAATAATGATTTTAACAACTTAATAACTTAAATGAAAATTTTAAATAGTTCAGTGACAATTTTATAACTTTTTGAAGTTAAGTGACCAAAATGATAACTTTTGAAGTTGAGTCATATTTTAATGATCTTGGGTGTATTTTACCCATAAATAAATAAAGTCCTTAATTTTCTTTTTAAATTATAGTAAGTAAATTACAATTAAATTATAAATACAAATATATATTCAAATAATCGTAAATATTAAATTATTACAAATAGATTATCTACAAAATAAATTAAACCATTATAACATAAACGAAATAAGAATCGGTACAATCTGAACTAAAACTAACAAATTAAATTAAAAATTACACATAATAATCAGATATAATAAAATTTAAAAACTTATATATATAATTACACAAAATAAATGTTGAAAATAAATACTGCTTTTCCCAAATGAGCCACAGCAAATAATTTCTCTGGCAAGACATTGCACTTAGTGACTTTGATGAAACATGAAAAGAATCACATGTACAGTGTAGGTGTCAGATACACAACATTAATTGATTGCATGAACCCACAACTGTCCCTTGGACCCAATTAGGGTTTAAATTGATAGCAATGTTTTGGGTTTGTTTTTAAATTAAAGAAGTTATTTTAAATTAAAATTATCTTTTATATTTGAATCATTAATTTAAATTTAATAATTTTAAATTTTAAATTAAATCATTTTATATTTAATTATTCAAATTTAATTTAACACAACTTAATTTGAAGTGAAACAATGAAGTCGATAGGTTCAACTAATTTCTATTAGAGTGTTAAATGTGAATTTATTGTATAATATGTTTTACAATCTCAAAAAATAATTTTTATTAATTAAATAAAGATTTGTATAATTTATAATAAAAATAGATTAATTTTGAAAAAATAATTGAACAATTAAAATAACATTTTTAAAATAATGAAAACAAAAAAATAGAAATAATCGATAGTATCATAGTAAAATATTAAGTAATTAGATAGAATAATTTGTCATTCAAATATGCGTCAAAATTTTATCTATAAAGCAACGAGGACATGAAGGGGTAGGTAGGAGTCTTGGCACCATGTCCCCCTTAGATGAAAAATTATCATTTTAGTCCCTTGATATTTTTAAAATTACAAGTTAATTCAATGGTAAAAATACACTTTAACCTCTCCTAAATATGAAATTTTTTTAGGTTAATCCCTTTAAAATTTTAAAATAATAAATATATAAAAATATAAAATTATACTTTAACCCTTTTAAAATTTT
This sequence comes from Gossypium stocksii, assembly GCA_020496765.1. NCBI lineage: Eukaryota > Viridiplantae > Streptophyta > Magnoliopsida > Malvales > Malvaceae > Gossypium > Gossypium stocksii. Next base: position 83,483,619 of record CM035625.1, on the reverse strand, counting down.
ATAATTTAATTTTGATCTCTACAAATAAACTTCATCCTTGCTATAAAGAATACTTATTTTAACGTTATATTGCTTTTCACATATGATTGCAAAACATCATGGTAAAAAAAAAAAGAATTTACAATTATGCAAGTATTATTAAAATCATGAATTAATTGCATCAAACATCCTTAAATTATGAACCTTATTTTAAATTAGTTATCAACTTTTAAAATATTCTAATTATATCCTCATAATATTAATATTATATCAATTAATTCGTTTGCTTACTAAAATTATGTAAAACCAATAATAGATTTATAAAAATATATAAAAAAAAATCTGTTAAATTAAACCGCAACCCTACTGGGTTAATGAAATTGCTATATTTCATAATTTTGCTGCTTTTATGAAAATCTTATAATTGACATAAATGCAAACACATGGGTTTATGCATAGTTGGGTAGATTTCCACATCAAAATTGAATACTTGAAGGATTCTTTTTTCCCTTGAGAAAATTTGTAATACCGTATGATATGATTGTTGATTTAAAAGAGAAGCCTATGGTCCAAAGAAAAAGCTAAACTTTAAAAGTCCATGATTTAGAATTTGTCCACATGACACTAAACAGATAGGCACAACACTTGATTTAGTGACAAATAGTAAATTTAATAAAATAATGTGAGAGAAAATGTTATAAATAAATAAAATAAAGTGTCGTAGAGAGATGACGGAGAAGATGGGACAAAGATAAATCATAAATTTAAAGGGATTAAAGTATAATTTTACCATGTATTTTGAATATCGAATCCTAATGTTGGATATGTAGAGACGCTAACAAGGTCACTAATTGGATTGCTCGGACAACATTATCAAAAGCGGATTACCATGTTTGGAATATCTTTTCGACTAATTTAATTCATATTCTGGTTCATGATTGTGTTTTCCTTGTGAGTAATATCAGCGAGGGATTTAGGATTGAGTGTATGAGATAAGTCAATCAACTCGGAATAGTTTTATTCCTCAAAACGTTGTTCTCCTTCTTATTTTCTTAATATTTTTAAATATTTAAAGTCTAACATGACTTTCAACCGATGATATGATTGGATTGGAAAGAAGAAACTTAAAAAAACAATAAGTTGGCATTTTAGGTATTTATGGACTTCCACCTCGCTAGCAATGACATGCATTTGATTCAATGGCCCCATTTGTAAACCCCCAAGCCGTAAACTTGTTCCCTTCATAACAATAAATTTCAATTTCTCTATAACCATAAGGTCAAATATTCCACATTGTATTTAAAACATGTTTAGGAAGCTAGAAAATTGTTTTAAGGGAATCAGAAATGAATAAAAAATTTTGAGGACCAAATATAATTTTATAATTATACTAATTTATGATTTCATAAAAATTGAACGGACTATATAAACAATTTTCCATTTTTCTCTCAAAAGTTCATCTTTCTATTTTACGAAAACTAAGAAGTTACTATCTTTACCTTACTTTGCCGTAATTTCATTCTATATTCTTTATGAAAATCGAGAAGTTAGTCCTAAAAAAAATTTGGAGACAAAAGAGTAATTTTATCATTATATTAATTTGTAACTTCATAAATATTGAAGGAACTATATAAACAACTTTTCAATTTAGCCACTGCCAATCTCCCTATCTTCGCCCCTGTTTACGTATTATACATTATCGATATATAAATTTCTATATTGGTATTAAACTGTATGATAATCTTTTTAACCATCAATTAAACCTTTTTACATATAATCTCTCATAATTCTTCACTAATAGTATATGCAATTATAAATAGCACAATCTATTTATTTCAGATCCAACTAACTCTTGATGCTAAATTTATTTCAGAGAGAGAATACAGAAGATAAAAAAGAAAGAGATTTGACACACAATTGGTCGAATTTTCTTTTTCGTCCCTCTATTATGCTTGAATTTAAAATTTAATCTTTATACATTAATTTGACTTATAATTTAATACTATTGTTAACTATTTCAATTAAAATACTCACATACATTTTTCTTTAAGACATCTATTTCAATACACAAAAAGAAAATGTCAACACGATGAGTTGAAAAAATAGCTAATGGTCTTAAATATTAAGTCTAATTGCAAAGTTCATCCTTTTACTTTATGAAAATTGATAAGTACCTTTACTTAATTTGTCATAACTTGGTTCTCATTTTTTTAAGAAAACAGAGAAGCTAATCCCAAAATACTTGCAAAAATCAGTAGTTCAACAATTTATACAAGCAAAAATCAATTAAGTTTTGTTTTTAACAACAACGTGATAAATTTCTCAATTTTCATAAAGTATAAGGATCAAATTTAACAAATTAAAGTAAATTGACCAACTTCCCAATTTTCATAAAGTAAAAAGATGAATTTTATAAATAAAGACCTAAATATTTCGACTAACAATTGGTGTCATAAAAAGGAGAACCGATTTTTTTTGAAAGTTTCGCTATTATAAATATAAGACTTTCACAAATACAATACAAATACAAATATATCCCCAACCAACTAAAATGTAGAATTAAATTAGTATAAAGCACAACAGACGAAGAACTGAGCCAAACCAAATATGAAAGAACCGAACAAAACCCACATATGATATACTCACATGGCCTACACATCACAATTGTGCATCGAACCTTGATACTCAAGAACCCAGGGTCTTTGTTGCAAATTTAAGCATAAAAAATGGACCAAAACTATAAATTTGACCCTTTTAATGTTTCATCATTATTAATTCAACTGTCACACACGCCAGAAAAGAGACTTCACTTAGAAACTGTTTTTTACAGCTCGTTTAAGATTGCAATAAAAGGTTCCATCTACTTCACACATATACCGCTCCTCCATTTCTTTATTATATTCCATTCATTATTTACAAACTCCTCTATATCCCTTTTTGTATTTTTCAGACAAAAAAATTAAAAAAAAAAAAAAACATGACACCTCCGGCCGGTTCATTTTCCGGCGACCGAGATAACGACGGCGATGCCACGAAGAAGAAGAAGAAGCAACGGAAAGTTCCATTGTTGCAGCTGTTTTCGTTTGCTGATTTTTATGACCATGTGTTAATGGGATTGGGATCACTAGGTGCATGTGTGCATGGTGCTTCAGTGCCTGTTTTCTTCATTTTCTTTGGCAAATTGATTAACATTATAGGAATGGCTTATCTCTTCCCTAAAGAAGCTTCTCATAAAGTTGCAAAGGTAAATTCCGAGTAGGGTTGAGGGTGAGTCGGTTCGTTTGAGGTGTTATCTATCGAGTAGGATTTCTATGGAGAGTCATGTATAGTTGCGAAATGGGCTGCAAAGGAAGAAGCCAGCAAATTAATTGGGGGATTAGAGAGGAATCATAAATTATTAGGGGTTAAAGTGTAATTTTATCATTATACTAACATATAATTTAGTAAAATTTAAGAGACTAAATGAAAAATCTACCATTGAGGGGTGACAAGGCCATTGTCTACCCCTTTGTTTTTGTTCATTGAAGGGACATCTTGGTTGATGGAGATACGATCCACGAGAGTTCATGGGAAATGTGGTAGTATTGTGCGTATTATTAATTATAGAGAATGCACATGGGGGCATTAGAATTGCCAACTACTAACACTTTTCCCATGAGCTATTGCTGATTGTATCTCCATCAATTGAGGTGCTTCTTCCAAGGATGAAGACAAAGGGGTAGGCAATGGCCTTGGCCCCTAAAATGGTAAATTTATCATTTAATCTCTTAAATTTTTATAAAGTTACATATTAGTATAATGATAAAATTACACTTTAACCCCTCCAATGATTTATGATTCATCTTTGGTCCCCTTAAAACAATTTTTTAGCTTATCTTTGCCCCTTCCGTGACCCTAAACAACTCTGCATAAAGGCTGAGGACAAAACTCCAACACGAGATAATACCTCTAATTGTTAGAGGTTTGATCAATTACCCGATAAAATTTCTCTCAAAAGAATGGACCCACTCTCAATAAACCTTTAAACGGGACGAACCAGAGAATTATACTTTTAAGTGAATATAATGCATTTCTTTTTCTTTTTTTGCAGTACTCGTTGGATTTTGTATATCTCAGTGTCGCTATTTTATTTTCATCATGGATAGGTACGTTAATGTCTGTCTCTCTGCCTTAGGTGAAAACATTTTATCAATTGATTTGGTTTTAGTCCCTCTATTATATTAAATTTCAGGATTTAATCCTTCTACTTTAATTTAGTATAATTTAATCTTTCTACTTTTTTTAGTTTTATTAATAGATCTAAATTAAAGCCAATGTTAATTGGTATGGTTAAAGTGATAATTTTTAATTGTTATTTGGTCACATAGGTTTTATGAAAAATTTAATCAACTATGCTCAGCCAAAAATAAGTTTACATGATGGTCTAACGCTTAAAACTTTTTGTTTTAAAAGAAAGTTGGAAAAACTAATAATATTATAAAAGTTGGTATCAATCAGGCCAAATTAAGCTTGGGGGATTAAATTCTAAATTCCAAATATAATAGAGGGACTAAAATAACAATTTAACCAAAATTAATCAAAATTTAGTTTTGGTTGATCATATCCCTAGACTATCCATAACCCCAATCCAATCCCTAAATAACAATATCTTCACTGGGTGAATCTAAGGGGCAGCAGCATTGGGCCCCCTTAAATGGCAAAATTGCTTTTAAGTCCTTTTAAAAGATTTGAAATTATAAATTAGTATAAATTTGAAATTACCTTTTGCCCCTGCCCCCCAAATTATGTTTTGATTTAGGCCTCCTAAAACATTTTTCTACCTTCACCCTTGCACATCTTCCAAATGTTGCAAACAACAATGGTATCAACCGAGTTAAGACTCAACTGACCGCTTTTTTTTGTATTTTACGAATAACTTTGAATATGAAATTATAGAGGTGGCTTGTTGGATGCATACCGGAGAAAGACAAGCAGCAAAAATGAGGATGGCATATCTAAAATCAATGCTAAATCAAGATATAAGTTTATTTGACACAGAAGCTTCAACTGGAGAGGTCATTTCTGCAATTACAAGTGACATTATTGTTGTTCAAGATGCCCTTTCTGAGAAGGTAATTTTTTTTCCCAAAACTAAAGCCTCTTTAAGGGAAATATAAGGTTAATTTATGGTTTTCATCCTTCTACTTTATTTAGATTTAGTTTTTACACTTTAATTTTGGTGTAATTTAATTTTTTATTTATAATGTTGTTAGTTATAATCCAAGTGGTTAACATAGTTAACTATTCTGATAAAATGTTGACGTGATTTAAAAAAAAAAAAACACTTTTTACCCTAAAAGAAACCTAGGTCAACGTGATGAGTTAGAGTTTTTCAAAAAAAATTAATGTAAGCATAAGTGGCAGATCTTACCACTAAGTTTTGGGACTTAATTTGGGATTTTTAATTTTGGGTGTTTAATGAGATTATTAAAAAATTTTGAGGGTCTGATTCAAATTTTCAAAATTTTTAGAGCCTAATGAGCATTTCTAAAACTTATAAGGGCCTAATTAAAATTCTTAAAAATTTTGAAGGGCTTAATGATAATTTTCCAAAATTTTGGGGGTCAAAGCCCCTAGCCCTCACTACATTCTGGCTCTTGTCAGATTTTTATTTAAAAGAGTTAGGTGGAGGACTAACTAATGCTATTATAAAAATCGATGGATAAATTATGCCAAATTATTGTGTAGAGATTAAATGTCAAATTTGAATATGATAAAGGGACTAAAAATGTAATTTAACCAGGAAATCAGTGACCAAGGAAGGAAGTAGTTGAAAACTTTGCCTTATGAATGTATAAATTGAATGCAATTGGCAAGACTTGCATTTATAAGTGGGTTGGTTTGTTGGGTGATTTACTACATAAGGAGTTCTATAATTATGTATATACTTTTTTGCCAGCTTGGTCACAGCAAATCATAAGAATAATGGTCATATAGGATAGGGATGGTTGTTGAATATTGATTGCTTCTTTCAATTATTTTTTATTTTAAACCAAAATGAAAAAAAAAAAAATCTTTGGGTGTTAATTTGATAATTACAAGTTAATTTAAACACCTATCTCCAATTTTGAAACAAAATATATATATATATATATATATATACCTTTTGTACTTAAATGAAGAAATGTTATATTGTGAGGGTGGAATAGCTAGTTTTCTTTTAAAGTTAAAAAAAGGGTCTAATTTGCTCTCAATCCCTGTATTCTTTAAACTTTTAAAATTTGGTCCTTTTACTTTTAATACCAATTAAAATTAAATTCTAACCCATAACATTGTGATTCGTACATTTGAATGTTACAATGCTATATATATTCAAATATAATGAAAATACATTAATAGTATTATCAATTGGGATTTAAGTATATACACAAGTACAATATAAGTACAAATATATGTTTGAGCAACTACAACGTAAAATCAAACTAGGGGTGAAGCCAAAATTATTTTTTTGGGGGAGGGTCAGAATCGAGTTATGTATTATTGTGAGAACTAAAATACAATTTCATTATTGTAGTAGCTTATATTTTTATTATTTTTAAATGATTAAATTAAAATTTTATCATTTTAGGGGTGAAAGTGCAATTTGACCGTTTAATAATTTATAATTTTATAAAATATAAAGAAACCAATGTAATATTTTCCCATTTTAGGGAGACCTGACGAACAAAAAACCATACATGGCATATACATGATGAGACAAAATTCTATGAAATAAAAATAGAGTGACTAAATTTCATACTTACTAAGAGTATAAGGACTAGGGGCATAATTAAACCTTAAAGAAAATGCATGCATGTAAAACGTAAACTGTTGGGTTTAATTTGTTTATGATGATATCTCAAACGATTTATTTTCTCTGTATTTTGAAATTTTCTTTCTCAATATTCTCTTCAGCCAAACAAAAAATAGAATTGTTTATGATGATGAAAGATGATGATGGCAGGTTGGGAATTTCATGCATTATATAAGCAGATTCATAGCAGGTTTCAGCATTGGCTTTGCTAGAGTATGGCAAATCAGCCTAGTAACCCTCTCCATAGTCCCATTGATAGCCCTTGCCGGTGGCATTTATGCTTATGTTGCCACTGGTCTCATTGCTCGAGTTCGAAACTCATATGTCAAAGCTGGTGAAATTGCAGAAGAGGTCAATTCATTTATTTTTTTAATCCCACCCCCCTCAAGATATTATCTGCCACAGCTGAAAGTTGAAGCTTTTAATATAATTTGTTTGAATTTTGCAGGTGATTGGGAATGTAAGAACAGTACAAGCATTTGCAGGGGAAGAAAGGGCAGTGAAATCATACAAGGATGCATTGATGAACACATACACGTATGGTAAAAAAGCTGGGTTAACAAAGGGTCTTGGCCTTGGTTCACTGCATTGTGTGCTTTTCGTTTCGTGGGCATTGCTTGTTTGGTTCACAAGTATTGTTGTTCATAAAAACATCGCAAATGGTGGGGATTCTTTCACTACAATGCTTAATGTTGTCATTTCTGGCCTGTAAGTCCCTTTTCTTCATTGAGGACATTTCACAAACACTGATATGCAACTTGAATTTTTAGTATTCTTACCGGTTGAATCTTCGTATGTTTGTTACTTGGTTTTTTGTTCTGTTTCAGGTCGTTAGGACAAGCGGCACCAGACATATCTGCGTTTATTCGAGCTAGGGCAGCTGCGTATCCTATATTCGAGATGATAGAGAGGAACACAGTTAGTAAAACCAGCTCGAAAACGGGCCGTAAACTAAGCAAAGTGGAGGGGAACATTGAGCTCAAGAATGTATCTTTCAGTTATCCGTCTCGCCCCGATGTGGTGATCTTCGATAGGTTCTGCCTTAACATACCTGCTGGAAAGATTGTAGCTCTTGTCGGAGGGAGTGGCTCGGGGAAAAGTACGGTCATATCATTAATCGAAAGGTTTTACGAGCCACTTGCAGGAGAAATATTGTTGGATGGGAGTAACATCAAGGACCTTGACCTCAAATGGCTTAGACAACAAATTGGTTTGGTCAATCAAGAGCCTGCTCTTTTTGCTACTACCATTAGGGAGAACATTCTATACGGAAAAGACGATGCTACACTCGATGAAATAACGCGTGCCGCGAAACTTTCTGAGGCCATTGCCTTCATTAACAATCTCCCTGATAGATTTGAGACTCAGGTTGGTGAAAGAGGAATACAACTATCAGGTGGACAGAAGCAAAGGATTGCGATATCTCGGGCAATAGTGAAAAATCCATCTATTCTTTTACTCGATGAAGCAACGAGTGCCCTTGATGCAGAATCCGAAAAGAGTGTGCAAGAGGCACTTGATCGTGTGATGGTGGGACGAACGACGGTGGTGGTAGCTCACAGGCTTTCTACTATTAGGAATGCAGATGTGATTGCTGTTGTTCAAAGTGGGAAGATTGTCGAAACCGGTACTCATGATGAGCTTATTTCGAACCCGAACAGTACTTACTCTTCGCTCGTTCAGCTTCAAGAGACATCGCCTTTGCAACGCTACCCTTCACAAGGTCCTACTTTAAGTAGGCCACTCAGGTATATTTTCAATTGGATCATTTTGATGACCTTTTTGTATTACGGTGCAGCGAGTTAGAAATCCCGAACTAGTGAAATCCAGGGCTTCTTTTTCTTTCTTTTCATGCTAAAGCAGGCACACTTATCCTGTCTCTTGAATGCTATTATAGTGAAGAGTTCATTAATTAGAAGTTTCCTTTCTTTTATAGTGTGAGTTATTCACGAGAATTATCCCGAACAAGGACGAGCTTTGGTGCAAGTTTTCGCTCTGAAAAGGACTCGGTTAGCCGTGCTGGTGCTGATGCAATCGATGCAGGGAAGCAATCTTATGTTTCACCTGGAAGATTGTATTCTATGATAGGACCTGACTGGTATTATGGGGTCTTTGGTACCGTTACCGCATTGATTGCCGGAGCTCAAATGCCTCTATTTGCTCTCGGGGTTTCTCAAGCTCTCGTAGCCTATTACATGGACTGGGAAACAACGTGCCACGAAGTCAAGAAGATCGCCATCCTGTTTTCTTGTGCTGCTGTCATAACGGTCATCGTTCATGCAATAGAGCACCTATGTTTTGGCATCATGGGAGAACGACTCACTCTTCGTGTGCGTGAAGGGATGTTTTCAGGTAATATGTGACCGAACCTTTTCTTTTCCTACGATGTTTCGATTCTTATTTTCCTCTTATGACTACGATTTGCAGCCATCTTGAAGAACGAGATTGGATGGTTCGATGACTTAAACAACGCAAGTTCTATGCTTGCATCTCGTCTCGAAACCGACGCCACGTTTCTAAGAGGTGTCGTCGTGGACCGGACATCGATTCTCATACAAAACGTAGGCTTGGTCATTGCTGCCTTCATTATTGCATTCATCTTAAACTGGAGAATCACACTTATTATCTTGGCCACTTTTCCATTGATCATAAGTGGTCACATTAGCGAGGTTTGAACACCCTTTCTCACCATTCATATACATATACATATACATATAGTGATGTTGTTCTTGGTGTGGTTCAGAAACTATTCATGCAAGGCTACGGCGGTAACTTGAGCAAAGCATATTTAAAAGCAAACATGATCGCCGGCGAGGCCGTCAGTAATATGCGAACTGTCGCTGCATTTTGCGCTGAGGAAAAGATCCTTGATCTTTATGCCCGTGAGCTCATAGAGCCTTCGGAACGTTCATTTAAACGTGGTCAAATTGCAGGGATATTCTATGGGATTTCCCAGTTCTTCATCTTCTCATCTTATGGCCTTGCCTTATGGTATCAAAGTTTTAGCCATACATATGCATAAACATATACATATATATATATATATATATATATATAAGTTTTTTGGTTTTGATAATTTGTGTAGGTATGGTTCCGTTTTAATGGGGAAGGAGCTAGCTAGCTTTAAATCGGTCATGAAATCGTTCATGGTGTTGATTGTGACGGCATTAGCCATGGGAGAAACGTTGGCACTGGTCCCGGACCTTCTAAAAGGGAACCAAATGGTGGCATCGGTGTTCGAGATTATGGACCGGAAGACGCAGGTTGTTGGGGATGCTGGCGAAGAGATAACAAATGTGGAAGGTACCATTGAGCTAAAGGGGGTTCACTTTAGTTATCCGTCGAGACCGGATGTGGTTATATTCAAGGATTTTGATCTGAAAGTTCGTTCAGGGAAGAGTATGGCGCTTGTGGGACAAAGCGGATCCGGTAAGAGCTCAGTTCTTGCTCTTATACTTCGGTTCTACGATCCAACATCTGGGAAGGTGATGATTGGTGGTAAGTTTGTCTCCGAAAATCTCCGAAATTTATAGACACGGTCATTTTTATTGGTTTCTTATTTGCTAAATTGTTGCAGGCAGAGACATTAAGAAACTAAAGCTCAAATCCCTTCGGAAACATATCGGATTAGTCCAACAAGAACCAGCTCTTTTCGCCACTTCAATATACGAAAACATCCTATACGGCAAAGAAGGAGCATCTGAATCTGAAGTGATCGAAGCGGCTAAACTCGCCAATGCACATAGTTTCATAAGTTCCCTCCCCGAAGGTTACTCAACAAAAGTCGGCGAGCGAGGAGTACAACTCTCGGGTGGTCAGAAACAAAGAGTAGCTATTGCTCGAGCTGTCCTCAAGAACCCCGAAATCTTGCTGCTCGACGAAGCCACTAGTGCTCTCGACGTCGAGTCGGAGCGCGTGGTGCAGCAAGCTCTCGACCGGTTAATGAGGAACCGAACAACGGTAATGGTGGCTCATAGGCTGTCGACAATTAAAAATGCGGATCGAATATCGGTCATTCAGGGTGGACGAATAATTGAGCAAGGGACACATTCGAGCTTAATCGAAAATCGGAATGGACCGTACTTTAAGTTAATCAACCTTCAGCAGCAGCAGCAATTGGAACAATAGTGTCAAATTTCAGTAAGAAAATGAAGAAACAGGTTATGCAGTTGCTTTGTTTAAAATTTTACCTTTTTTTTTTTTTTTTTCACTAAATTTGGATTCATCTTAACTAGAGCCATTGTTTTCATATGAAGAAAAAAAAAATAATACATATGGAAGAATATTGTAACAAGTGGGATTTTTTTTCAATAACATGGATATGATTAAAGGTGTTAATAAATTAGATTAGAACGAGTTTAGGTGAAATTTATACGTATTACATTATTATATTTTATATTTGTCTAAATCTAATCTGACATAAATATAAATCTTAAGTATTTATGTTTGGATAAGTAAACTAACCAAAACCAAATATTTTATATTGGTAGGGTTTGAGCCCATGGCATTAGTGGGTAAGGGCATGAGTTCAAACCCCATCAAGACCATATGCTAAACATTTCCTTGGTGGTTAGGCATTCTCTAAATACTTTAAACCTTTTTGAGCTTTTTTTAGAGTCGAGAGACAACTTTGTGGCTAAAATCGAGCATAGACATTCCGTATGCAATACCTTCGTTTGAGAGTCCAGTCAACTACTTGGTGGGTGACACTTCAAAGACTTCTCTTGAAAGAGAGCCGATCCCCTCAACAAACACAAATATGATTTGATTGTAAACAAAAAATAATGACCCAAACCTAAAACGATTTTAATTTGAAAGCTAGCGCTTAAACTTAAAATAACCCAAGCTTGAAATGACTTTAAAATGACCATAATCCGAAAGGATCCAAGCACGAAATGACTCAACCCATCAACTCAAGCCTCAAACTAGAATCACTCAAGTCCAAAATGACCCGAACCTGAAATTATGGTTTTAATTTCTCTGTATATCTTGATATTTGGGATTGAATTTATCTACTCCAATTTAGCATAATTTAATCCCTTTACTTTTATAATATTATAAGTTTCTCTAAATTGACACCATTGTTAATTGTTGACATTCAAATGATGATGCATTTTTTTTTAACATTCTTAAGCATTCAATCGGGATATAAATTTACGATTAGTTGAATATGGTTGATTGGATTTCCACATGCCGTTGACTATTTGATTGAATAATAGTAAAAAAAAAAATTCTACACCATTACTTTAAATACAATAACTAATGATGTTATTGATTGAATATACTAATAAATTCTAAAAGTAGAGAGGCCAAATTATAACAAATTAAAGTAAAAAGGGGTTAACTCTCAAATTTCAATATAATAGAGGGATTAAAACCAAATTAAACCATTTTTTTTATATTTATACCCTTGGCATCAAAATATTTACAACATAGTATAATTTTTTGCCCTTGAACTTGGCAATTAGGTCAACTTTGGTACTTGAATTTAGCAACTAGATCAATTTTGGTCAATGTACTTGGATTTGGTCAAAATTTGATGATGTGCCAATGTTCTTGGAACATGATTGAATTGGTCGGTTAGATCAATTGGATTGAGAACCGATTGATGTATTGGTCCAAACAAAGGTGTTGAACTGATTGAATCAGAAACTGCTCGAAACCGGTAAAAAACTAAGACAAAAAACAATAGTTGAATAAGTTGAACTGGTTTAATATTTTTTTAAATATTTTATGAATTTTTAGTTAATTATTGTTGGTCTAACAATTGAACCAATCAAATCGATATCGAGAACAAGTAGTCTGATTGGTTCAACTGTAGGTTCAGTTATTAGAATACTGTATATGACACTCTAAGATTGTATCAAGTCATCATCTAGAAATTTATGCAATGTTAATTTTCAAGCAATAATATGACACAAATAAAAAGTGTCACGTTATCGAATTTTTATATATATTTTTAAATTCAAGGATTAAAATGAACTTAATTATCAAATTCAAGTATCAAAATAGGTAGAACAAAATACAAATATCAAAATAAATCCAATTATCCATAGCTAAAAATTATATTATCCTAAAATCAAACGAGCAAGTGAAGCGAAAATAGTAATTTTATTACATTATAGAATATTTCTTGCTAATGAGTATAAGAAAATTAAAAAGATTTGAATGTTTGTACAACGAATTTGAGACAGCAATTTAGACCATTGTTTTTCAGTTTCTTGTTCAGAGTTGACTGTTCTTTTCTTCTTGTCGTTTAACCATTGTAGTCCAATGTTTGATAACAAAAGCAAACCGTCCTAAACTTTATTGCTTAATACTTTTTTAAGTGTTAATTTCATATTAATTATCTAATTTAATTGACTTGTCAAACAAGAATATGAGCTAAGAGAGTTCGAATTAAAAAATAAAAAAATAAAAACAAGCAGATCTTAGTCTATATTTTCTCATTGACCTTTTTGAAGTCAAACATTGATATCTTAGTTTAGAAGTTGAATTGCAAAAGATTCGTGTTCAAATTCCATCTCTAATCCAATCTTTAACAGTATTAATAACAAAATTTTAAGATTTAGATTATGTCTTTAATAAAATTTACAAATAAAATTTTATTTATAAAAGAGGATTTTTTATTTAATGAAATATGATAATAGAATTTTTATATAAAATTTAAATAATTTATTAAAATAATATATTAATTCCGACCCTATTTGATAACTCATTGAAAAATTAAATAAACTAAAAATTAATATTTTAAATAATATAATTTTTAAGTATATTTGATAACTCAACATAAAAAGTAAATGATTGAATTTTTTCAACGAAACAACTCAAAAAATGTTAAATAGATAAAGAGCTACTTATAACTTAATATATAATTTTTTTAATTATTTTTTTATTTAATTTATTTTTTTAATATTATCCTTTAAAAACTTTGAATTTAAAATTTAAAAATCACATTTATGAGACAATCTAATTATAATTCCTACTTAATTTTAATTTTAAGATAAAAAAGACTATTGTCGAGATTTAATTTAGTAAAATTTGCAGTTCAAGAGTTTAATTAACCTTGTGTTACCCATAGTTTTTTATTTTTATTTTTATTTTAAAGGGTTGGTTGGTAAATGTTTGGTTGTTTCGAAGTTAGAAATGGATTTAATTTGACCAATTAATTAATTAATTAATCCATAACAAGTCAAATGTGAATTCTTTAATGTTTATAAGAAATTATTTTATGGATCATTTTCATCATATTATTTATAGTCTTTTTTTAATTATTTAATGATATTTCAATAGTTTTTTTATGTCATTAACACATAATTTTGGTAAATTTTTTACATTAAACTTTGAATTCAGAACCCAAATTCAGGATTTAGATTCAAGATTTAAGGTAAAAAAAATTACTAAAATTATATGTCAATAACATAAAAAAATAACTAAAATATCATTAATAATTAAAAATATATCATAATGCTTTCATAAATATATCCAATTTTTTATTATCACATTGCTAAATTTTACTGTAATTTCAAAGTCATAACTTGCTTGAAGAATGCCAGACTGGAATTAATTTAAAATTTACAAAAAAAGAAAGGCTGCTTTGTTAATTGGGTGATCTACCAAAAAAAAAGAAATAAATGAAGTTAATAATATTGGAGTGCGGTCTGTTTGGGGGATTAATTAAATTATATGAACATTCAACATTGAACATAAAATTAATTGATGCAAATGATGTCAATATTTGTTGGAAACTGACACAACTGCTGACTGATAAGGAAGCTGCTTAGAATTCTGTGTGTGGGACTCCACTTGTTATAATATCATATTCCTTCATCTTCTAATTAACTTTGCCTCCACCCATGACATACACAATGACCAAATCAAATGAAATTATTTCCTACTTTAGTCACAAGATTTTTGTGATTAATCAATCTTCAATTTTAACTCTCATTTATCTCTAGATAAATCTTTTGATTTTTCACTTTAATATAGTTTTAATCTAAGGGTTATCTTAGACTTGATCTTGTAAAAGGAATTTAATCTCTTTTCCATTAGTTGAACATAATTAGAGAGTAATTTTTTTAAAATTTTTCGAGTTTTTCGATTATTGAAATTTTAGAGAGAACTTCTAGCTTCAAGGTCTTCTCCTTATGCTTTGATTTCTAAATTTTTAAACTTGTGCATCTGTGTTACATGGTTTGGAGGTTATAGAATTAGTTAACTAAAAGAGAATTTTTATTTAATTTAATTAAAAATAAACAATAATTATTTAGAGTTAGTTAATTTTGCTAGCTAGATATACATGTCTAGTAAGTTGCAACTAGACCAGGTGATTACTGCAAGTAAAATCATAGATGGACGCCAAGAACTTGTTTGTGCAAATCGAAATTTTCCTATGTCTTTGAGATCTTACCCTCACTCATCAATTAGCAACCTTATTTTTATACTCTAAACTGGATTACTCTTCTCTAAGAGTTTCCCTTCAAAGCTTAGGTGTAAACCATTACGATTTATGTACTCAACTAACCTAATACAAGTCATGCATATATACAAGTCATTTAATTTGATAAGTTACAATCAATTGCAATCATATTTTCACATAATTAGCCACATAAAAAGGTTTTCAATTATCTTTATAATGGTTGAGGTCTTCAATTATCTTAAGTTACAATCAATTATAATCACATTCCCACATAATTAGCCACATAAAAAAGTTTTCAATTATCTTCACGATGGTTAAGAAAGTTTGAGATCTCCTTAATATTCAAAAGTTAATATGATCCGATTTTCTAACAAAACAATTTGGATTGCTTTAAAGATTTTAATTTGATCCTTACTTGATTTAATATCATCATGTTTTAGCATCATAGAGGTCCATATAAAAGTATCGGAGTCCATGAAACAAAGGCTCGTCCAATTTTAGATAAAAATGTGTCAAGTCAAATAAGTCAGGTTTTATCCAAATTTTAGCTATTACGCAAAGTCAACTAGTGTTGTAGCTAGGAGATAAAACTCCTTTAACACACAGGGGTGAAATCAGAATTTTTTTAAGGAGTCTAAATTAAATTGTAATTTTTACGATAAAAAATATAATTTCATCATTTTAATAGACTATATTTTTATAATTTTTAAAGGATTAAATCAAATTTTTATATTTTCAAGGGAGTCAAAGTGTAATTTTACTTTTACTAATTTAAAATTTTAAAAATTTTAAAGGGACCATATGAAAAAAAAATTCATTTTAGGGGGAGTTGGGCCCCTGCTAGCACCCCCTAATTTCGCCACTGAACACATATGTTGAGTTCTGATTGATAAAAAATTTCTTCTTCTACAATATTTGATTGAAGAACTATACCCAAATACTTTCTCATTTTACTAGATAAATCTTAAAACTACACATGAACTTTAAATTGTTGCGCAATTTAATTCATAAACTTTGATTTAGTGCAATTATACATATGAGACTTTATTGTGGTTCAAATATATGCATGGAACTTTAATTTTGATTCAACTATACATATTTAAAGGTATAAATATATCAATTTAATTTTACATTAGATATATATACTTATTTGTATTGCAATACCTATACTTAAAATGATGCTATATTAATAATTATGTTAGTAATTTTAAAAATTAAATTAAATTAATATTTTATATATAAAATCAAAATTCATATATAACATTCTACATTAAATTAAAATTTAAAATTTATATATAATTAATTATGAATTACAATTATTTTCTTCTTCAAATTAAGAAGTTATTTATGAGACAAATAGTAAAACTATTATGCTTCAACTGCCATGTCACAAAGCGTTGACCTAATAGTCACTTAAAATTAATATTACAAGCACACTATATTTTTAAGAGGAGACGTAATTTTAAATTTTAGAGACAACAATATTAAGTAGGACAATTATAAATCTCGAAAAATTTTAAGCTAAAGTTTTCTTGTTGACCAAAAACAAGTCCCTAGGCTTCCCACTATCACGTGCTTGATAAAAATTCAACCAATTTCATCGTTCAAATAAATTACAATCTTGTAATACAATTTACCTAACCCTTGTTATAGGGTTCATCATCCCAAAAAAGCACTACTTAAAATAATAATCATATGAGCTGCCACGTTACTTCCCTGGGAAAACTTGTAATAATATTATAATACAACAAAAAGAATGTAAAATGACATCAATAGTTTGAAATCACACAGCCCCATGCAGCCTATAAAAACCACCTCCATTCTTGTCTCCTACACCAAATCACCATATACAAAATTGGAAAACCCTTATTTTCCTTTGTTCATAAGCAAACCCTTTGATATTTTAACAATGGGTAGGTCTCCATCTTGTGCTGATGATGCTAATGTGAAAAAAGGGCCATGGACAGCAGAGGAAGATCAGAAACTAGTGGATTACATTAACAAAAATGGCCATGGAAGCTGGAGGATTGTTCCAAAGCAAGCAGGGTTGAATAGGTGTGGCAAAAGTTGTAGGTTAAGGTGGACTAATTATTTGAGACCTGATATTAAGAGAGGGAAGTTTAGTGAAGAAGAAGAAAGGCTTATTATTAACCTTCATTCGGTCCTCGGGAACAAGTACGGTGATCAAACTTTTTACCATTTGGTTCAATAGATTTTCTATGAGAGTTGATTGTTTTGTTGCCTCTACTTAACAAATAGGTAGATTAGTCTTTGTACGTTAGAATAAATAACAAACTGGTCCTATTATTAAAAATATCATCCATTTTTATTATTGAAAATCGGCCATTTACATCAGCTTGAGGTATACGTAGCACGCCATACTAGTTTTAACAGTAGAAATGAGTAGAATTTTTAATAGAATTTTTAATAAAAAGGACCAGTTTGCTCTTTTAAGTAACGTACAAGGACAAAATGCAAGGGCTTCTATGATACTTTTATGATTTTCGATATATTTATGATTTGATGTTGGAACTTGATTTCCATGATAAAAGTATCACGGAGGCTTTTGTACTACTTAAAAAATGGACAAATTAATCCTTATATGTTAAATTAAATAGTAAACTAATTTCTTTATTAAAAATATCATCTATTTTTATTATTAAAAATTCGGTCCTTGTACGTTGGCATGAGGTGCACATGTAGCTGTTTGGATATTTCTTTAGCTACCTGCCAATTTTAATGGTAAAAATAAATAAAATTTTTAATAGAAATGATCAGATTGCTCATAGTTCAGGGGTAAAATACAATCTGACTACTAATTCAGGGCTTGCATGGTACTTTTATTGTTTTCAATATATCTACGATTTGATGTTGGAACCTTGAAACTTGTTTTTGTCTCAGGTGGTCTAAGATTGCTGCACATCTACCAGGGAGAACAGATAATGAGATCAAGAATTTTTGGAACACAAGTATTAGGAGGAAGCTATTGAACTTAGGGATTGATCCTCATACCCATAAGCCAAGAACTGACCTTGATCATCTTTTGAACCTATCACAATTGCTTTGTGTTGCACAATTAGGTAACATGATGAACCCTTTAGATGCTGCTTTTAAACTCCAAGCTGATGCAGCTCAACTAGCCCAAGCTCAATTGTTTCAAAACCTAATGCAAATCATGAATACTAATAAGGCTGCAAATGTTGAGAGTGATGGGTTTCTTGCATTACAAGAAAACACAAACCCAATACCTCAAAGTATCCCAAACAATGGTTTTATTGCTGGTGTAGTCCCTCAAACAAGTGACACATGGGGTTTGAGCAGTTCCTTTGAACAAAGAGAAAATCCAGTACTTCCTGGGTTAGTTTCAATATCACCAGAGAGTAATTCAACAATGGAAAACAAGGGCAATAATGAAACAGATTCCACCATTTATGAAGCTTGGGAGAAGTTGATAATGGAAGATGATGAAGCTGATGGTGGATCCTATTGGAAAGAAATGTTGGAGTAGGTGTTTTTTTCTTGGATTCTTTCATTCATGATTTCTTTTTTCATTTTTTCAGTTTGTTGTTTAATTATTTAATTTATTTTTATTTTTTGCTTTTGCAGCCTTGCTTCTTCAACCTCTTCACCTATCTCATGGTAGACCACCTTTAGGTTTAAGGGACAAAAAAGAAAGAAGAAGAAATCCAAATTCATTCAATATTTTTCCATTTTATTTTGTTAGAGTTCTTTCATATACTTTATTCATCTATTTTATTCATTTAGGAAGCTTATAATTGAGCTACCTCTTTGTAAATCTTAGAATTTTTTTATTTTGTTTTTGGTAATCAAGACCAAAATTTATACAACAAGTGTTTTCATATATTGTTATTTTCCGAGCTTATGATTGTCTCCTACATATTATTTTCAAGATTTAAACTTAAATTCTCTTTTAAAAAATATAATTTATCTTGTCATTCTACCTAAACGTGTTAATTTTATTTTGTGTATTTCTAAAAGATATTGTATTTCCATCAAATATTGAGGGTGACTAACCCATGCCAAAATTAAGGATGATAAGTGAAATTGTATCATGACGTGCATTTTTCATATTTGTTCTTAACTTTTTTTATTTGCATTGTTTTCTAACAATATCATCTCCAAAGTTTAAATCTAAATTATTTCGGTGTGATATGTTTTTTAACTTTTAATAATTCATACAAATTATATAATACTAGATTTTATTATATCCACGAAGTAGATGGAAGAAACACGTAATATTAATATTATATTTATAAAAAAAATTAATCAACAATTAAGTGATATATAAAATGATAAACTGCTTTTGAATTAACTCAATTAAGAAATTATTTAAAAATCATTTTTTAAATAATAAATATTATTATGATTATGTTTTTTTTGTGTGTTTTAATGTTTTTATGATAAAATTTTAAATAAAACAACTTTAAAAATAAAGTATTTTTATTATATTGGGTCTTCTACTGTTGCATCAGAATGAATAACAAATGATAATCAATGAAAAATGTTTAATTGTGATTAGTATTAATAATTCAGTTTTGGATATTAGCATTTGTTTTTTGTCACTAAAAGTCATAATAGTAGTTGAACTGTTGCCTTATACCTTTGTGAAAATTTTCCGTCCGAAATAAGCTATTTGATTGGTGGAGGTCGGAAGAGTTATATACATAACCTATCAAAACCACCACTTCAAAAAATAAAACTAAAATCGAGAGTTAACTAACAACGTTTTGACATTATTGATAAAGGTTAAGATTTTGGGTTTTTGAATATTCAAGTTCAAATTTCAACATGCGTAATTGTCATGCGTGGGTCTTTAGTTCCAGTATATGTAACGCCTCGAATTTTGGGCCTAGAAATTTTGGGCCTTGAGTTTTGGATCCTAGCTTAGTATTTTTAGGAGTTTAATTTTGGCCTTCTAGAAGGTTGGAAGTGGCGTGAAGATGGACTCTAAGGGGAGTGTTCAGGAGAGATTTTTAAGGTGGAGATAATGGAGAGAAAATACGAGATTAAGAGAGAGAGGGAGTTGGTGCCGAATGGGACTGCAAGGGAGGCTTGAATCGGCTTGTGCCTATTTAAAGGAATGCCGAATGTGCATGAGGGTTTTGGTTTATTTTGCCGAATTCATTCTATTGCCAACCTCTCTTCTCCCTTTTCATTCTTTTACCAAATTCCATTAAGTTTCTTTGTTCCTTAAAAAGCCGAATATCATCATTGATTTCTTGAAAGCCGAATACTCATATCTCCCTTGCAATTTTTTTTCCTTCATCACTATTCGTCTTTGATTACCATCCTTAAGTTAGTGTTGAAAAGCCGATTGCTTAAACAGCAGATATCTAGGCCGTGAGTTTGAAGGCAAGTTTCGGTAAGTGTCTCATTCTCAATTTTGGTTTCTTAGGGGGTTGGCCGAATATATGTGTAACCATAAGGGTGACTCGTGTGGAAGACGAGTCACCTGATGTTGATAAAATATGTGTGTTGATGCAAATCTAGGAATATTCGAGACTATTCGCTAAGGAAAGGCTAGAAAAGCCGAAGGTTCACAGTAAGGCTACGGTAAGGCTTCGGGATTTGATAAAGTTGTAGTTAAGGTATAGAATTGATTCGAAAATGGTTTTGATTGTAAGTCGAGGCTGAGAATAGAGTAGTGCGGGTCGTCAATCAGGTGTGTACATACACTACACACACGAAAATCGGCAAAAGCCGAAATCCCAAAATCCCGAATGGGCCTGACGAACTTGTAGGCCCAAAGTGGAAAAATTGTAATACGAAATTGTATGATGAATTGACATGCATGATTGTATGATTGGATTGTGATCGGACCTAATTGGCTACATAAGTATGTTTGGGACTTAGTGGATTTAATGAATATGATAGGGCCTAGTGGGCCTTATGGGATTATAGAAATGCATGCTAGGGTTTTTAATGCCTAGTTCTGATCTCTCAAATTTTACATAAGACTTAATTAAATAATTAAATATGTCAGTGGACAAGTCGTTAGACTAAGGTGTGGCAATGGATGTATGCATGTTTAGGATTGGATCTAAGAAGAGCTTAGTATTTAAGCGGTCCGAGTGACCCACCTCTTCTTCTCTTGAATCCTACCTGGTGCATAGTGTCCGTTCACTTTAGTCACGAGGACTTGTTGATGGGCCAAAAATCCATAATTAAAATCTGTACCTTTAGGAAATTACAAAAATACCCCTCTAGGGTAGAATTACGAAAATACCCCTCTAGGGTAGAATTACTAAAATACCCCTGTAGAGTAGAATTATTATAACGCCTCAAAGGGTAGAGTTACCAAGACACCCTTGTAGAGTAGAAATTACCAAAATACCCCTGGGTAGTGAAATGACTAAAATACCCCTATGTGTTATGAGTATGACTGGTGTATGTTGTATGTGACGATGATGCATTCATGAGATATTATATTGCATGTGGGCTGGGTTTTTAGTAGAGGAAGTGTATATGAGGGTCGCACGGTCGCTTGGCGACTGTGGACCTAACGAAGGCTTTTGAGCCACGAGCAGCTCGCTGCAACGTTTGAGTACTACCGCAACCGGTGCTACCTTTAGAGTGTAGGGATGGGTGGGTTGATATTTATATCCCCACAGGAATGTAGGGTTGGTACGGGTGGAGTGCAGGGTTGGATTCGGGGTGGGAGCATTGCATTCGTATGATTCTGATATGATATGAGGTCAATGTGGGCTAAGGCCCAGAGCACCGATATTGTTAGGGCTTAGGCCCAATGTGATATATGTATAATGAATTGATTTGATTGCCAAGGGTCGTACACATTGAGTTTCGAAACTCACACCCTTAATTTAAATGTTTCAGGTGACCCTCAGTAGGCGGCTCGACGTGGGAGAAGACTCGGAGATGGCCACACTGCAAGCTACTTAGGAATTTTGAATAATTTTCAAATTACTTCACTTTACTTATCGTTTTTGTTTAAATGGGTTGTAATAAGGCCTTGTATCTCCGATAAGACTGTAATTAGGGTTTATTTCTGTTTTGACTGCCTAGTTTTATCTTTACTTAGATAACTTTCTCAAATTTAACTTGGATTTTAAATGACATTGCTTTTTGGGCGTTTTTCTTTAAACATGGGCTTCCATTTTGGGCTTAACTAGAACTTTAATTTCTAAATCTCGACTTAGTTTTAACCAAGTAAATTTTCTACCGAACATGTTCTTAAATGAATAAAGTCTTTTTGAAAAAAATAGTCTTTTCAATGTGACATCGCCAGATTCGGCAATAATGTCTGGGCCGGGTTTGGGGTGTTACAGTATATGTTGTTGCCTTATTTGTCTCGGATGGACTGGTGATAACGGTTCGCGATATTAAGTAATAAAATTTATAAAACTGATCACACCAAAACTAACTAATATCACGATATTAAAGGCAAGCGCACCTATCGAACAGTAGTATAGTTTAGTGGCAAGACCGAGTTATCGTACCCAAGGGAACTAACAGTACTAATACTTACTTCCTTTCTATTATCTAGCCTAAAAATAAAGAGAATTGATTTAAACTAATTCTAAAACTAACTAAAAGTGCGCAAAGAGTAAATTAAGGAAAACTTTCAGGAAAACTGATTGATATGAGCAATACTCAAGGGGGAATCCACCTAGACTTCACTTGTTATTGGTTCTTGAGTGATAAGCATTAATTTATACATATTTTTACCTCATGTTTAGCCTATATTTTGGATGAATTAGTATCAAATTAGTGAGAATTGGTGCTCTTAACCATTCTTTTTCATATCTTATACTCAGGAGAGCTTAGGGAAGATGAAAGAATAGAAAACGGGCCCAAAACGGTGAAAAATGAACCAAAATGCACGAATCACACGGGCCAAGAGGTGCCACACGGCCGTGCCACACGGGCGTGCCTCACAAAGCTCACACGGACAAATTCCCGACAAGCACGGCCAATATACACGGGCGTGCTAAATCACACGGCCTCTGTCGAAACCCACACGGGCGTGGCACACGGGTGTGTTCTAGTCATGGGAAAGACGAATTTCACTCGAATTGGGATGCTTAGGGGCTAAGAAAGAGTCTCCAAAACTTCTCTATATAAAGATCCCATGAGGCAACATAGAGGGGGCCTTCTTCCCACTTTTATACACCCTCTATACTCGTTTCCTCTCGTCTTTCTGCCACACCACAGGTAGAAGCAAGGGATTACTCGAAGGGAGAAGCCAATTGATTCATCTCAGAAGCCGAAATTCTGCATCAACATAGAGGATTCTCCTAAATTCCTTCAGGGGTTTTTGGTCTCTTTTATGATTTGTTATTTTATAACTTCTGAGATGTTTTCTTTTATCATTATGAACTAAACCCCTCAAATACTTGAGGGGGATGAAACCTAAGACAGAGCTTGTTATTTATTCTTGATTTATATGATAATTATTTGAATTGTTCTTAATTATGTGTTTTAATCCTTGAATTAATAATCCTAGGTATTAATTCAAGAATTGGATGTGCTTAGAGCAGAGGAGCAAAAGTCCCTGTGATAAGAGTAGATCTACCATAATTAAGCAGAGTTGCATGCAACCCTAGACATAGGGCGACATAAATCTGCCGGATTAGGGTCAAACCTAATATGGGTAACCATAGATCGAATTAATGCAACCTAGGTAGTTAATTAATAAAGGAACTTTAATTAACAACTTAGGCCTAGTTGCTCTTCACCTCGACGGAGGGTTTAGCATAGGTTAGGGATCTCTACGGATCAAGTCAAGTAAATAACTCGTATAATTCAAGAAGATAATAACAAGTGAAGTCTAAGTGGATTCTCCCTTGAGTATTAATCATATCAATCAGCTTTCCCTAAAAAGTCTTCCCAATTTACTTTTTCTTTTGTTTTATTCTTAGTTTAGATTTTAGAATTTAGTTTTAAAACAAATCCCCATTTAATTTCTAGGTTAAATAATAGAAAGGAAGTGAGTAATAGTACTTTCGGTTCCCTTGGGTACGATACTCGATCTTATCACTAGACTATACTGCTATCGATAGGTGCGCTTGCCTTTAAACGTCGTGATATTAGTTAGTTTGGGTTTGATCAAGTTCTTTATAAATTTTATTACTTCTTATCACGAGGATATCAAGTTTTTGGCGCCGTTGCCGGGGACCAACTGAAATATTACGAAAGCTCGATTTCTATTACTTTAGCCATTATTTATTTATTTAATTATTTTTACTTTTATTATTATTTTTTATTATTTATTTATTTTCCTTTTAATTATTTTATTTTATTTTCCTTTTAGGATTTTTCTAGTCTATGACTAGAAACAACTCGACAGGACCACTACTTTTTGACGAAGATTTGGAAGCCACAGTCCGCAGAAATCGTAGAGAACTTAGACGAAGTCTACATTATCCAGAGCAGGAACTTGAGCAAGAGCCAGAACTTACTGAAGAGATGGCCGCAAATCAACATGTTCATCAACATCCAGCACTACCAGCCGAACCAGAAGCAGCTCCTCGAACTATGTATGATTATGCTAAACCTAGTTTGATTGGTACTCAAACTAGCATTGTTAGACCTGCTATTGCTGCTAATAATTTTGAACTAAAACCTAACACCATTCAGATGATTCAGCAGTTTGTGCAATTTGATGGTCTACAGGATGAAGATCTCAACGCTCATTTAGCAAACTTTTTGGAGCTATGCGATACTTTTAAAATCAATGGCGTTACTGATGACGCTATTCGTCTACGGCTATTTCCTTTTTCTTTGAGAAATAAGGCAAAACAGTGGTTAAATTCTTTACCACGAGGCTCCATTACCACATGGGACCAAATGACTGAAAAATTTTTGCTTAAATATTTTCCCCCTGCTAAAACTGCTAAATTACGAAACGATATTTCTTCCTTTGTGCAGATGGATTTAGAAATACTTTATGATGCTTGGGAAAGGTACAAAGATCTTTTAAGAAGATGCCCTCACCACGGATTACCCTTGTGGCTACAGGTTCAAACTTTCCATAATGGGTTAAACCCATCAACTAGGCAGATGATCGATGCAGCCGCAGGCGGAACCATCAATAATAGAACACCGGACGCAGCTTACGAATTTATTGAGGAAATGTCATTGAATAATTATCAGTGACAAGTCATGAGGACAAAGCCGAAGAAAATCGCAGGAGTTTATAATATTGATGCTGTTACTATGCTCACTAACCAAGTAGAACTATTGAATAAGAAATTTGATAATTTTGTTGGTGCTACGCAGGTTCAACCAGTGATGCAATGTGATGCAGCCCCAGGAAATACGTTTAATTCAGACCATCTACACAACATGGACGCCGAACAAGCCAATTACATGGGTAATAGTTCTCGACCTCAAAATAATCCTTATAGTAACACTTATAATGCAAGTTGGAGAAATCACCCAAATTTTTCATGGGGAGGACAAGGAAATCAAAGACAACAGCCTCCGGTATTTCAGCAGCCACCACCTCAACAGGAAAAGAAGCCGAATCTTGAAGATATGTTTACCAAATTCATGGCCGCTTCAGAAACTCGCTTCCAAAATACTAAAACAGTATTAAAGAATCAACAGGCCTCTATCCAAGGACTCGAGAACCAAATTGGTCAGCTTGCAAAGTTAATCTCGGAAAGACCTCAGGGTGGGCTTCCAAGCAACACTGAACCAAATCCCAGAGAACATGTGAAAACAATCACCCTAAGAGATGGTAAAATACTAGCCGAACCAGAAAAGAAGCATGCCCACGAACTGCCAAAAGATAAAGTAGAGGAATCTAAGAATGACGCTATTCCAACACTCAAAGAATACAAATCGCGCATCCCATACCCAGCAAGACTAAAGAAGGACCAAACAGACGCCCAATTCGGTAAGTTTCTTGAACTTTTCAAACAATTACATATTAACTTACCCTTTGTTGAAGCAATTTCACAGATGCCGAAATACGCGAAATTCCTAAAAGAACTCCTAACAAACAAAAGAAAGCCGGAAGAGTTAGCCACAGTGGAACTCAACGAAGAGTGTTCAGCCATTCTCCAAAATAAACTGCCAACAAAGCTAAAAGATCCAGGGAGTTTTACTATCCCTTGTTTAATTGGTAGCTTAATTATCAATAAAGCATTGGCTGATTTAGGTGCAAGTATTAATCTCATGCCTTATAAAATGTTCAAACAACTAGGTCTAGGGGAACCTAAACCCACTAGGATGAGCATTCAATTAGCCGATAGATCTGTTAAGTATCCTAGGGGAATCATTGAGGATGTGCTAGTAAAAGTCGATAAATTTATATTTCCTGTAGATTTTGTTGTGCTTGACATGGACGAAGACATTGACGTACCTTTAATTTTAGGACGCCCATTTTTAGCCACTGCTAGAGCTATTATTGATGTTGGAGATGGTAAATTAGTTCTTAGAGTTGGGGAAGAGGAAGTGATTTTCAAAATCTATGATGCTATGAAATTCTCTAGAGAGCAAGATGATTCATGTTATTTTGTCGATATAATTGATCACTATGTTCAAGATAATTTACAGGAAATCTCTATCACCGACACTCTGGAATTGTGTCTCATTCAGGGGGAGGGTGAAACTTCCTTAGAAGTAGAGAAGGTAAGAAAAGAGTTAGACCCTAGCGAAACTATCACCAGACATATAAGCTATGAAAATTTAAAGATGCATGATAAGCTAAGACAGAAACCTTCCATTGAGGAACCCCCTAAGTTAGAGTTAAAACAACTGCCAGAACACTTAGAATATGCCTTTTTAGGGGAGAACTCAACTTTACTGGTCATTATTGCATCAAATTTAGGATCTAGAGAAAAGGAAGAACTGCTCCAGGTTTTAAGAAAACATAGGCAAGCCATAGCCTGGAAAATTTCGGATATCAAGAGAATTAATCCTTCTTTCTGTACCCACAAGATTTTAATGGAAGATGAATATAAACCAGCAGTGCAAGCTCAGAGACGATTAAACCCTAACATGAAGGAGGTCGTAAAAGCCGAGGTAATTAAACTTCTTGATGCAGGTATCATTTATCCTATTTCTGATAGTTCTTGGGTAAGCCCCGTACAGGTTGTTCCTAAAAAAGGTGGGCTAACCGTGGTGTCTAATAACAAAGAAGAACTCGTGCCAACACGAACAGTCACAGGATGGAGAGTATGCATAGATTACCGAAAGCTAAATGACGCCACACGAAAAGATCATTTTCCTCTACCCTTTATCGATCAAATGTTAGAAAGATTAGCCGGTCACATGTATTACTGCTTTCTAGATGGCCTCTCCGGTTACTTCCAAATTCCGATAGCCCCAGAAGATCAGGAAAAAACGACGTTCACATGCCCATACGATACGTTTGCATATCGTAGAATGCCTTTTGGTTTATGTAACGCTCCTGCTACTTTTCAGCGATGCATGTTAGCTATCTTTAACGAATTTGTGGAAGATATCATGGAGGTATTCATGGATGATTTCTCCGTTTTCGGTAACTCTTTCCAACACTGTCTAAATAATTTAAAGCTTGTTTTGATGAGATGTGAAGAGACAAATCTAGTGCTAAATTGGGAAAAATGTCATTTTATGGTTCAGGAAGGTATTGTGCTAGGACATAAAATCTCTAACAGAGGAATAGAGGTAGACAAAGCTAAAGTTGAAGCTATTGAGAAACTACCCCCTCCCAGTTCAGTTAAGGCCATAAGAAGTTTTTTAGGCCATGCCGGTTTTTATCGTAGATTCATTAAGGACTTTTCTAAAATAGCTAAGCCTTTAACTAAATTGCTAGAAAAATACATACCTTTTAACTTCGACCAAGAATGCTTAGAGTCTTTTGGCACCCTTAAAGACAAGTTAGTCAATGCGCCAATTATGATTTCACCTGATTGGAATTTACCTTTTGAACTAATGTGAGATGCAAGTGATTTTGCCGTAGGTGCAGTTCTTGGACAGCGAAGAGACAAGCATTTCCAACCGATTTACTATGCTAGCAGAACATTGACAGCCGCTCAAGCCAACTACACCACCACGGAAAAAGAACTGCTAGCCGTTATTTTTACTTTTGATAAATTCCGATCTTATTTAATATTGTCTAAAGTCATCGTTTTTACTGACCATTCAGCTCTTCGATATCTCTTAGCCAAACCTGATGCAAAACCTCGTTTAATAAGATGGATTTTACTCTTACAGGAATTCGACTTAGAAATTAAAGACAAGAAAGGAGCTGAAAACTTAGCGGCAGATCACCTCTCAAGATTAGAAAATACACAGCCCAGGTACCTTGAGAATATAAACGATATGTTCCCTGAGGAACAACTCCTAAATTTAACAGGTACGACACTTCCTTGGTTTGCCGATTTTGCAAATTATTTAGTAGCCAATATAACCCCAAAAGGGCTAACCCATCAGCAAAAGAAGCGATTCTTTGCTAATGTGAAAAACTACTTTTGGGAAGATACTTTTCTTTTTCGAATTTGCGCAGACCAGGTTATACGAAAATGTGTGGATGACATAGAGGCATATCAAATTTTGGAACACTGCCACTCAGGACCCACAGGAGGACATCACAGTGGAAACAGAACTGCTCACAAAGTACTCGAATCAGGTTTTTACTGGCCTACTCTTTTCAGAGACGCCAACAGGTATGTGACCTTTGTGATAAATGCCAACGAACAGGTAATATCTCCCAACTTAATGAAATGCCTCAAAATTATATGCTTTCATGTGAAATATTCGATGTATGGGGTATAGATTTCATGGGACCCTTTCCTAATTCATTCGGAAATAAGTACATACTAGTAGCAGTAGATTACATGTCAAAATGGGTAGAAGCTCAAGCCTTACCCACAAATGATGCTAGAATGGTAGTACGATTTCTGAAGAAAATTTTTTCTCGCTTTGGAACATCTAGGATAATTATAAGTGATAGGGGCACACATTTTTGCAATACCCAATTTGAAAAAACCCTAAGAAAATATGGAGTACACCACAGAACAGCCACCCCGTACCACCCACAAACTAGCGGTCAAGTCGAAGTAACGAACAGAGAACTAAAACGCATCTTAGAAAAGACAATAGAATCAAATAGGAAGGACTGGTCTAGAAAATTAGATGATGCATTATGGGCTTACAGAACTGCATTTAAAACACCCATAGGAACATCTCCTTATAAACTCATTTATGGAAAAAATTGCCATCTACCATTTGAACTCGAACATAAAGCATTCTGGGCTATAAAATTTCTAAACCTTGATCTTAAAAGTACAGGTGAAAAGAGACTTCTGCAGCTAAACGAGCTAGATGAATAGCGCTACAACGCGTACAAGAACTCACGATTATATAAGGAAGCCGTAAAGTGACGTCATGACAAAAGGCTAAAACGACTTAAGCAATTCAAAACAGGTGATCTTGTCCTACTCTATAACTCAAGGTTGAAACTATTCCCTGGAAAACTCAAATCAAGATGGTCAGGTCCGTTTACCGTTCTCAAAGTCTTTCCATACGGCACTGTCGAGGTAACTCACCCCAACCACGGTACTTTCAAGGTAAATGGCCATAGGCTGAAACATTATATAGGTGAGAACTTTACAGAAAATAAGGAGGAGCTTAGGCTCCATCCCGTTTCTTCTTGACACCTCTAGGAAGAGTCGAGCTTAGACTCTAAATAAGCGCTTCTCGGGAGGCAACCCGAGCACTAACGTAGTAAGTTTCTTTTATTTTAAATTTTTTTCATAATTTTATTGCATAAACTAACGTTTTTCTTGCAGAAAATATGGACCACACGGCTAGTAACACGGGCGTGCCTAAGGCCGTGTGTATACTAAAAAGCAGAGACACGGTCGTGTGGGCAGACCGTGTACAAACAGAGCACCGTTTCCCCAAAACACGGGCTTCCGATAAACTCCCACGGCCGTGCGATATGGCCGTGGTGACTCATCGCAATCCACACGGGTAAGACAGGAAAACGCACGGCCGTGCGAAATAGCCGTGGCAACCCTGCACCTTCAACACGGGCAAACATAGAAACACACGCCTGTGCCATAAGCCCGTGGAAGCTACTGTCAATTCAGACACGCCCGTGCACCTTATTACACGCCCGTGCGTTTAGTGAACGATCAATCTCCACGGCCGTGTGAAAATCACCACGCCCGTGCGTTTAACGAAGGACCAATCTCCACGGCCGTGCTCAAACTATACACGGGCGTGCTCATCGAGCGTGGCAAGCCAAAACGCCCGATTTTCGAAAAACACGGGCTAAAAATGACTCACACGGGCGTGTGACATGCCCGTGCGACCCAAAATGTATATATACAGGGCCATTTCTAAACTCCCATTTCACCCAAACCCTAAAATTTTCTCCCCAAACATTCCCCAAACCTCCACAAACACCATCCCAGCCCTCCTTCCGCCGCCATACTAGATTTCCACGATCCACACGCCCGTGCAACAGTACCCACGACCGTGTGACACCAATTTTGGTTCTATTTTTTCTTCCTTTTTCTCATTTATTTATTTTTACTGCATTTTTTTCTTACATTACATTCTTTTATTATTTTATTTATTTATTAATACTATTGATTTAGGTTATTAGAGAATTAGGAAATAGAGAATAATCTAGAATAGTTTAGAATTCTAATTTTGCTTGCTATTTTAGATTCTATTTCACAATTTCCTACCATTTAACATCATAGTTAGTTGCCACTTAATATACCTTGTAAATAGGTCACTTAAACGCACATAATTATGCCATTTGTTATTCAGTTTAGTATATATACATCCATTCATAGAAGATTTTTTTTATTTTCATCCCCAACTTCAAAAATGATTAGATTTTACTACCAAGGTAAATTTTCATATTAGGAACATGTTTATTTTAGTCCTCAGCCTCTTTATCTTAAATATTTACATTTCTTTAATATTATTTATCTTTTCCTAATAAATTTTTGTAGATACCATGTCATCTTCCCGAGCCAAGAAAGCTGCCGTCCCCGCATCTAAGAAACGAAAAGGACCAGGGAGCTCTTCAACTAGGCCCACTTCCGAGATGCGCCACCCATTCCTTCAATTTCCACAAGACTCTCAGGAAGAGCGCTACCAGCTGCTGCGCGCACGCAATATCACGATGGGCCGATGCATCGACTGGAGTGCCCTCGCAGAAGTACGCTTGGCAGATGATGTCCGGGCCCTGCTCGCCACTGACCCTTGGGACCATTTCTTTCGGATCGTAGAGCCCACATACCTTGAACTCACTCTCGAGTTCTGTGCTACATTCCACCTTCAGACGGTGATGACACGGTTCGACGATCCTGGGACGGTCCAGTTTCGTTTGGGAGGACTCGTTCGACAGCTCAGCGTCCCAGAGTTCGGTATGGCACTCGGGCTTTACACCGCGCAGTTTATGGCTGAGGAGAGCTTCCCCACCCTCTCTAGGCACATCCATATTCGACCCCTTGACTACTGGAAAGAGATTGCCCCAGGAAGACAATTATACAACCTCAGCGTCAGCAAAGCCTCCGCTCTCCCTCCCTCTCTCAGGTATATTCATGCACTTCTTGCTCATACTATTACAGGCCGCCGAGAGAGCACAGGCGCCGTCAACACACACGACGTCTACTTTTTATGGTGCATAGTGAATGGCCACCCCATCGACTTTGCATATTTCATCGCCCTCGCCATGCAGCATCAGACCGAGAGGCACCGAAAGGGAGTCGTATCCATGGGCCCATATATCACTCGACTAGGCCGTTACTTCGGCCTATTTAACACCACAGCCCAGACCTCCTCCTACACATTACTTGGCCAGATGTCTTCCCAGGGCATCCAGAGCATGCTTTTGATGAGGATGGTCGAGAGACGACTTGGTGGCGACCACTTTCACTTCCGCCTTGTCCAAGAAGGCGAGGATCCAGAGGACATTCCTGATGATGTCCCATCGCCACCACCAGCCGAGGATGCGCCAGCTGAGCCACCACGCCCTACACGACCACAGCAGACGGTATCTTCCAGTGTTGACATATCCGAGCGCCTGGACCACTTTGAACAGCGCCTCGATTACATCGACGCCACCTTAGCGCACATATGTCATCACCTTTGCATCGTCCCACCACCACGACACCCACCAGAGGATTAAATCCTCTTTTATTTTATTTTATTTAAGTTTTACTTTTTATCTTATTTTATTTTCTTTTATCTTTTGTTTTTCTTTATTTTCTTTACCTAAGTGCACACTAATCTTAACCTTTAATGTTAGTTTTTCTTACAGCTTTTTAATTTTTTTTATTTATTTTCTTTATTTTAAATTTTAGTAAATTTACAATTTTATTATTATAACGGCTATCTCCTAACGAAATAATTCCTCTTCATCTTAACCTCCCACGACTAATAAACCCCTTCGCAGTTTCAAAGGAGCTCTACAGCTCAAATCTTTCCGAAAAAGGGAACACAGTGCCAAATCTACCAGCTCTTCCACTAATCCATCCAAAGCAGGGAGTTTCATACTCTCCCCTATCTTATGATTTTATGCTTTTATTGTTGTTAATATTTTCCTTGTACATTGGGGGCAATGTACATCTTAAATGTGGGGGGGTAACTTACTATTTATACTATCTTTGAAATCCCTGAACTTTTCCTAATAGTAATATCTTCAGTCTCCTATTAGGAATTTATTTTGATTAGTTTATGATTTCTATCGATATATTGAGAATTAAGTTATAGGTGCTTGTACTTTGATTATCCAAACTCTAAAACATTAGGGAATCAAGCATGATAAGTTGAAATTTTTGAGAATCCCCAATTTTTGCATAAGTTATTTTCCCTAATTTTAAGCATTATCTTGAGATTTGAAATTCGCAGGAATGGCATCAAAAGCCGTAATTCTGGTGAGATTTTGAGCCTATTGAGCATACATTTTCTTCGTGCTCACTTTTATTATTGCTTTGAGTGAGTCAATACTAAATTGTTATTCTAGAACTTGCTTTGATTATACATATCGAGACCACATCATTGACTTGATATACTGAAATGATAAAGGCACCTAGGATTTAACCTACTTACCCCACAGAAAAAGCCTTCCTACATAAATCTAACCCCTAGTGAACCCCGTTGAACCTAATAACCTTTTCCTTAACTCACCCTCTAATTATTAACCAATAACCCATTTTTATTAAATTTCATTCAATTATTTTGATCCCTATTCTTGTTGAGATTTGAGTTGAATTTTTCATCTAGCTTTATTCTCTCTGCCAGATTGTAAAGTTTTGTTCAATTTATTGTAATTATTTGAGTTGTTCTTAAAAAAAAAAAAAAAAGTACATACAGTGAACTTCGATTGTAAATTATAGATTGTAAATAGTTCGTCAAAGTTTTTGCATGTTTCTATTTTAAGGCTACCAAGGCAGAAATGATAATATCACAAGAATTAGCTGAGAAATATGTTCCAGTGATAGAGATTTTTCTAGCTAGATAATTTTTCAAGTTCAATATCGATTCTAACCCTCTTTTTGCAGCCTGTGACAACACCTCTAACCAAGCCCCGTTACAACCATGAAAAGAGCTTTTGATCAATGTATCATATCAAACTATAGTGGTGGAGATTTGATTTTCTTGCAAGCCTATGGTAATAACTTTTCAGGTTGACTAAGGAGTGCCTTAAATTTGAACCCTAAACACTTCGAGTGGATAGAGTGAACCTTTAGTGAGGATGTAAATTCCTGTTAATTAAGATGGAGAGATAATTACTTGGAAGGAAGGAAAAGACTTATGTTTTCAATGATAAAATTTTCAACTTAGAAGTGATTGAGTCTTAAATTTTCTTTAGATTGAATTTTCATTGTATGACTACCTGTGGATTAATTTGAAATATTATTGATAAGAATTGTAGATTAAGAAGAATAATTTCCTTTAAGGATTGAGATTTTGCTTGAGGACAAGCAAAGGCTTAAGTGTGGGGATATTTGATAAGCATTAATTTATACATATTTTTACCTCATGTTTAGCCTATATTTTGGATGAATTAGTATCAAATTAGTGAGAATTGGTGCTCTTAACCATTCTTTTTCATATCTTATACTCAGGAGAGCCTAGGGAAGATGAAAGAATAGAAAACGGGCCCAAAACAGTGAAAAATGAACCAAAATGCACGAATCACACGGGCCAAGAGGTGCCACACGGCCGTGCCACACGGGCGTGCCTCACAAAGCTCACATGGACAAATTCCCGACAAGCACGGCCAATATACACGGTCGTGCTAAATCACACGGCCTCTGTCGAAACCCACACGAGCGTGGCACACGGGCGTGTTCTAGTCGTGGGAAAGACGAATTTCACTCGAATTGGGATGCTTAGGGGCTAAGAAAGAGTCTCCAAAACTTCTCTATATAAAGATCCCATGAGGCAACATAGAGGGGGCCTTCTTCCCACTTTTATACACCCTCTATACTCGTTTCCTCTCGTCTTTCTGCCACACCACAGGTAGAAGCAAGGGATTACTCGAAGGGAGAAGCCAATTGATTCATCTCAGAAGCCGAAATTCTGCATCAACATAGAGGATTCTCCTAAATTCCTTCAGGGGTTTTTGGTCTCTTTTATGATTTGTTATTTTATAACTTCTGAGATGTTTTCTTTTATCATTATGAACTAAACCCCTCAAATACTTGAGGGGGATAAAACCTAAGACAGAGCTTGTTATTTATTCTTGATTTATATGATAATTATTTGAATTGTTCTTAATTATGTGTTTTAATCCTTGAATTAATAATCCTAGGTATTAATTCAGGAATTGGATGTGCTTAGAGCAGAGGAGCAAAAGTCCCTGTGATAAGAGTAGATCTACCATAATTAAGCAGAGTTGCATGCAACCCTAGACATAGGGCGACATAAATCTGCCGGATTAGGGTCAAACCTAATGTGGGGAACCATAGATCGAATTAATGCAACCTAGGGAGTTAATTAATAAAGGAACTTTAATTAACAACTTAGGCCAAGTTGCTCTTCACCTCGACGGAGGGTTTAGCATAGATTAGGGATCTCTACGGATCAAGTCAAGTAAATAACTCGTATAATTCAAGAAGATAATAACAAGTGAAGTCTAGGTGGATTCTCCCTTGAGTATTAATCATATCAATCAGCTTTCCCTAAAAAGTCTTCCCAATTTACTTTTTCTTTTGTTTTATTCTTAGTTTAGATTTTAGAATTTAGTTTTAAAACAAATCCCCATTTAATTTCTAGGTTAAATAATAGAAAGGAAGTGAGTAATAGTACTTTAGGTTCCCTTGGGTACGATACTCGATCTTATCACTAGACTATACTGCTATCGATAGATGCGCTTGCCTTTAAACGTCGTGATATTAGTTAGTTTGGGTTTGATCAAGTTCTTTATAAATTTTATTACTTCTTATCACGAGGATATCATTGAGCTAGACGATTTATTCACTTGACTTGATCCGTAGAGATCCCTAATCTATGCTAAACTCTCCGTCGAGGCGTAGAGCAACTAAGCCTAAGTTGTTAATTAAAGTTCCTTTATTAATTAACTCCCTAGGTTGCATCAATTCGATCTATGGTTCCCCATATTAGGTTTGACCCTAATCTGGCAGATTTATGTCGCCCTATGTCTAGGGTTGCATGCAACTTCGCTTAATTATGGTAGATCTACTTTTATCACATGGGCTTTTACTCCTCTGCTCTAAGCACATTCGTTTCTTGAAGTAATACCTAGGCTTATTAACACAAGAATTAAGCACACATAATTAAGAACAACTCAAGTATTTATCATATAACTCAAGAATAAATAATAACAAGATCTGTCTTAGGCTTCATCGCCCTCAAGTATTTGAGGGGTTTAGTTCATAATTAAAAAAGAAAAAATCTCAGAAGAAATAAAATAACAAAACATAAGAAACCAAAAACCCCTAAAGGAATTTAGGGAGATCTTCTGTCTTGATTGCAGAATTCCGGCTTCTGGGATGAATCAATCGGCTTCCCTTGGAGTAATTCCTGGCTTTCACTCTTCGTGTCGGTAGAGAGACGACTCCCCACTTTAGGGAAAAGATTATCCTTGGCAGGGGGAAATCAAGTACACCCTTAGAGTTGCCTCCTAGGGTCTTTATATAGAGTTTTGGGGAGTCTTTCTTAGCCTTTAAGTATTCAAATCCGAGTGAAATTCCTCTTCCTCATGACTAGAACATGCCCGTGTGCCACGCCCGTGTGATTTTGACAAGAGGCTGTGTGATTCTATCGGTAGAGGCACGACCGTGTGGCCTGGCTGTGCTTCTCGGGGGCTGGACCGTGTGATCTTCATGTGGTACGGCCGTGTGCCACGGCCGTGTGGTTACTTCTTGGGCCGTGCATATTCATATTTTGGCCCATTTTCTCCGGTTTTTGGTCCATTTTCCGTTCTCTTCTCTTCCCTATGCTCTCTTGAGTATAAGATATGAAATAGAAAGATTAAGAGCACCAATTCTCACAAAATTAATAATAATTCATCCAAAATATAGCCTAAACATGAGGTAAAAATATGTATAATTTATCGTTCATCAACTGGTTGGATCAAAAACCAATTGGTATATTAAACTTACCAGTTCGGACAAAGGGGTTGAACCGATTGGATATTGAACTGCTTTGAATTGAGATAAAAGAAAAACTAGTTAAGCTAGTTGTTGAATCAAATTTTATAACTTTTAATAAATTTAGTTTTTATGAATTTTTAATAGCTTATTTAATTAAAACTGGACTAACAGTTAGACTAATTAGACTGGGAATCAATGACTTGACTAGTTCGACGATTGGTCTAGTTCCAAAAACCATAATTGTTGTCATTTATGGGTTTTAGTCTAATAGATCCATTTTAATTCAAATTATTCCAGTTCTTAGCTCGTTTGTATTGGTTTGTTTCTACTTCAAAGTTGTTCGAATATATATTTATGATTGTTCAATGATTGTATTACATTTATGCTTATAAACTTAAAAAAAATTGAAAAATAAAAAATCAATTCAACATTGTGGCGTTTGATTCTTGAAATTTTTTTTGACTATATCATAAATTGAAAGATTACATTATGAATCAAATTAAAATTTATTTTTACTTAATTTATAATTAAGTTTATAAAAGCTCGACGAGATGACACATGACTTAAAAACTTATATTAGTACATTTAGCAACAAAGCGACGACTTATCCTATAAACATCAAGAAGAGGACATCTTTCCGAAAGTTATATAATTCTTAATAATGCTCTCCACATTCTATAATGTCTTTATTTCTCTCCTCTCATTCTTTCACTTATATTACATCAAAACACTTAATAATGTCTCTATTCTTTAAATTCGAGAATTATAGATAATTTAAGCATTGAATCAATAATAACAAATAAAATCTCCATGTTTAAAGACCCAAACCCTTTAAAAAAAAATATAGTGCGTGGGCAGTGGGCAGGAGGCGTGGCCGTGACGGAGGCAAAGCTACATCGTGGTTAAAACTGAAAAACACATGGTTGTTGACCAACAAAACCCAATCATTGTCTCTCTCTTTGTCACTTTTGTCTGTGTTTTATGCCTTTCTCCACCATTTCACATGCTTATCGTGGCCTACGTGTCTCCATCTCCGCATGTTATTACCATTATTTCACTTTTTTTTTTCATTTACAAAGAGGGTAAATTACACTTAAGGGCACTAAGCTACTACTAAATTTATATTTTGGTCATTTAATATAAAAGAAATACAAAAAAGAGTCATTGAATTATTTAAAAGTTTTTATTTAAGCTACTAAGCTATTAAATTATTTTTTAAAAGTCTAATTAGTGAGTTTCAAGTAACGATTTGACAACCGAT
Source organism: Gossypium stocksii (assembly GCA_020496765.1). Lineage (NCBI taxonomy): Eukaryota > Viridiplantae > Streptophyta > Magnoliopsida > Malvales > Malvaceae > Gossypium > Gossypium stocksii. The sequence continues at coordinate 83,445,565 of CM035625.1, read as the reverse complement.
ATGATGGATAAGTACTTATTGATTAGTAGAAGAATATATCTCAATCGAAGGTAATCTGATAATCAGTGTCGGAAATCGAAGAAAAAAGTTATTAAATTTTGATTTGCAAATTCATGACAATCAAAATTATTTCATATAAAAAGAAGACTAAACTATAAAAGAAAATGGGAAGAAGAGTTTTCGATTGGTGCTAGCGGTGTGAAAAGAGAAGTCCATACAACAATAATTTTAAATGCCCAATGACTTAAATGAAAACTTTCAAAAAATTTAATGACTATTTTGTAACATTCAGAATTAAGTGGTCAAAACATAAATTTACGAATTGCTTAATGACTTGAGTGTAGTTTACCCTTACAAATAATAATCAAACAATAAATAATATCAGTATTTCATCTCTCCTAACAAGGGAATTTGAAACCAAAAGAGAGAAATGGAAGGTAGAGAAGAGGTAAAAGAACCCAAACCCAGTTTCCCTTTAAGCTTATGGGAACTATCTGTAGCTTCAACGGTGGTGATTGGTTTCCTTTTAGGCCTTGCCGGCGTTTATCTCACCATGCCTGCATCTGATTATAGCTTCCTCAAATTCCCCAGAAGCCTCGAAGATCTTCAATTACTCAGGTTTCCCTTTATCCTTTTCTTTTTTTCTTAATTTGGAGGTGATTTAAATCTATTGCTCTACTGTCTTTTGTTAGTGATTTGTTAATGTACAATGAAAAAACTTGTGATTTTGGGGAAGAAACTGTGGGAAATGTTTTGTTTTGTCGAAGAGTAGATTATATTAAGTTTATGTTTTACACATTCAATTTAAAAAAGTTTAGCATTGTGTAATTTATTTTATTTTATTTTTGTCCTTTATAATATTGAGAGTTAAATTTAAAAGAATATAAAATAAAAAATATTATCTTGAATTTTTAGGTATTTTTATTTTTTTATATTTTCAATAAAATTTAATTGGTAATTTTTTTTAACTTTTTAATTGAAAGGGTAAAAAAAATTAAAATTAAAAAAAATTAAATTACATAGTGTAAAAATTGAGAGTTAAATTTTTTAAAATCAAAATTAAATTGATACAATTTATAAATATTAATAATTAAGAGTTAATATTATGCTAATTTTAAAAGTTGTAAGTTTTATTGATGTTTATAAAATGTATAATACAGGGATCACCTTGAAACTTACACAAGTGACTACACCATACAAGTGTTGGTGGGATATTGTGTAGTTTATATTTTCATGCAAACTTTCATGATCCCTGGAACTGTTTTCATGTCATTGCTTGCCGGAGCCTTGTTTGGTGTCTTCAAAGGTGTAGCTCTCGTTGTGTTCACCGCTACTGCCGGTGCTTCTTCATGTTATTTCCTATCGAAAGTTGTCGGTCGTCCCCTCGTGTTTTCTCTTTGGCCTGATAAGCTAAGCTTCTTCCAAGCACAGGTGAGTTTTGATTGGGTAAATTATATTAGTGGCAACTTAATTATTTAGTCACTCAAATTATTTAATTTTGTCTTTTTTGATTACCAACTTGCTAACATTGATGGCTTTTAAAATTGGCAAAGTAGCAAATTTTAACCTTTTAACATTTAAACATTGTGTTAATTTAATATTGATTCTAAAAAATTTAACCCTCAATATTTACACGTATTGTGTAATTTTTTTTATAGTTTTGTTTTTCTTTGCGATCCTTTTTCATCTAAAAAGTTAAAAAAAGAAAAACAAATTTAGCTAAAATATACAAAAATTGAAAATACCAAAAAATTCAAGGTAATAATTTTCATCTTTTCTCGTACTTTTAAAATTAACTTTTAATGTCACAAGAAAAAGCAAAATTGCCAAAAAAAAAAAGACCAAATTACAAAATGTATAAATGTTGAGGGTTAATTTTTTTAGAATCAATACTAAATCAACATAATTGATAAATATTGAGAGTTAAAATTGCTATTATACCACTTTTAAATGTTGCCGTTAGAAAAAATTAAATAATTAAATGATCATTTTGTGACTTATCACAGTTAGGAGTGACTAATAGTGTAGTTTACCCTTTTCGATTTAAGCCATTTTTGCTTACTTTGAGCTAAGAGAGTGGAATAAGTTTTTGAACTTCATGCTTGTAGGTAGCTCAAAGAAGAGAGTGTTTATTGAATTATATGCTTTTCCTAAGGCTTACACCGACTTTACCTAATACGTTCATCAACGTTGCTTCGCCTATCGTCGACATCCCTTACCGTATTTTCTTCCTTGCAACTTTTATCGGACTTATCCCTGCTGCTTACATTACTGTCAAGGTATGTAACTATAGACTTCCATATAAAGGTCGCAGTGAAAAACCATGGCGTTCTTGATTAATAACTCGAGCTTCTCTGTTTTCTCTGCAGGCTGGAATAGCTCTCGGCGAGTTACAATCGGTAGGGGACCTTTATGACCTCAAGTCAATCGCTACTCTTTTCATTATAGGAGTTGTTTCCGTCACACCTACGCTTATGAGCAAGACCAAATCGTAATGTTCGATCTACTATGCTTGCTTCTTGTATATGGTACTTCAATCTTCCGGTTAGTCATCAGTGCTGCCCTGATCTTTTTGTGATGCAATGTGCTCTGGTTAATGGAATTCACTGCCATACACCATGGTCATTTTCAGTCCATATGAGGAGAGGAACATGAGAAGAAATTAGCGAAAGGCTGATACTTGTTTCGATTTCATTAGTGTTTTAGAAGCTGTATATCCTTTGAAGTTTTTTATTATTACCAATGAAACATCTTTCTTTCTCAGTGCTTTGTCATCCTCTACATCAGTAATCACTCAACTAATAGTATTTTTTTCGGTTATATAATTATAAAAAGTTACACTATACTCATTCAACTATTTAATTTTGTCTAACAACGGCAAATTTTAAAATTAACATAATAACAACTTTAACCCTCAACATTTATAAATTATGTAAACTTAATCTTAATTCTAAAAAATTTAACCCTCAACATTTACACATTGTGTAACTTGATCTCTGTTTTTTTACAATTTTGTTTTTCTTTGTAACATTAAGGGTTAATTTTAAAATAATGTGAAAAGATGAAATTTATTATCTTGAATTTTTGGGTGTTTTCATTTTTTGTATACTTTCAATAAAATTTAGCAGATAAATTTATTTTTTTAGGTTTTTAGGTGAAAGGGTCATAAAAAAAAGTAAGATTGCAAAAAAGAAGAAGATAAAATTAACACAATGTGTAAATATTGAGAGTTAATTTTTTTTAGAATTAAGAATAAATCGATACAATGTATAAATGTTGAGTGTTAAAATTACTATTGTGTCAATTTTAAAAGTTACCATATTAACCAATTAATACCAAAAAAATAAAATTGAATAGTTGAATAACTATTTTATAATTTTTCATAGTTAAATGACAAAAAAAAATTAATAATTAGGTAAAAGAATTGAGCATATCCCTCAATTAATGGCTAGGTTCCTTTGAAACTGATGCCTTTAACTATTTAATGCGTATTGCTTTGAAGCTAAGAAAATTTTAGATGTATTAAAGCAATGCTTTTAAAAAAGTGTTTTTAAAAAGTGTCGTGAAAAAATACTTTTAAGAACTGTTTTAAAAAAGTTTAGTTTAAAATTTAAGTGTTTAGCATTACTATCAAAAAAGTATTTTTGAGAAATAAAATGTCTATTTTAGACATGTTATTATCAAATAACAAATATGCATTTAAATAATATTTAAATTAGTTAATATTATCATATTTTAGTAAGAATATAAAGAAATTATTATAACTTGTTAATATTTTAATATATGAAATATAAATTTTAAATATTTTTAAGCAATAAATATTAATTATTTATAAAATTTAATTAGAATATATAAACTATATTTTAAATATTTAAATCTAACCATTAAATATTTGTAATTAGTATTTTAAAAAATATTTTTGATTTTTAATTAATGATTTTAACACATTTGTAATTAAGCACTAAGAGAAAAAAAAAGGGGAAAGTACAATGTTATTGGAGAGGTGAAAAAGTAATTAAGCTCTACAAATGCTTTGGGAGAGAAAAAACTAAAAATTTTAGCTTCTCCTTCTCAGGAGTGTTTTTTAAAAGTACTTTTGAAAAGTCAAAAATCTCAACTAAAAGCAGCTTGTTTAGCACAGTTTTTTTTTCCAAAAGTGCTTTTGAAGCCAAAAGTATTTTTTTTTAAGTACTATAGACCAGGCCCTAAATAGCAGATTTAATTAACCCCTCATGACCTTATGAGACAATATCATAGAAAAAAAACTTCTCGTAAACTACATTCGTATACAAGTTTTTTTTAAGTAACTATAAAAACTTACAAAATGATTATTTAATTTTTTGATTTTTTTTTCAACAATCATTAAATTATCAACAGAAATGTGGCGAGGTAACTATTAAAATTGACATAATAACAGCTTTAACCATCAACATGTATACATTGTGCCATTTTAGTCCTGATTCTAAAAATTGAACCTTCAACGTTTACACATCGTGTAATTTGATCCGAAATCCATGCATGTGTCTGTATATATCTTGGTAAAAGTACCATAGAGGCCCTTGTACTTGGAGTTTGATTGTATTTTGCCCCTTAACTAAAAAATAGGTAAATTTGTCCTTGTTAGCCAGATCAAATAGCAAATTGGTCCTTTCTATTAAAAATTTTATTCATTTCTATTGTTAAAAACTAGCGTGATTGACGAAATATCCTAACAGTTAAACGTGACGTGCCTTGTGTATCTCATGCAAACGTACAGGGACTTTTTTTAATAGTAAAAAATGGATGGAGTTTTTAATAAAATGATCAATTTGCTCTTTAATTTAATGTATATGACTAATTTGTCTATTTTTTAGGAAAAAAGACAAAATGTAATCTAATTTTTTGTACAAGGATCACCATAATATTTTTAACTATCTTTCACACTTTTAGCGGTAGCACTTTAAAATAAATAATAAAATGCTTCATTATTTGGGTAAACTACATTGGTGGTCATCCAACTATGAATAAGTTTCTTTTTTGACCACTCATCTATGAGAAGTTACAAAATAGTCACTCAATTATTCAATTTTTTTTTATTTTTTAGTCACCCATTGTTAAATGGTTAATGTAAAGATGACATGACAACTTTTAAAATTGAAATAATAATAAATTTAGCTCTCAATGTTTACACATTATGTCAATTTAGTCTTATTTAAAAAAATTACCCACAATATTTACACATCACCTAATTTTATATTTTCTTTTTACATTCACAATGTGTAAATTAAAATAAAAACATAAATACATTTTAAAAAAATCCGTTTATTTTTAAACTAAACAATCTTCAAATATATTTACTTCAAATAACTAAAAATTTAATATCTCTTAATGATAATTAATTCATTTTTTTGTTAGTTTAAGTCAACCACCATTGATGAAGCAAATTAACACTCGAAATCTTTTAAGCATTTAGGCTTACAATTGGGTTGAATTAATGAAGCATGTATTTTTTTTTGTTCTCAAGTAATTGAATCGGTTTTTTTTTCAACATTTGGGTAATTCTATTTCTTGTCGATGTTCATTTTTTCATTGAATCAATGCAGGGACAATGCCGAAAAGGGTTAAAAAAAAAGCAAAAGTGCAAAAGGATAAAATTACACAATGTGTAAACATTGAGAGTTCAATTTTTTAGAGTCACAGATTAAATTGGCACAATTGTAAATGTTAAGGGTTAAAGTTGTTATTATATCAATTTTAAAAGTTATCACATCAATTTTTCATTAGTTATTTAACAGCCAGTGAACAAAAAAAAAATCAAATAATTGAATGACTATTTTATAACTTTTTATAATTAAGAGACTAAAAAAAATCTTCCTAATAGATAAGTAACTAGCAACGTAAATTACTCAATATTTTTTTACTTTTTATATTCAAATTTGACATCACCCATCTCATAAACCACTCTAATCGAACCTGTTCCAAATGAAACATATGAAAACCAATATCCTTCATGCTTTTAATAGTAGCACTAGAGGTGTTTGTCGATCGTGTCGGGTTAGGTTTGGGTTAAGTCTAAGTATGATATTAATATATTTTATATATACTTGTTCAAGTTCGGTTTAGTTTAAAATACAAGTCTAAAATTTTTTCAAACCCACTCATATTTGCAAAAGATTAACCGAAGTTTATTTTAAACCCCCCATATTATTTTTAAAAATTATTTATATTTTTTAAGTTAATATTTAATGATTTTATATTTTTTATTTATTAAAATTTTTTATATAGTCATCTTAATATTATTTTAATATTTACAGTAGAGTAGTTTTATATATTTAATATAAGTTTATTTTTTAAAAGTGTTCTAAATTACATAAATATATAAAAATGACATAAAATAAAATATTATAAACTTAAAAGCGGGTCAGGTTGGACTCAGGCCTTGAATGTTCAAGCCTAAGCCCAACCCATATTTTAAACGAGTCTAATTTTTTTTTGTCCAAACCTATTTTTCGGATCTAACTTTTTTTTGCCAAATCCTCCAAAAATTCAGGCAAGCCTTCGAACCTGGACAAATAACTCGATGCATAAACAGGTCTAAATAGCACTTTAAAATAAATATATTATTCAAATTTGACAAGAGTCAATTATTAAACTACTTTATTTCAATATACTTAGATTACATTTTTATTATAATACAAGTTCAAACTTACACATTCACATATATAAATTACACTATTATATAAGTGATACTATGAATTAAACTTTGATCTCGAATATAAATCAACTCATTTTAATTAATGTACCTATGACTCGAGTTGATAATATGTTGTTATTAAAACTCACAAATGGGAGAAACGTAAATTTCTTGATCACAATCTATGACCGGCATTAAAATTGGTACAAATTCATTGGGGGGACAATAATGGTGCCGGTTTCCAACATCTGCAGGAAATGTTGAGTTGATTCTTGACTCACATTAAAGCTCATTTGCAATATTGATGAAATTGTTTTCAAAACCGAATTTTTACCGCCTATTTCTCCCACTACCGCTCTGCAAATCAAATAAAAAAGAAATTAATTATATATATATATATATATATATGTATATTAGGGACCATATAGCAGGATAGAAATGGATATTGTCAAGTGCTCCACAACTGAACTTGCCACCCACTCTGTCTTACCTTTGATTGTACATCATTATTACCTTGGATACATCTTTTTTTTTTGTCTCGTCTTATTTTATTTTGATTTTTTTATGAAAGAAATATAGAATACATACAATTTTATCATAAATCAAATACGTTATATAAGAGTAAAATGATAATTTTACTCTTTTAATAGTTATTATATATAATTTTTTTGAAGTAACAGTTATATATACATATAAGATAGAAGAATTTAAGGTTTATCATGCAAATTATTATTATTTTTTTACTTTTTTAATAATAAGAGTTTAGAGACTAATTGAGTCTTAACTCAATTGGTATGGTGTTGTTATCAATATAAGAAAACGTGGATTTGAGTGTGCTGAAGTACATTGTCATTTTATTTATGGATTAGGAAGGAGTTATAGGTAGTTCTAAGCATTATATCAAATAAAACAAATATGATCAGAACTTATAATGAGATTATTCAAAATCATAATAATACTAATAAGGGTAATAATAAGGGTTTAAGGTGAAATGATAATTTCATGTATCAGGATAAAGTGGGCCAGGGTCAAGGGTCAAGGGTGACGTCAAAAAAGGTAAGTGGAGCTTTGGACATAATACTTTCTCTCTTTTTTTCTTGATACTTAATTAAAAATGTATTAAAATCATTAATTAAAAATAAAAAATATTTTTTAAAATACTAATTACAAATATTTAATAGTTATATTTAAATATTTAAAATATAGTATATATATTCTAATTAAATTTTATAAATAATTAATATTTATTGCTTAAAAATATTTGAAATTTATATTTTATATATTAAAATATTAATAAGAAGTTATAATATTTTTTTTATATTTTTACTAAAATATAATAAATTAACTAATTTAAATATTATTTAAATGCATATTTGTTACTTGATAATAACATGTCTAAAATGGACATTTTATTTCTCAAAAGTACTTTTTCACAGCAATGCTAAACACTCAAAATTTTTCACAGTACTTTTTAAAAGCACTTCTCAAAAGCACTTTTTCACAGCACTTTTCAAAAGCATTGCCAAACTAGCCCTCAGTGTACAAAAACAAGTTATTTGTATGGTCCAAGCAACAAGCGAATACAACAAAGTTTTTAGACAATATATAGAGGTAAAGAGAATCACGACTAAGTGTAGAATTTTTTATTTTTAATATAGTAGCCTATCTATCTTGGTTGGGTCTCTACACAATTTTGATATGCTCCATTATTAGTAAGATAACATTGTAAATAGGAAAGAGTTTCCCTCCCATATGATCTCTTGGTAATAAATCAATCTATACCCTTTTCCTTGTTTAGAAGCTTGCATTCTCTAACTTGTTTTTTAAGAAAATACGGAGAGTTATCTCGAGATAAAAATTCATATTTATAAATTTAAATCCACCCATTTGAAAATAATTAATCTCTCTATTTTAAAAAGATTAGTTTACAGATACGATAAATTTGATTGAGTTCAAAATTCGTTACAACAAGTGAGGAAATAAAAAAAGAAATGAATTGAAATCACAAAATTAGTATTTGTTTACTTGCTTCAAACACAATGGTCCTATGCCTGCAGAATTTAAAATATACTCCTATTCAATCATCAAATCAAACAACCGTGATAATCCGTCTATATTGGCTAAAGCCCATAATCGCCCATAACCCTTTACAAGCTAAGTTCATGTAGCCTCAACAGAGAATTATCAATCACCCGACATATACCAGAAACAACTCTCGGCTTACTTACTAAGTATTATCACCAACAATCAACAAAAACAAACTAGCACTCATTACAAGAAAAACAAATAAGGCTAGTTACAAAAATATTTGAAATTATTGTAGATTTCCAGCTCTCCAAGTCGTGAATCACTCAAGGAGGATGACACTTATTTATAGGCTGAATATCAATAAGATATTCTCCTCTAATAAACAAATAATCCTTAAAAAATTCATTAATTATCTTTTAATTAATTCTTCATTCAACAAAGTGATAATGATAATAATTCAACTCTTATCTAATAACCTTATGGCCCCAACTATATGAACAGTTGAGGAATTAGAGTTTTAGCCGAACATCAACCGGTATTTTATTATATATGTCACATCTTTATAAGCGATACACATCAAATATTCAAGAGGTAAAAAAACACCAAATAAAAATTTATTCTCATTCTAATAAAACATGAAATGAAGTTAAGAATGTAATCACAGGATAGATCCTTTGACATCGAATGGAGCCCTAAGTGTTGTCACGTACATAAACTCTAGGTGGATTGAACCTGGAAATTTTAATTGAATGGGCAATTTAATGACAACCACTTCCTAGATGTACTATCTGTACCTTTTTTTTTTTGATTCAATTAGATGTAGTATACGTACAAATCGGTGGTTGGGGAAGGGCAAGTTAAATAAGTCTTCAAATTTAAAAATAATAAATTACACTTGATGTTATTAAACTATTAAAATGTATACATTTTAGTTATTCAAGTATAAAAAGTTATAAAATATTTATTAAATTATTCGAAAGTTTTTATTCAAGTCACTAGTTGTTAAGTTTTTTGTTAAAAAAAAGTCTAGCTAGCGAGTTCCAAATGACGATAAAATTTTGATTTACAGATTCGTGATATTCAAAATAGTTTAATGAAAAAAACTTAACTATGAATAAAAGGGGGAAAGTGAGCTTTCAATTGGTGCAAACGGTGCGAACAGAGAAAGCTATATAAAAATAATTTTAATAGCCCAATGACGTAAATGAGAATTTTCGAATAATTCATTGACTATTTTACAACTTTTTAAAATTAAATGATCAAAATGTAAATTCACTGATAATTTAATGACTTTAGGGTAATTTAATAATTTAATGACTTTAGGGTAATTTAACCATTTGAAAAGTTACTCTTTTTTTTTTCATAGCACATCCTCCCTTTTTCTTCATTATAGATGAAAAATTATCTATATCCAACTCGACTTGAACTAATCCATTCTGATTCAATCTGGTTTAAAATTAAATATTAATTTACAACCCAATGAAAAGAATTAAAGCTATACACTGACCTCGACCTGATATGCCACAATTTTAATTTTTTATTATCTTTAATGATTATTAATTGCTTTCTAGGTATAATTATACTAGAGCAATTTTTAATAGTTATTTTTGTAATTAGACTCAAATGGATTTTTCCTATGCCCGATTTTGACCCAATTGAAGAATTAAAGCCTCGAAATCTCTACCCAAAAACGTATAAAAAAAGTAAAGCCCATTAAAATCCCTCTTGTTTTTTTTTTTTTTCTATTTTTTGGGTTCTTGGCCCATGTCTTGCCAGAACAATGGTAAAGCCTAACCCATTTACAATCGTCGAGTCCACCAGGTTTTCGGCTTTTGACCCATTCAAGGTGAAAAAATGGTGTTTGGCTAAAAGGTGGGAGAATTTACGCTCGCTTCTGCAAATTTTTTTTTTTTTAAAAATTGTGTGTTTAGATTATAGAAACTTGATTCTAGTTTCTGCATTTTATTTCCTGTTTTACTTGCTTAGCTCTGATCTTCTGTAATAAATTCACAACTGCGTTTTCAAACTCTTCGTCAATGGATTCCTTCCCAAGATCTTTGAATCCCAACAAGCACCTCAGAGAACAGTTAGTTACTCTCTTTTTTTCTTCTTCTTCTCAAATTTCCCAATTTTTTAAATTTAATCTTTTAATTTGCAAATCCTATTGATTAAAATACTATAATCTACAGATTCGTGAGCAATTTGCCTGGATCTTCCATGCTTGAAGTCTCCGCGCTTTTGAATAATGTAGCTGTAAGTTTATCGACACTTCAATTTCATTTTAATTTGTTTTATCTCTCAAATAAATGTGTGTTTTTTAAAAAAAAAATTCTTTTCAATTTTATATTCAGCTTCTAATGCTTTTGCGGCACACTTTCTGCTCTCAAACAGTGAATGGTAAAGTTATCGATTCCTTTGTCTCTAATTGAAATGATTTATTGTAGAAACTTTGTTCTTAAATGTTTTAATTAAAGCCAAATATGCAGCCGGTCCCCATATTTATACTCGAATGAAGTTTGAGATTTAGTTATTGTACTTAAAATGTTAAAAGGTTAATACTTACTTTTTCAGTTTAAGAATTTGCAGAAAATATACTCATGCAATCTTGCAAATCATTATGAACTTAGTAGTAAGCAAACTTTGATAGAAAATACTGTATGGCCAACTATTGAACTAAAATTTTTACATTCAAAAAGCAGATATAAATTTTAACTTCTCGTTTTTTTGAGAAAAGTATTTTTTAACTTTTAAGTGCAAGAGTAAGGTGTTGTTTGATAAGCTGAAATATTAAGTGTTGAATTTTTTAATAACTAAATTTATATTAGAAAATTGTTTGCGGAATTAGTAAACCCTATAATAAAATGAAAAAAAAATTAACGGTTTGTCAAACACACCCTAAATCTTAGACTTTGCAAAATTATAGCAATTGTTGACTTATTTTCACCTTTAATAAAACAATAAAGTTCAGAAATTCAAATTTTATATGGCTTTGTAGAATTCATGAGTGCTTATCATTGAATCTGTTTGAGCAGATGCTTGTAGGAGTTTAAAGTCTTACCTAGCCTCAGTAGCTTTGGATTATGTCTTCCTTGTTCTACCCTCACTCTTAATTTTCACTGTAAGTACTCCAGTTCGCATTCTAAAGATTTTGTTGGAATCCCCAAATTCAACTTTTGTTGTTTGATAAAAGAGTTATTGGTGTAATAGGTTCTAGCAGAGTGGTTATACATATGCATGATTGGGTTATTGTTATTGCTGATCTTCTTTACTGCAGTCAAAAGGTAGAACTTGATGAAAGTTTCATATATGCGTTATTTCTTCAATCATTACTCATTATTCTACAGAGAACTGTGTTTTTGATGTAAAAGTATATTAACTCAAACCCTTGTAATGCAGAACTTACTCTTTGCCTTACATGGAAGGACCTAATGCTTCAAGGGCAAGCATATCATCTTATAGGGTTATTACGGTATAGTGTCTTACCTGCTTGTATATTATGCAAATTGGTTTCTTTTGAAATTACTATCTTTGCTTAATGTACCTTTTTGAATTTGTGATAGATTTTCAGTGGGAATTTATTGATATTCTTTGTCATTTGCTTGGGTATCTTGGCTGTTGGTACATTTTTTAATTTGTAATAAATTTTCAGTGGGAAAATTTTGCAGATGTTTATCACATGCTTGTGTATCTTGGCTGTTGATTTCAGAATATATCCTAGAGAATATGCTAAGACAGAGACTTACGGGACTAGCTTGGTAAGATATTATCAAGATCCTTAATATTTTTCTTTTCATCTTCATGCATATTATTTCTTTTTGCTAATAATTTAGCACTAAGTAGAAAATTTTACAGCTTTTTAGAGGTAAAACCCATTTTAACATTTAATCCTATACCCTTGTACATAATATTTTTGTTGTTGTTGTTCTCATAAGGGGGTCTCTACATCCTTTCAGAAAGATTATTATGTATGAGAAGTGGATGTCTACATTCATTCACTTTGAAAACTTCTGAACTTGTCCTACCAATATCTCAAACCTTATTGAATTTGTTTGTATTTTCAGTAAACTTTTATGTTTTTATCCTGGAAAATAGCAATCCCAAATATTTTATCATATTAATGTTTTTGAGCCTTGCATAATTTTATTTAGATGGACCTTGGAGTTGGCTCCTTTGTGCTAATGAATGCAGTTACTTCACGGCAAGCACGAAATGTCAAATCATCAATGTGAGTCGTTATATTTTCCGGAAGCTGGTGTTAACTTGTCATGTATATTGCTTACCATTGTAAATTCTTTCTCTTCTGAGCATACGTTATAATTTTGGCATCACAATTTTCTTTTGTGCATGCAGCATATCTAAATTTGGTATGCAGTATATAGATGTATATTGTCTCAGATCTATGTTCCACTAACTTTTCTCAATGCTTCCTAAGGAGTTGGTGGAAGGCAACCTTTAAATCTACAACTCCGCTACTACTGTTAGGATTTGCTAGACTTGCTTCTACATTGAGTCTAGACTATCAGGTAGAATATATTTCTTTGCGCTGGACTTTTTGTAATAATAGTTGTTTGCAATGGAATAGGATAAGTTGTGTACTATATTTGCTTGCTAATATAAAACAAATGGAATTCTGGGAGATGTCTAAAATAATGCTCCAAACCAGTTTTTACTCAAAAGCATTTTGCATAATAAGCATAGAATTTATACGGACTGGAGTTAGTTAAATGACGGCTTTCTTAATGTTGGTAGTTCAACATTTTAGCTGTTGATGATTGATGATCAATACTTTTTTTTGTTTAATGGAATTTCTCACTTGTAGGTACATGTGGGGGAATATGGAGTCAACTGGAATTTCTTTTTCACACTTGCTGGTGTATCTATCCTTACATCCATTTTAAATGTTCCCGTAGAATATTCTGGAATTCTTGGTTCAGTAATTTTAGTTGGTATACCTTCATATTTATGAAGTTTGTTTTTATATTCTGGTATTTGCTTTTTGATTGGTCCTAGACAGTAAGTTGACTTTCTAACTCTCAGGGTACCAAAGTTGGTTGACTAATGGGCTAAATGTTTATCTTCTTTCTAATGAAAGGGGTACGGATGTCATAAGCAGAAACAAGGAGGGAATTTTTAGCTTATTTGGTAAGGACAATTTAGGACTGTACCTAAGGTCCCATCCCATTGGTTTATGCTTTATCATAGTGTTTTTATTTTTTTGCACCTACAGCTTTATTCTTGGATATGTTGTCTGTAAGATTCTTGAGATCCCCTGAGAAAAAAAAAAACTGTATTCTTTGCATTTTAATGTCGATCTTCGGTACAAGTCTTACCTAGCTGAAAAACAGCTTGTATTGATTAGAAGGAAATTGAAAATGATAAGAGGAAAAGAATTTCTATATTAATTTTTAGGACTATTTTTCCATTGGAGCTTTGTCTTCTTTCTACGGAATAATAGGCTACTAATTGTTCTTTTTCATCTAAAAAGAGTAAAATGGTGTTATGGTCTATACTGTCCCTTTTTATTAGTAACTCTTCTCATCATGTCATCTTGATACAAGATTTTGTTAAATGATTACTTGCTATCATACCCAGGATACTGGGGTATGTATCTTGTTGGTGTTCAGGTCAGCTACTATCTCTTCTTTGAAAATCATACTACCAAGCAGAGAAGCAAGCATGAAACACGAATCAGAATCTGCCTTCTTACTATTATGTTTTGGTATATATAACTCTCATGTCGTTTTTGTTGCCAAAATTGGTTGTGTTCATTCCTAATAAATTGATTGCATGAAGAGTGACTTGATTTTGTTACCTTTGCTTGTCGCAGGATTTTAACATTGCTTATAGACAGATATGTTGAAAGAATTTCACGTAGAATGGTAGGATATCGTATATATACTAATTTGTAAAACTATCTTGGATTTCACAATCATGATTCACGAAACCGTGCTATGCAATTTCTGCAGTGCAACCTGGCTTATGTTACTTGGGTGGTGGCTCAAAATCTACAGGTTATGCAATTTCTTCTTCTTCTTCTTCTTCCTCTCTTTCTAAAATTTCTTGAGTTAATTGCACCAAACATCCTCAACTATCGACCTTATATCAATAAGGTCATTTTATTATTAAAATCATTAACTGTTAAACAAGACATCAGATCTTATGTGACATAATTTAGAATGAAAATTTTAAAGAAAAATATTGTAAAAATGGATGTTGAAAAATCTTGATTTTGAGGGTTTCGAAGCTTTTACATAAATTATCATTCACTCGTTCTTTTTCTTTTTCTTTTTTGTTGTACTTTTTTTTTAGTTTTTATTTTAAAAGTTATGCAGCAACATTTTACTTTTCTTTGAAATTTTAATTTTAAATTATATCATATAAGATTTTACGTGTTATTTAATGGTTAAATTATCAGTTTCAATAATTTGGGAATGTAATTAGAACGTTATGAAGTTTGGAGACCAATTTAAAATGAGTGTCATAGTTTAGGGATGTTGGATGAATTAACTCAATTTCTTTTTATTTCATTTAAGAAGAGGATTGAATGGTACTGGTTCTATGATTATATGTGCTTGTCAACTACTAGTTTGAGTGAAAAACAAAGACATTTTGGGAGCAAAGTGTCCTTTTCTTCTAAGATGTATTTTGGTGGAGCTATGAAACTTAGTTTGACATGTGTAGAAATGGTGTCAATATGGTAAGACTCTTAAGGGAAATTTATTTGTTTCGACTTAGGTATCTGAAGATTGACTATCAACCATGACAATGCTAGGAATCTTTGGGTTCGAATTACCATGTTTGTTCTCTATTAGCCTCTCAAGAAAAGTTCACTCAGAAACTGTGTTATACAAATTGAACCCTTGCCTGTTTACCATTTTTGGTTGTGTCTTTGGTTATTTTGCTTGTATTTGGATATTAAGAGACGGAGCAACATAGGTTTTTGGTATACTTGATGAACATAGATGCAATTACTTACACAAGATAATCGAAACGCTTGTTGGTGTTTCACTTAGTGTTTCAAATCCGAATAATAGAAAAATGTCCCGGTCCCTTTGAATGGTAATGGATGTGTATAGTTTTATTATCTACTATCACATGAGTTTCATAGCTAACAAAAGGTTTACCAATTGCTTCAGCTATTAGCACTGCGATTGCTTGCCGATAACATCATCGGGCGCAAAACTTTATGTCTGGAAAGAGCATTTGACCGAAATTTATTGGCTACCTTTCTTGTGGTAAATTGAACATCCCTCTTTTTGGTAAAAGTATCATGGAGGCTCTTGTACCATAAGTTAGATTGCATTTTGCCCTCTCTATTCAAAAAATGGGCAAATTAATTCTTCTATGTTAGATGAAAGAGTAATACGATCTTTGTGTTAAAAATTTCATCAATTTACTATTGTTAAAAACTGATTCTTGTACGCGAGAATGAGGTACATGTGGCATACTACGTGTAACTATTTGGTTATTCCATCTATCATGCCAATTTTTAACCCTAGAAATGGATGAAATTTTTAACAGAAAGGATCTGTTTGTTCTGTAATTTAACATATAAGGATTAATTTGTCTATTTTTTAAGTAAATGGGGCAAAATATAATTTAACTTCTAGTACAGGGGTTTCTATAGTATTTTTACTCCCTCTTTTTTCATTCACGTATGTGCTTGAAGACTCCTTTATTGTCGCGGATCATCATCTTGCTAAAATATAAATAATAGTAACGGGTTTTCTCGTATTTGATCATTTATGCAGGCAAATCTGCTAACAGGCCTGGTAAATTTATCTGTGGATACCATATTTGTGTCACCATTGTCAGCTGTTTTGATCCTGGTTTCTTATTCTTTAACATTGTGTGTTGTCATGGTACTCATAGATTTTTCTGGGGTGAAATATAAATTTTGGTAGGTTTAGGGATTTGTGTTATACAATACAAAAGCATGAACCTATTAACTTTGGGATTTTAATTTTATGCCATTATGAACTAGGCTCCCTTTTGTTCCAATGTTAACTAATTTAAAATTCTTGTACCATTGTTACTTGTTACTTGCTAGGTTTGAATGAGATATAGTTCATCTATATGTATATGTAATCCCTTTGTTAAATGAATTGTGTTATGAATGATTTGGAATTTTCTTTCTACTTTTATTTTTATGAATTTAGTCTTTTTAATTTTTAGATTTTAAAATTGAAGTCTAATTGTTAATACTGTTAATTTTTTATTGTTAAATTTATTGGTATAACATTTTGAAATAATAGTAAAAAGACTCGCTTAGTATCAATATAATTAAAGAAAAATGTTGTAATAAATTTTAATTTAATAAAATAATTTTAGGAGGGTTAACAATTAGATTTAAATCTTAAATTTTAAAATCTGTAAGATAGTTAGACTAAATTCTTAAAAATAAAAATATATAAATTAATTTTAAATTTATAACATATTTTAACCATTTAAATATGGCCATTGTGGAGAGGAAGATGATAAGATTCCAATTAACCAAGGATTTTTGAATTGATTTGACGGTTCCTTTTTTTTTTTTTCTTTTTTGAAAAAAACAAACTTTGAAAGATTAAGTTACATTATTACAACTAAAAGCAACGTTAACTTCGTCACTACATTAACTCCCTCCATCTCTGCAGACTAAATCGACTTCCTTTGAAACATGTATAACTCAATTTGTAATAACGTTTACTCACTCAATACGATAAAAATGCATTGTAAATAATATGGAGGTTTATTATGACAAACAAACAAAAAAGAAGAAGAGATGATTGTTAAATCTCTTTATTATATTAACAAGTTACGTGAAAATTATTATTTTTAATTTAAAGATTTTATTTATAAAGTCATAAAAATATTAAGTAGTAAGCATAATAAACTTTTAAACAATAAAGGTTGATATTTAGTTTTATTTGATTCTTATTAATAATACCAGAAGTAAATAAATTTATTTAATAGTAGAATCATTAATTTGATTCAATTCCTATAATAGTGGGACTTACCATCTAATTTCACCAAAGAAAAAATATAGAAAGGGAATTTAAGATTTACAAATTACTTTCCTGATTCATCAAAGAAGAAAGGATGGAGAGGATGTAACATTTACTTTCCTCATTTGTATACGCTGCTCTGAAAAAGGATGGAGAAATATGAAATCCCAGTGAAGATTTATGACTCTTCGGTTCGATTATCGGGTTCCTTTTGTCCCGCGTTTTCATCTCCGGGTTCATCGGCTGTTTTCTCACTCTCACTGAACTTCAAACGTAGTGGCCGGTCCATCAATTCCTGCCAAAACGAAGAACGATGGAATGCATGACGACGTGTTCTCACTCAAGCTGATAAACAAAGAAACTTATGATGAAAAAAAAGTTTCATTAACAAAGTGCATAAACATTACAATTTAAGTCCTTACCGCAGTAGGTAAAAAAGCCATAGAGGACAAAATGCAATCCGACAAAGTCCTCTTATGGCCTTTTTACCTACTTAGTACTAAGTATCGGATTGCATTCTGTTATTTACACTAGTTTTAACAGTAAAAATAGATGAAATTGTTAAAAAAAAGAACCTGTTTGCTCTTTGATCTAACATACAATGACAATTTTGTCAATTTTTTAATTAACAAGACAGAATCCATTTTGACTCCTGACACTGAAGTCTCCATGCTAGTTTTACCTATATAGAACAAATTTGATTAGTACTTACCTTCCCATTGAGAGTAGAAATTGCAGCTTCAGCCTCTTCTTTTGTGGCAAATGAAACAAAGCCATACCCTGCAGACTGTCCTGATGGGGTACCGAATATAACTCTTGCCGAAACCGGGTTGAAGGTCGCGAAAAATTCTCGGAGATGACTCGACCGGACTTTCCAATTAAGATTTGATATGTAAACCTTATGGCGTGTTTCGCGAGAAGGAAATACAATCGGTTTAGATGAAGCTGGTGAAGGTCTCTTTAATCTCTTTGCAAACTCTACCTTTATAATTCTCCCTGAAACTTCCTGCACAAGAAATCATGAAGGTACATACAAATGGAAAGCAATTGCTTGATAAAAGTACCATAAAAGATCCTTTTTACTCAAAAAAATAGATAAATTAATCATTACACCTTAGATCATTTCTGTTAAAAAATTTCATCTATTTCTACCGTTAAATACTGATGTGGTTCATGAAATAACCGAACAGTTACACATGACATGCCATATATACCTTAAGTTAATGTATAGAGACCGATTTTTAATAGTAAAAATGAATAAAATTTTAACAAAAGAACCAATTTGCTATTTTTCTTATTAAATGAGACAAAATGCAATTTAACTAATAGTATAAAGATCTTGATCGTACTTTTATCATAATTTCTTTTATTACATTTAAAAGAATATGAGCTAATTAGAGAATAATACACGTTTAAACATGTTTGAATCTACTACAACAACAATCTTAATCAAGTTAAAATTCAATCAGCCACGGGAAAATAATTGAATATCATAAAATTTATAAACCATTGACATAAATGAGACTTTCAAAAGACTATCACAAGACCAAAGAATGGCTATTAAATTCATTAGGTTCTGCTATTTTCGAAATCCAATACAACAAATATATTATCATATGTCTAATGTCATGTTAGCTTGTTATTTTCATATGTTACTAAAAAATTTGTTAATGGATTAAGGATTGTTATTTGCGTCAAAATTGAAATTTCAAAATTTGAAGGGTATTGGAACCTAGAATGGTCCAATCAAAGAATACAAACTAAATCTATAATTGTATGTATAGTACAACATTAGAAATTGAATTTAACAAAACAAATTTCACTGCTACTATTTGAGTCAAACTAAATTGACCAATTCAAAAACTACAATGACTAAAATTGATCAGTCTAACATGTAGAGACTAAAATTGAACAAATTAAAGTACAAGGACTAACAGTAGAAATTAAAAAAATAAAAACTTACGTGAGAATCAAGGTTATCTACAGCAGCTTGAGCTTCATCACCAGAAGCCATAGTTACAAAAGCAAAATTCCTACTTTTCCCATCTTTTTGCTTTATAATCTAAAAACAATACACAATTCCACGTAGCAAACAAAAGGAACCATATCATAAATCATCACAAATTTATATTTTTCTATAAAAAAAAATCACTATAAAGGTATATTTTTTGGGAAGGCACCTCAACATCTTTAACATTCCCATATTGGCCAAAGAGATGTTTGATATCATCAACAGTAAAAGCCCAAGGCAAATTCAAGACAAAGAGCTTTCTTTTCACATTTGGTTTCTGGGTTTTCTCTGTTTCAGCTTCAAAGCTTATTTCTTGCAGGGTAGAACAGAGTGTAAAGCTCAGATTTTTATGGGTGATGATTAATGGAGAGATTGAGAAACTGTGGGAAAACAGAGGGGTAGTAGACATTGATACATGGGAAGCTAGGGAACAGAGCTTTGTGGGTTTGGGACATGATAGGGTTTTAGGATACAATGGAAAGGAAAGTGCTGCCATTTTTTATGAGCTTGTCAGTTTCAGCAGCAAAGATTTCAACTTCGGGGAAAGATTCAAACTTTGGATGAGTGGATAAGAGATTTTATTTGGCAGATTTAACGATGTCATTTTCATTTTTTTTGTCAGATTTTTTTTTTCATTTTCATTTTTTTTTTCAGATTTTTAGAACATTTTTAGGCTTTTTTTATAAAGTTTTTTTTTATAAAATAACCTTAAAAAATTAATTAATTACTTAAATAATCTATTTTTTTAAAATAGGAAAATAACTCAAAATCTACAGTAAAAAAGTTGGTGAAGCCAAATTGTTTGGCGCCATTAACATGCCACGTCAGCAATTTACATTAAAAATTTAATTTTTTTGGTGGAGCCATGTAGAATGACGCTACTTGTATATTTATTAGGAAAATACTGTGATTTTTGAAAGTATAAGAGACTTAAGCAATTTTACCTTTTTCTGGTGGAGCCAAATAAATTGCTTAAGTTTCCTTTATATTTTCAAAAATCACAGTATTTCCTTAGTATTTATACAAGTGGCACTATTTGACATTGCTCTACCAAAAAAATTAATTTTTTAATGTAGATTGCTGATGTGGCATGTTGGTGGCACCAAACACTTTGGCTCCACCAACTTTTATTGTAGATTTTGGGTTATTTTCGTATTTTATCAAAAAATAAGTTATTTAAGTAATTAATTAATTTTTTGAAGGTTATTTTTATAAAAAGCTACATTTTTATGATGGAGGAACTGTATCGGAGCTGGGTTATGTTTTGTCCTTTTAACGGAAAATGTTGAAATTAGTCCGTGAATATTAGATAAAAGAGTAAAAAGTAAATTTATTTTATATTAAAAATTTTATTAATTTGTACTATTAAAAATTGACGTAACTTATGGAATAACTGGACAGTGCTATGTTTACCTTATACTAATATATAAGGACCAGTTTTTAACAGTAGAAATTAAAGGAATTCTTAACAAAATAACCAATTTGTTCTTTGATTAGATATATAAAAATTAATTTACCTAAGTAGAGGGGGCACAATCCAACCCAACTATAAAAAGTTAAAAAAATGGTCATCTAATTTTATCTTTTTTGGTTACTAATTAGCTAGCGTAGCAGCTTTTAAAATTGACATAATAGTAATTTAACTCTCAATGTTTATATATTATATCAATTTAGTCTTAATTCTAAAAAATCTAACTCTCAACATTTACACCTTGTGCAATTTAGTCCTTTTTACTTTTTTTTATTTACTTTTTGTAACCCTTTCACCTAAAAAAACTAAAAAAAATTATCAACTAAACTTGATTGAAAATAAAAAAAAATAGAAACACCCACAAATCCAAGATAACAATATGCATATTTTCTCATTCTTTTAAAATTAACTAATAATGTCATAAAGAAAAACAAAACTGCAAAAAGATCAAATTACAACAATGTGTAAATATTGAGGGTTAATTTTTTTATATCAAAATTAAATTAACATAATTTATAAATATTAAGAGTTAAAGTTACTATTGTATCAATTTTAAAACTGACTAGTGACTACTAGTGGAATTTATCATATTTTCTTTATTCACATGTAATGAGTGACATGTAATAAAAGCACATGTGTCATCTGTTTATTAGATACAAAAGTATTATACATTGTAGGAAGAAAAAAAATAACTTTATATATTTATATTTAATGAATTAACACAAATTCAATTGCAAAAGATAAGACCATCCACGTAAATTTGAGTCAGCCAAAAGTAAAAATTTGCTTTATTAATGAGATTAGTTCAGTATTTAATATAGAAAGTTAGAAACTTTTGCCACCATTTTAGCTTGAAGATAAAAAAAATTGATTTTATTTTCCTGTCAATATCCAAATTCCAAAGAACCCTAAAACAAATCAAATCTTTATTAAAATGGGAAGTAAAATCTTTTTCATTTTAGTACACTCTTCCATTTCTATAAATTCCCATCTCTTAAACAGTCTCATTTCATTGCCTTTCTCTTTCATTTTTTTTCTTATATTACCCTTTCATTTTTACCGTAAAAAATGGTGACTATTTGCATTGGCAAAGGTATTTTGTTTATTTTATTTTATTTTTCATTTTATTTTTCCATTATGATTATACATTTATATGGTTTTAATATCATTAATAATGTCATTTACTTGGTGTTTAGTTGATCAAGCAAAGGGGCAAAAGATTCAGCTCGATGCTAATGAATTGGTATCAAATGATGAATTTGCATTGCCTGAAAAGAATGCTTTTGGAAACTCATTTAGGTAATATATATACAGATGTATGTATGTGAAAGTTCATGATTCAATGCTATGGTTATGTGAAGAAGTAGGAGAAGTAAAAAAAAAATATGGGTGCAAAGGATTGGATTTGTGTTGAATTTCAGGTTTTGACTGGGAAGGAAGCAATGGAGATGTATGTATTTATGCATGTATGTATGTGTGTAATGGTTTTTTTGGTGTTTTTGAATATAGCTAATTCACAGTTTGTTGAAATGACTGACAGGGATTATGAAGCAGATAATGGGAGAAAAGACATTGTTGAGCAACACTACGAATCAAGTCATATTAACCAGACATATGGTTTTGTAAGTGAAAATGTGTGTATATATGCAAATAAGTTGACATATTAACATATTTTAATTCCATAATAAAATGTATAGGTGAAGCAAATGAGGGAAGAATATATGAAGCTTGATAAAGCTGAAATGGGGATATGGGAATGTTGTGAACTACTCAATGAAGTTGTTGATGCTAGTGATCCTGATTTAGATGAACCGCAAATTCAACATTTGTTGCAAAGTGCTGAAGCAATTAGAAAAGATTATCCTAATGAAGATTGGTTACATTTGACTGCTCTTATTCATGGTAAAATAATACAAAAATCTTATAAAAATCTTTATTTTCAGTAAAAATATCATGAAAGCCCTTATATTAAGAGTTAGATTGTAGATTGCATTTTCTTATTTCTGTTCAGAAAACGGCAAATTCAATTTTATAGCAGGAGCCTTCGTGATATTTTTACTTTCATTTTGCCATAATAAAAAAGTATGATAATTTTACTTTTACAGATCTTGGAAAAATCTTGGTTCTTCCAAAATTTGGAGGGCTGCCACAATGGGCTGTTGTTGGTAAGTGGTAGTAAAAAAAAAGATCTTATATTGCTTTGATGTAAGTGTTTCATCAACAAAACTAGCTTGAATATAACAGGTGATACATTCCCTGTGGGATGTGCATTTGATGAGAGCAATGTTCATCACAAGGTTCTTTTTTTTCTTTTTTGATAAATTTAATCATTTTTTTCATTAAAAAAAGCTATGAGTTTGTGTAAATTGACATACCATTTTTGTTTGTAGTATTTTAAGGAAAACCCTGATTTCAACAATCCAAAGTATAATACCAGAAATGGAGTTTACATTGAAGGTTGTGGACTAGACAATGTTCTTATGTCATGGGGGCATGATGATTATATGTACATGGTATATATAAATATACATTTTGACTCCATTAATATAGATCCTTCTAAGCTAAAGTACTCAATTGTTTCTTGCAATAAAAGTTTTAGTCATAATGCTATAATGCAGGTTGCCAAGGAGAATGGAACCACATTGCCTTCTGCCGGATTGTTCATTGTCCGATACCATTCGTTCTATCGTAAGCATTTTTCCGATATCGATGCTGTTTTGTCTCCAAGTATCATAATCCATTTTACTTAATTTCAACATATTAACTGCAGCATTGCATAAGTATGGAGCTTATTCTCAGTTCATGAATGAAGAGGATAAAGAGAACTTCAAATGGCTTAAAGTATTCAAGTAAAGTGTGTTTTGTTTTTTACTCAAATTTACTATACTATTAATTTATTCGGAATTCGGGTTTGAATCTTCTGGACTATATTGTTAGGAGCAGGGGTGGCCCTAAATTAGGAAATTATCACTTTCGTCTATTTAAATTTTATAAAATTATAAGTTAGTGGATAGTTAAATTGCATTTAAACCTCAAAAATGATATAATTTTAATTTAATCTTTTAAAAATTAAAAAGATATAAACTTATACAATGATAAATTTACATTTTAGCTCTCGTAAAAATACAAAAGTCAATTCCCCTAAAGGGGGCAGGCAGTGGCCTTCTCCCCTCAAAAATGGTTAAAGTGTCTTTTAGTCCCTTTGAAATTTATGACATTACAAGTTAGTATAATAGTAAAATTATACTTTGACCCTAAAATTTATATCTTGCCCTCCAGGTAATTTTTAGTTTCGCTCCTGCCATGATAAATCTGACTTGGATTGACTTTTTCATGAAATTATGACAGCAAATATGACCTTTATAGTAAAAGCAAAGTCTTGGTTGATGTTGAGAAGGTGAAGCCATATTATGAATCCCTCATTGCAAAAGTAAGCTCTTTTTTACTCCAATTTTCCCATTTTTTCCCCTTTAATCAATGATAAACTCTAAAGTTTTCATACTTGATTAAATGCAGTATTTTCCAGCAAAGCTGAAATGGTGAAAAGCTTCGAAGGCTCAAAACACAGCTGATATATTTATGAGGATCTTAATGCCATTTTCTTTTTCTTTTTTTTATATTTTTAGTATGAATAAAGGACTTGTTTTGTTAATTAGTAATAAAGATCCTTGAATTATTATTGTCAAATTTGCTTGTGGGTTTGTTTAATTTGTCTTAATCAAATCAATGTTAAGACCAAATCATTTCTAATTATGGGGAAGATCATTGCATGATGTGATCTTCTATATGATGCAACAAGGCATATAAGCATGTGCATGAAATTTAGTTGATTAAGAAAGCATTGGTAAGTAACCAAAGTTGAAATACAGAAGCAAAGCCCAAAAGGTAGTGCAAAATTAAAAAATAAATCTAATTACGTCTTTAAACTATCGATGTTATATTAATAAAGTCCTTTCATTATTAAAATCATTAATTTAATAGTTAAATGAAACATCAAATCTTATGTGATATAATTTAAAAGGAGAATTTAAAGAAAAGTAAAAATTTACGGCATTCATTTTTTTCTTTAAAATTTTGATTTTAAATTATGTTACATGAGATATGACGTCTAATTTGACGGTTAAATTGACGATTTTAGTAATGGAATGACTTTATTGATACAACCTTGATAGTTTGGGGATATCTAGTATAATTAATTCTTTTATAAATTATAAGAACAAAATTAAATATTTAAACTAGTTTAAATCCAATTCTAACTGTCTTTTATTTAGATTAACTAATGTTTCATCAGTTTCATAGCACCGATTGGACTGATTGGATCATCAATTCTCGGTTTAATTGGCCGATCCAATTTTGTGGTTTTCTTGGGATTCTTTTCTTTTCCCTTTTCAAAACATGGTACTAAAAAATGATTATAAAGAACCTAAAAAGAAGTCCTTTAAAATTTGTTATAAATTACTTTGCTTTAGTA
Source organism: Gossypium stocksii (assembly GCA_020496765.1). NCBI lineage: Eukaryota > Viridiplantae > Streptophyta > Magnoliopsida > Malvales > Malvaceae > Gossypium > Gossypium stocksii. Next base: position 83,419,924 of record CM035625.1, on the reverse strand, counting down.
CCTTTCTTGGATCCAAAGCAAAGAACAAAAACTTGTGGGGATTACATAACAAAACCTCTATCTTATACCCCCTTTGGCAAATTCCATTTTCATTATTTGATCCCAAAACGATATCCCCCCCCCCCTTCACCAAAGGCAAAAAAATGGCATTGAGCAACAATTTGATAGGTGCAATCAACTTTGTTGCTATGTTGCTCTCGATCCCGATCCTCGGTGCCGGAATCTGGCTTTCGAATCAACCGGCCGACTCTTGTCTTAAAATTTTGCTATGGCCTGTAATAACATTAGGTGTCTTAATCTTGGTTATGGCACTAGCAGGTTTTGTAGGAGCATTTTGGCGTATCCCATGGTTACTTATGGCTTACCTTGTTGGCATGCTAGTGCTTATCATATTGCTTGCATGTTTGGTTATTTTCATGTATATGGTCACCATTAGAGGATCAGGTCACATTGTTCCTAATAGGGCATATTTGGAATATCATTTGGAAGATTTTTCAATATGGCTTCAAAGGAGAGTACGAGGTTCTTACAAGTGGGAAAGGATTGAAACATGTTTGAGTTCAACACAGATTTGTCCTGATTTGAACCAAACTTATACAATGGCTATGGATTTCTTTAGGGCTTATTTGACCCCCATTGAGGTAAATCCTCCACTTTATCTGCTCATTCTGAATTGCAGGATTTATTTTGAAAAGGGTTAATTTCATAAAAGATCCTCAAACTTAAAAATATTTTAATTAGATCCTCAAAGTATCAAATATTATATCAACCATGTCATTTCTGTTAGCATAGTTGTCAATTTAGGTGTTTAATGGCAGTCTCGGATTGTCATGGATCATTAATAAAATTAAAAGAACGTAGGGGTGAATTTGGTTCAATTTGGTTGGGTTCTTGGTTTTGGAATTTTAGACTTATTTTAATAAAATGAGTTTTATTTTTGCTTTTTGGATATTATTTGATAAAATTTCGTATTTTTCATAAATATTTTCAAAAATATTTTTTCAACTAAATAAAAAATATCAATAACTCTTATATAATTGTTCTATTATAATTCAGTTCAATTGATTCAACCGACCAATCTGATCCCACTTAAATAACACTAATTAATCATATACTTCCCAGTGTATTCTCTTACCTTTCTATCTTTATGTTCTTAATGTTGTTTTACAGTCAGGATGTTGTAAGCCACCAACAGAGTGTGGATACACATTTGTGAACCCAACAAATTGGATCAGTCCCATTAACAACATTGCTGACCCTGATTGCATTCAATGGATCAATGACCAAACAAAGCTCTGTTATAGCTGTAATTCTTGCAAGGCAGGATTGCTAGCAAGTTTGAAACAAGAATGGAGAAGGGCCGACATAATATTGCTTGTAACTCTTATTGCTTTGATATGTGTGTATCTAGTAGGGTGTTGTGCCTTTAGGAATGCCCAAACTGAGGACATATTTAGAAAATACCGACAAGGTTACTCGTAAGCCGGTAACTCTGTGGAGTTTAGTCTTTATAATATCCGCATGTTCCGGGATTTAGTATTTATAATTTTATTTAACCATTTTTAGTTTTTATATATATTTTTTAAAATTTCAATATTGATTTAAATTATAGTTGTTAAATTTGTGAAGTTAAATCATATTATTCTTAAAATTTTATACGGAAAACATATTATTTCATATGTGATGTCATGTTAGTTTATTATTTTCACGTAATGCTCAAAAAAGAAGTATATCATTTTAGTGAAGGGTAATCGATTAGTAATCACCCAACTATTATTTTTTTCTTTTTTGATCAACTAACTATGAAAAGTTATAAAATGGTCACCTATCTATTCAAATTTGTCTTTTTAACCACTCAACTATTTTGGATTTTTGAGTGTTTCTATTTTTACGTCAGTCAACTGTTTATCAAAAAAGATAAAATTGAATAGCTAGGTGACAAAAAAAATATTTACTAATAATTGGGTAACCAGAAAAGAAAAAACTATAATTGAGTGACTACTGATATAATTTACTCTTTAATTAATGGATTCAACTATTATGATTTGAATAAGGACTGCAATTTTAAAATAAAAAAATGTGTAAGCACTAAAATGATGAAATTGAAAAATAAAAACAAAATCCATACTCAGTTCAGCAACTATAAGCCCAAAACTGTAGAACTAGATTGAACTATTTTTATTTGATATACTTAATTGGATTCAAAATCAGGCAAAAATCTATGGCCTGGCGTCCAGACAGGACCAAAATATGTCTTTCATTTCTTCGACTTGCAAAAGGAAAAGTACAATTAGTTGAGTGTTATGAACATATTTTTGGATAAGATATTGCCTGCTTTACATGGATAATAGCAATACTTATTTCTATTTTTTGTTATCTTTGTCCGAAACCAAGGAAACAATAAGAATTCCCATCACTAGAGATATAAATTATTAACTAAATTTGATTATTCAATTTGAATTCGAATTCGGATTCGAATTCAAATTCAATTCAATTAAATTAATAAATAAATAAACAATTTGAATTCATTTAAATTAGAGTTGCTTAAAACTGGCTTAAAATTAAAACAATTCAAATCTCACTTGAACCATAAATTATCCCTGACCAAGTAACCAAAGATTGCTTTGGCCTTCAATGTGGTAAAATTGTCCTTTTAGTCCTTTAAAATTTTATGCAATTACAAATTAACATAATGGTAACTTTCTTTTGACTTCTCTTGAACAATATTCTAGATTCGCCCTTGGAAGTAACTTGGATTGACATGAATTTGAAATGATTAAAATTCAAAATAACCCGAACACGTAATGACTTGAGTAAAAAGAACCGAACCCTAAATCTTAAGCTAAAAACAACCCGGACATGCCCCCCAAAAAAAGAAAAATCCCCCTTTAATCCCTTGAGTATTTGTAATGTTTTAAATTAATTTAATGGTAAAATTATATTTTGGCTCTTCTTAAAATTTAAAATTAAATCATGCTCTCTCCAAAAATAAAAAAATTATAATTTAATCCATTATAAAATTTTACATTAATATAATAACAAAATTATATTTTTAACTCACTAAAAATTTCATAATTCAAATTCAAGCCCTCTAAAAAAAATTTTAACTCTACCCTTCAACCTAAACTTAAAATGAATTGTGACTAATTCTCGTAATAAAAATGTCAGTGATGTCAAGTCAACCAAAATAGACACAATTACAAGAGGCATTGACTGGTCCAAATTTTTAAGTCAATCGCCAAAAGCCGAGGCTTTCGTCGTATGTACTTGGCCACAACTTGCAGTCTACACTTAAGTTTGTGGTGGTGGGTGGGTAGGTTTGCAAGGACTGGACTGTGTGTGTGGGTCACTAAATGGGACTCAAATTTCAAACCTTTCTTTAATGTAAAACAATGGTAACAAGCTACTTGACTTTTCGTCCTTCAATTTCCGCTCACAGGCTTAAATTGAACACAAATGAGGGTACCAAGATATTTTTTTGGTCAATATGGCTCATCCTATGCATGTCTAGAAATTAAGGTTTAATATATGTTTTTGTTCTTGTATTATAGTTTTTCTCACTTTAATCCTTTTATTATTGCCCATGTGTTCTCATTTGATTGGTTTAAATGGTCAAGGGACTAACGTGATGGATGGATGGAATGAAAGTAGAAGTCAAAGTGACGGAAAAATATAATAAAATGGTTAAAGTGAAAAATTCATTATAATACAGTAGCTAAAACAAGTATTAAGCCAGAAATTTAAAATAAAACGCAAATGTTAACTAGTGGATTGGATTGATTTTAGATCGGATAAATTTAAGTTGAGTTGATTTGAATTTTAAAATATTTGATGAACGCCTTGTATAGTGCCCCGAATCACATATCAATACATACAATATTAAAGTTAATTAATTTCTTTAAAGTGTTTGCCCATAATTATACATTTAGGGTTTAAAATTTATGGTTAATGAACTCGGTATTAATTAATAAAACCATTGTTAAATTAACTAGCTAGAAGCTTTACTAAATCTTATTAAATGAATTATAGGTTGAATTGTAAAGGATTTGTATTCGAGTCTTTAGTTCACACTTATCCCGAATATCTTTATTTTTTAATAAAAAAATTTATATGCTAGTTTCGACTTAAAAAAAACTAATTATATAATAAAGTCATCAGTTTTGGTTCTTCTATTAAGCTTAAATTTGTGATTTAATTGGTCCATAAGTTTTAATTGATTTAATTAAAATTTTGATGTGAATTTTTTTAATAAGTATCTATTTTAACTTATCATATTGTTCGGTTTTTTATTTTATTTAAGGCAGAAGATGTGTTTTTAATGATATTAATGTTAGCATTTAAATTAAAAAATAACTATTATTGTTAACTAAATTAACTAATGACATTATAAAATTATAGGGATCAGATTATACAAAATTAAAATATTGAGATTATTTCTCAAATTTAAACATTATAAAGAGACCAAAACTAATAGTTGACCATTTTTATTCAATTGATTTTTTATAGCCCCATGGGGAATGATGTCAAAGCTTTTGTAATTCAAAACAATGATGGTTAAGGAGAATAATTAGTTCATTAATGGAATCAATAGTCTAGTTGACTTTGCTTCCTACAATTTTCATGGTTGCTGTCTTAAAACACCAATAAGGGATACCAAGTTTCCATGCCCCAAAGTTGAAAAAGACACAGCACTATGGTAATAAATTCAGACAACATACATACTTTTTTGGGTTAGAGAGATTTGACTTATCCTAATCCTTGTAATAGTCAAAGGCTCATGCTAAAACACTTGGTGTGACATGTACCATCGTCTTTAGGAAATCTTGTGGTCAAATTTTGGTTTTTTTTACACTTTAGTATGTTAATTCGGGAATTGATTTTTATGTTTTAATTTATTATGATTTTATCCTTTTAGACTATTTTTAATGTTATTGTTGGATTATGTACGTTCATAATCATAAAAAGATTAGATTAATTTAAAAGTGATCTAATAAGGTTAAAGTTAGATTTTTTGAGTAGAATCTTACGGTCCATAGAGACTAATTTTTTCGGGATTTCTAATTACTTCTCTCAATAATAGCGTCTCTAAAATTTAAATATAAATCTTTCTATTGAGAATACAATGTGGTTTATTAATTATATAATAAATTAAGGGCTTGTATGTGTGTACTATAGTTACTAACTTTTTAAATTTACGATGGATTAAATAGAATTTGGCTTGAGGATTAAATTTTTTTCTAAAAAAATCAATTAATATATCCAATTAAGTCCTCAAGCTTGAAAATATCAATACGTAGAATATAATTACATTTAATTACATACTAGTCACTTAATCTTGACAAAAACACATTAGCTATATAATTATGCAATACATAGGCCATATTTTAACGTACCACATGCACAACATCTTCACGGATTTTCTTTCTCTTTTGGTAAGATTCCATGCCTAAATAAACGGATTATTTATATGTTGAAAAAAAAAAAGTTAATCATTATTGTATTTAACATTAAATATTCTAAAGACAGGTTTGCTACTAAAAGTATTATGAAAACTTTTGTATTATGATTCAAATTAGATTTTTCTTCTTTTATTAAAAAATTGGATAAATTAGTTCCTATATATTAGATTAAAGAGTAAATTGGTTATTCTGTTAAAATTTCCATCCATTTTTATTGTTAAAAATTGGTCATTGTACATTAACATCATATACATGTGACACATCGTGTAGCTTTTTGGTTATTTCGCCACCCACACTAGTTTTTAACGATATAAATGAATGAAATTTTTAATAAAAAGGAACCATTTGCTCTTTGAACTTGTTTTCTCATTTTTTGAGTAAAGGGAAAAAATGCAACCTAACTTCTAGTACAGGGACCTCCTTAGTACTTTTACCAGCGTTTGGTTCATAAAATATTATTTTTGTTAATAGGATTATTGAAATGTGGATTATTTAGCACATTATTGGGCATGTTAGATTGTCATATTTGATTGATTTAGATATTAGATTTTATTATTTAATTGATAGAATATAAGGTTACTTAAATCACATCTACTAATTTAATCTCATAAAATTTGCTGCTTCTTTTTTTATTGATTACTACATAAAAGCTGAAAGTTTTACTAATTTTTTTTTCATCTAATAAATTATTTCATATCACATTTCTTAAATAAATAAATGGGAATTAGGGAGGAGATATAAGCAACTAGAATTTCCCTTTTAATCAAAGTGATAGGAGAAAGAAAGACGGATTTTTTTAATAAAATATGTTATTTGTTATGATTTAAGGATAAATTTGACGAAATTGATAAAAAAAAGAATGGTCAAATTGTTATAAAAGTAATATCTAATTATTTGTTATTATTTCTTACCATATATAGTCTTGCTTTTGCAAATTATTGTGAGGGTGATTTTGTCACTATCCTATCTAGTTTGGCGGATGCTCGATTTTTTGTTGATTTTTGCTCGCTGTTTTAGACCATCCGAGATTGATTTCCTTATCGTATTAAGTATTGCAATCACTCCAGATATGTCGTACTTGAATTGTGACAGAGCCAATTGTCAACATGCCATAATGGTTTATTGATACTGAGGCTGAAGCCTTTGTTGTGTTGATGGAGTTTGTCCTTCACTGCCTACGACGGGTGTTGTTGTTCCCCCTCCCTCAATGTATGATCCCATTCATGGAATAAATTAATAAATTTCTCTTAAACAAACATATTACTTGAACAATATATCAAAGAATCAAAGAATTTGATTAATTAATTATTGTTTCATTTTATAAAATAAACTAAAATTATTAAAAATGGGATAAATGTGGTATTAAAACTACCTTTATATTTTAAAATTTTAACACTATTAAAAATATAAAATTACTAACTCAAAGTAACTATTTAAAGTCAAACATAAAAATCCTATACTTGAATCAAATGCTACCTCGAAAAATAGTTTCTTAGTAAAACAAATGATGAAATAAACTAGTTACGAGCTTTTTCAGAATACTATTAAATCAACACACCGGTTTTGACTTCAGACAAACATATTTAAGTCAGGGTTGACTTTTTTTGTTCATGTCTGAAACGTGTATCAATTGTTGTAGCCAACTCCAAACTAACAAAAGGTAATATCTTCATTAAGGGTCAAAACAATAATAATAATTTACCAAAATAATAATAATAATAATAATAATAATAATAATAATAATAATATCTTATTCTTTTTTTCTATTGAATTCACATTTGTCTCCCCATTCGATGTCAAAGTGAAAAATAATTAACATTGATTAAAAAGAAAATAATTTAATTTTAATTTCTAATCTTTAATTTGAATTTAAATCGTATTAATTACATTATTATTAGAATTTTACCTTCCTTTTATAATTCACTAAAAGTAAATAAATAATAACTAAAACTTTTGGACATAGAATTTGACTCAGTTGATTTAAACCCATTTCTCTACTATGATTTTCTTTGTACTCCAACAGTGAAAACATTAATTGGCATTCAAATAAAAATTCACTATTAATCTTTGTGCTTCACCACAAACATGTTAATTCAAAAAGTGATATTGATTTTGGATTGAATCAATTTAAATCGAATTAATTTATGGTACAGTAGCGAATCTTGGCACTTGAGGCTCAAGTTTTTTTTTTTTAAGTTTTAGGATTTAATAAGAATTTTTTAAAAATTTTAGTAGGTCTAATTAAAACTTTCAAAAGTTTTAGAGGTTTAATGAGAATTTACAGAAATTTTTTAGGGATCTAATTAAATTTTCTTAAAAAATTGAAAAACTTAACAAGAACTTTGAAAATTTTTGAGAACCTTATTAAATTTTTTATGGATCTAGTGAAAATTTTCAAAACATTGGGGGGATGCAACTCAGCTTGTAATGACTCAAAAATTTACAGGCATTGGAAAAGTATATTGTCAGGTCTCCGTTTACATAAAACGGACTCATAAATATTTATTAAAAATATTTAGGAAATTAGTTGTGAGTTTGATTAGGTTTTGAATAAGTGAATTTGTATTAATTAGGAGTAAGTAGAAATAAGGACTAGATTGAATATAGTATAAAGGTTGAATTATAGAATATAGAAAAGTCAAGGGATTGAATTAGTAATTAAGCCAAAATTAAGACAATTGTATGGTAAAATTAATATACATGTGTAATAAGTATATACATACATTTGTAATACATATATACATTTTCTTATAATTTAAGTAAAAGATATTTTATATTATAATTATAATTATTAACTAAATAAATCATAAAACAAAACAAAAAGAAAAAGAAAGAACATAAACAGAAACGAAAAAGGAGAGAAAACGAAAGGAGAAAAAGGAAAGGAAAAATTAGGGTTTCAAGGTTTAAAGTTTAATTGGTAAGTCAATTTAGTCCCTTTTCTTGTAATTTTTGAGTTTTTGGAATCTTAGAACAAAGTATTATTGGATTTGTGTTGAAATTTTGCAAGATAGTAGATTTTTTTAGACATAGTTCATGTTGAATTAATTGATAAATTAGGGGTTAAATTGATTGAATTTCAAGTTAGAAGTTAGTAAAGGATTGAATTGTAAAATAAAACATAAGTTTTGAATAGTAGGGACTAAATTGAAAGAATTTCGAAATTAGGAATTTATGGTGAAATTAAAGAGTTAAAATGAGTTTATAGAATAAATTAAATGAGAATATGGAGTTAGTTTGGGAAAATAAAATTAGTATTGGTTTAAGGATTAAATTGGGAACTTAGGTAAAATTTATGTATAAATAGTAATATTTAGAGAGAAATTTGTGTATTTATGATTTTAATTGTTTAACTACGTAGCTAACATCATGTCAGAGTCATCAACCAAGAAAGAAAATGAAAAGATTGACGAGGAATAAATCGAGGAAATTTCGGTTTGTATTACTATAATTCAAATCTAATATTTATTAATTGTTAAAAATTGATTATTACGCATGGTAAGTAAATGAAATAAGTATTGGATGTTGTGATATTGATATTGAAAGTGAAGTTGATTATTGAAATGCAAATTGATTGAAATTGAATTGAAAAAGTGTGTTGAATACCCTATTAACTAGTCGGGCTATGTAACACCCCCTAACCCTAAACCGTTGCCGGAACAGGGTTACGAGGTATTACAGGACATATCAGACAACTTACAAATAATTCGTAAATAAAATAATATTCATGGTATAATTTTAATTATTAAATTATATATTGGACTCTCAAAGCCTAAAATATGTATTAAATTTTGATCGAGACTTATTCGAGTAATCCGAAATATTTTTGTTTTTTTTTTTTATAAAATTTTGGCAGCATTTCTGCTTATTTTTACATAAAACCCCCTGCAATTTCAAATCGAAAATAAACCCATGCCAATGTTTACACATTAAACACTTCTAATCAAGCTCATAACATTGGTTCAATACTTTAATCAAATATCATAACAAATAAAGAAATAATTTATAACTTCATTCTTTATCGAATTTAGTACCAAATTTTACCATTTATATAACTAGTATTTCATTCATCATTCAAAACATTTTAACCATTATTTACAACTCAAAATCAAATAGCATAATTACATAACTCACATACTTCCACCTAGTACATGCCACTTAGTATAGAGGAAGAAATACATCACCAAAATTTTCGTGTTAGAGTCGGGATCGTTCTGGATGCTGGACCGGATCCGAAATTCTAATGACCTGCGCACGGAAACAACCGTACGCTGAGTATTTTATACTCAGTGGTATTACTATAAATCAAACTATTTAACATTAATAATTTATAAACATCAATCATAAGCTTGTAAATCATTTAAACTAATTATATATAATTGAATACCACTTCATAAATCTTTCACATACTGACTCAATTCATAATTTATCTTGTGCATTCTTTCTCCTATTTTCAATAGTGCCAGGACAATCAATCTCATTTTCAAATTTTCATTTCAATTGTTTACCCTATTAACAAGGCTCGGACTCTGACAGATACGCGGATTCCACCCAAACACACCAGAATATCCAACCCAAACATACCAAAATAATGAAATTCTCCGTAACACACCAGTACAATATAGCCTCCCAAACACACCAGTATATCATATCCTCCCAAACACACCAGTATATCATATCCTCTCAAACACACCAGTAAGGCATGAAATGCCTCTTCGGATAAACTGAAGCATATAATAACAGAATCATCTCCTCGGCCGAGCTACAAATCTCCTCATCACATCACAAATCCAATGGCATGCCATTTGTATCAAATCTAGTCCGACAAGTTAATAGGGTATTATTTTTACTTTTCCAATTTCACTTTCATTTCACAAAAATTTCCAATACTCAATCAATTCAACATCTATTACCTTAATTCATATATAAATAAATTTGTTCACATACTTATATTTAATTACAAATATAATACTTACCTTATCTTAATTATTCCATATCCATAAATTCAATATACATTTTAATAAATAGTTTGAGTTATAGTAATACAAACCCGGAATACGCGTTCACTCCTCGACGATCTTTTCTTTTCCTTTCGATGCCGATGCCTCTTTTTCCTTGTTAGCTACGAAAATAATAATAATAATTTATAATCATCAATATAACACAATTCAATTTAATTCATGAGCCTAAACATGCAAATTTAATCATTTTTAAGATATATATAATTTCACCGTTAAGCTGTCTATTTGAGTCACTGTTCCTAAATTATTTATATCTTGGACTACGAAACTCCAAATTAATATCCGTAAATTTTCATTGAAACTAGACTCATATATCTTCTCACTATAAAATTTTCAGAATTTTTGCTCTAGCCAATTAGTATAGTTTATTCATTAAAGTCTCCCCTGTTACTCCATTCGATAGTTCTGACCTCTCTCTACTAAAAATCAATTATCTCATTATACAGATATACAGAACTCGAATAAGGTTCATGTTTATTTATTTTGAAACTAGATTCATTAAGGAGTTCACACATATAAATTACACTCCATAATAATTTTCGTACAATTTTTAATGATTTTCCAAATTCAAAACAGAGTATTTCAAATTCATCCTAAACCAGTCTCACAAAATTTCAAATATCTCTTGATTCATAAATTCATTGCCTACATCGTTTCTACTATAAGAAACTAGACTCAATAAGCTTTAATTTCATATCTTATTCATCCTCTAATTCAATTCCTACAATTTTTGGTGATTTTTCAAAGTTAGGCTTCTGTTGCTATTCAAAACTGTTTCGTATAACTTATTTTATCATTTAATCCTAATTAAGTTTACTTACTTTCTTAACTTAATTCATACCCTTTTTCTACTCAATTCCTTGCTAAACTCACATTTAACTATCAAATTTTTATCATATTTTCATGATTTCGAATTTATTTCAATTTAATCCTTAAAACTCAAAACTTATACCTAAGTTTTCAATTCAATCCTTTATTCAACTCCAAATCAAAATTTCTATCGAGTAAACCCCAATTCCATCATTTTATTCAACATGAACTTTGTTTAAAAACCTAAGAACTTCCAAACTAACAACTTAATTTCATCAAAAACTTGTTTTAAGACTCCTAAAACATCAAAATTATGAGAAAAGGACTTGATTGAGCTTACCAATTAAACTCCAAGCTTCAAAAACCCTATTTTCCCCTTTTCTTTCTTTTTCTTCTTTTCTTTCCCCTGTTTCGTGAGCTTCTCTGTTCTTTTCTATCTTTCTTTTTCTTTTATTTCTTTTATTTATTTACCTTATTTCTTTTATTTAGTTTATTAATTAATGAATATAAAATATCTAATTATAACTAATTATATCTATACATTTGTATAAATACATATTATGACACATGTACAAAATTCTTGTACGTATTATGACACATGTACAAAATTCTTGCCATACACTTGTCTTCATTAATTTATTAAATAAATTATAATATTTAAATAATTAAATAATTAGATATTTACTTAATTAAAATCAAATAATTAAATAATTAAAATTACTTAAATTCTAAGTAAATACACACATAAAATACAATTGGACCAATAGTACACATACACATGTATTTATTTCTCTTTTTTACACATGTCACTTACTTTGGGTTAATTACCAACTTAATCCCTTAATAATTTTTCTATTCTATAATTAAACTTTTGCACTTTATTCAATTTAGTTTTATCTACTAATTGTTTCTAATTTAAACTAGTTTCACCTAATTAAAAACCTATTTAGACACACAACTAGAGTCATAATTATTCCTAATAATTATTTAAGGATTTAATTTACTAAGACGGAGGCCCGACAATACACTTTTCCGGTGCCCACGAATTTTGGGTCGTTACAGGCTAAGTTGGATATAGTTGGTGTAGCGACGTAAAATTTTTAGCTTTGGTCGCTAATTGAGGCAATTTATTGACAATTTGAAAACCGAATTTTGATTTTTATTAGAGTGGAAGTCACCACCGATCCTTTTTCTAGGTGTGATCGGACACCTATAAAATCTTTATTTTTACAAAAGGTTTTGTTTTTGATAAAAAGAAGGTCGAGTCTAGGTCTACGTGAAAATTCAGAGAAAAATGGGGTTCGGGAGTCAGTTACGCATGAGGAAGGTATTAGCACCCTCGTGACGCCCAAAATTAGTATCTTATTAAACACGCGTTGTCTTGATTTCAAAAATATGAGTTCAATTTAACGTTTAATTGCGATCCGGTTGAAAAGATGAGCATTTTTAAATTTTTTATTTTTTTAGAAAGACGTCTCGATTCCAACACGAGCCGACGCGATTCACCCAACATAGTGATGAAATCATCGACTTAGTCTTAAATCGGGACATTGCCTCGTGTGTTGAAATTAATTAAAAAGGAATAAGATTTGAAAAAATATAAAACAAATTGATATGAAGTAAAAAATAAATAAAAGATTAGAAATACATCAAGGCGAATAATGAATATGACATGATAAAAATAATGACAATATGTACGATATAAGACATAACAAGAATTAAACATGAAATAAAAACTATGAGCGTGCATACATACACATATGAACATAAAATAATGGAATATAAAGTGACAAAAACCTACATTAAAAAAAAAACAAATATTGTTTCCTATATACATGCGTACATGTATAAGGATATATACATAGCTGTATTATTCAAAAAATATATATATAATAACATTGAACATATATACATGGTGTCGAAAAATACGTACATAATATGTACATATATAATATAACGTGTAAAATATATATAAAATTTAGCATTGAAAAATTTACAACTAGTGATATGAAAAGTATGTGTGTAATATTTATAAAATAGATTATATACAATAGAGAGTTGAAAATGATATACATAATACAAAAATATAACGTTAAAAAGATATGTATACATAATATATACTAGAAATAATAATCACACATAAAAACAACTACTATTAATATACCCCAATATATATATACATGTATGCCAAAAATGTATATGTATAACGAGAATACTTAAAATTATATATAATAGTATTAGATGTACGTAATATATAAATATACATACATAATATATATGAAAAATATTTATGCACAATAGATAAAGACATAATTTATGTAAAAAAAAAAAGTATACACATAATGTAGTATGAAAAGTATGTATATAATATACATATTAGAAATAATAACGGTAACTATAATAATGTATTGATATAAATAATAAAAAGGGTAAGAAATGACAGTAATAATAAAACTATTAATAGTAATAATCATGAGAACAATAATATTAAAAATCAACTTAAATCTGAAAAAAAGACTAAATCCGAAATGAAAACAAAGTTTTGGGGTCGATTTATAATCAAAACATAAAGTGAGGACCTATTTGAACGCGCGCGCAGAGAACAGGGATTAAAAAGGAAATTACCCGCACCCTTTCAAAACGACGTCGTTCGAATTTAGGTCACTCAGCTCTCAAGGACTAAATTGAAACACAAAGCGAAACTACGGGGCTTAATTAAAAAAAGGACAGAGGACTCCATTACAACGCGCCACAAAAGCGGAGGGGCTTATTGTGCAAATAGCCCCCTACTCAAAAACGCCCGGATCCTCCCCGGGTCGGGTCACTCGCGCGGATCTAGCTCAAAACGACGCCGTTTTGGGGCCATGGGGAACGGCCTAAACGACGTCGTATAAGAGCGTCTATAAAAGGCTAAAAAAAAACCCTAAAATCATTTAGTTACCCGTTTAAAAAAAAAGAAAACAGAGAAGAAGGAGAGGATCTTAGGGTCTAGGGATTTCAGGTCACCGGACCACCGTGTCGGCCGTCAGTCGCCGGCAACGATGCCGCTGTTCACGATGGTCGGAGGAGACCAAAAGGTCCCCTTTTGACCGCTCTGTTCTCCCAAACTCGGATCTGGCCTCAGATCACCCCTAGGCACCCACGATTGAAAGAAAAACGAGAAAACTCTTCGGTTTTGAGGCTCAAACCGTCTCAAAGGTAAATCATTTTTTTTGTTTTTACTACTATTTTATGTATGTAATGGATGCAAAATCTGAAATCTGCTCGAGAATAGACTGGAAAAATGATACCTTTTAGCCTTTTTTTTTTGTATTCGAAATCTGTTCTTTTTGTTTTTTTTTCTTGTATTGAAAAACCGTGTTCTTCTTCTTTACAATCGGTTCATGGCTTTTTCTTTTATAGCCGAATACAAATGGTGTTTAAATCTATATTACTGTTTGGTCCTATTTGCTACTGTTGTTCCTCTGCCATTTTGATGCTTCTGTTTTCGTTCTGTTTGCAGGTCCGTCGAAGTCAACGAGCAAGGGAGGGGGCTTCATTTCGGTGCAAGTGTGGCAGAAAGATGCATCTCGGGATGAGGGTTCTTGGGACGAGGCGCAGGCTGCATGACCGAGGCTGGGTGCGGCGCACATAGGTGTGGCTAGAGTTTTGGTCTGTTTGTTTCAGATTCGGGTTGGGTTAGGGTTTAGTTATTGGGCTTGGGGTTTAGGTCTTGGTTTAATTTGTACTGGGCTAGTTAGTGGGTTAGGTTTAGGGGTTTAATTGTAAACAGGCTTGTAAACGGACATTAAGTTTTGGACTTTTAATTTTGGATTCTTTTTTTGGTTTATTTCTGTTTGGTTTAAAATGGATGCAAAATTGGGCTACAACAGTTGGCATGCCATAGGATTGGAAGTGTTCAGGGATACTTCGACCTCAAGTCAATGAGGCATTTTATGTGTCGTAATGCTTCGGTTAATTCCAATGAGGCACTATATGTGTCGTATTATTGCTTCGGATAATTCCAATGAGGTACTGAGTACCGTTTTACTTCGGCTAGGCCGACGATCCGTGTATTCGTCAAAGTTCGAGTCATGTTAATAGGGATAAATAAATGAATTGGCAAATTGAATGATTTGAGAAATTTTGTATTTGAATAAAATGAGACATTGGATTGAAATGTGAAAACAAAATGTATGAAACAAAGATTTCATAAAATGGATAAGGATATAATGGATTGAAATGCAATTGAAATGAAGAAAAACTAACTAAGCTAGTTAGAATTATGAAATTAAAAGGTGAATACATGAATGATTTATTGAGAGAAAACGGTTTTATGGTTGATTATACATGTTTAATATTTTATTTAAGTATTTGAATTATAGTAATACCACTGAGTATACATACTCAGCATACGGTTTGTTTCCGTGTGCAGGATAGTAGAATCAAAGTTCTGGTCTAGCATCCAAGTCAATCTCGAACTCAGCGAAGTGGTGATGTATAGTTCTTTTGACAAATGACATGTACCTAGGATAAGTATTTTTGTCATTTGGTAATGGGTTGTAAATTGATATATATATATATATATATATATATATCATATGAACTTGAATGGTTATATATATATGAGAAGTTAAATTATGGAAATGGTACATTTAGCACAAACCTTAAATTGGGTTGAATGTGTTAGATTTAGGTTGATTTGGATATTAAATATGAAATGATTGTGACTATAAGATGTATATGTATTTAGATTAAGGTTTCTGATAAAATTTAGATGTATTTGAACATATTTTAAGTTGATTGAAATATTAAATTTTGAGTGGCTTGTGGTTTAAGTGTTGTAGGGTTGGTTAGCTTGAGGTTTAAGGCTCATATAGAGTCCACACGGGCTGGTACACGGGCATGAGACCAGACTATGTAAAACACACGGCTAGCACATGGGAGTGTGAAATGGCCATGTGTCTCTTGCACCTTAAATTTGAGAAATAGGATGCCCAGGTTTAGACACATGGACAGAGGCATGGGCATGTGACTTGGCCATGTGATCATGGGTTATAAAGAAATGCAAGTCAGAGAGTTACAAGGGTAAGGGGCACGGGTGTGTGCTACCATACGGCCTGAGACATCGGCATGTCACTTGGCCGTGTGGCTCATACGGCCTGACCACACGGGTGTGTCACATAGACATACGGGCGTGTCCCTGACTCACATGGACGTGTGAGCCCTACACCTAGAAAAAAAATTTAGAATTTCATGAAAAATTTTTGAAGCACTCGAACAAGTCCCGATGGGTTTCTAACATATATTTTGGGCTTCGGTAGCCCATAAAAGGAACAATATGATTAATTTATAATATATTTGTTAATTATTTATATAATGTTTATGATTGATCGGAAATGATCGGTAATGCTCCGTAACCCTATTCCGGCGACAGCTTAGGGTTAGAAGGTGTTACATAGCTCGTTACAATCCACCATTGTTTAGACATTGACCATTAGAATTTAGAGTTTAAGGTTTAAGAATGAAGGGTTTAAAAATTGGCTAATTATTTGACAATTTGTGGAGTTTTGAGACTTGTGATTGAAAATATTGTAAGTGCCTTATTTGTTTATATAGTAAATATTTTTTGGGATACATCTCAAAATTATATATGAACTTTAAATCAATGTGCAATTTGATATATGAACTTTGATTTGGTACAATCATACACATGAAACTCTGATTGTGGTTCAAATGTATACATGAAACTTTAATTTTGATTCAATCATACACATTTAAAGAAATAAATACATCGATTTATTTATATATTGGATAAATATAATTATTTTTTTATGCAATATATAAGATATACAAAATGTTATTACATCAATAATTGTGTTAATAATTTGTGAGAATTAAATCAAATCAAAATTTCATGTATAAAAATATACAAAATCAAAGTTCATGTAGAAAATTACATCTTAGACCAAAGTTCATGTATAATTTTTAAATTTATCTTTTTTTTTTTTTACTATACTCTATAAAATAAATTACCTCTCAACATGTTTATAAAGTTTAAAAAACTCCTTGAATATTGCATCAATATTCTTTTAAAAATCGAATTAAGATTTAAAATAATAACTCAACAAATCGAATTTTTAAATTTGAATTTATATGGACAACTTTACGTAAGCATAGGGGGATAATTTTATGAGGGATGGCTCATGAAGCCTATTGTTGGCCACCTTAAACCCTATCCAATAATAATATCACAAAATATGCTTCAACAAAAACCAAAAGCCAATCAAATCCAAATAATAAAACACATTGGACAGTTCATCAAATTCATATAAAAATCGAAAGCAATTTTCATTTAGAAGGGAGAGGTCCTTCCAAGATGGGTTCCATGATAAATGATTGCAAAAATGTGACCCCCAATCATTGACCATATGGGGTATTGATGTGGGATTGCATCACAATTTTTTTTTTTAAAAAAAACACTGGCATTTCAGAAAAAGGACCTAACACTAGTATGCCTAACTAAGCACAATCGTTCTTATCCACTCAATGAACATCTTCTTTGCTTTTCACCATGATAATAATAATTTTTTTTTCTCCAAAACAAAGATAAAATTTGTGTTGGTTTAAGTTGATTAAATGTGTGTCGAGGGAGATGGGTGAAGGTGTGATTTTGTAAGAGAGAAATCCGTTTTAATGTCTCCAGATGGATTTTTATATCGAAAGTTTAAGTGTCACGTAAAAACATCCTATTAGTAGACAACTCATTTTATAACATGACCTTGTAGGATATTGATGTGATATTATAGATTGAGTTAGTTATGAATGATAGTTGTCTTGTCAATACAAAGTCTTTAACACTGGCAATGGATGAATAGTATAGGAAATGGAGATACGTCACTCGACAGAGGTGGTATAACAAATCTAGAACTCATTCTCTTTTGTAATGTAACCGGAAAAATTTTATATATGAAATTAAGATCTAGAAACAATTTGAGGATCCTCATTTAGGTAATTACTTAGTATAAGAGGTTAAGCCAAAATAATTTGTTATTAAGTTGTATTTCAATTTTTTTAAAATAAGATATGTGTCAAAATCTTAATTCCGTTTGTGGAGTTAAAAAGTTTTATCCTGTAAATATATCAAATAATAATTTTATATGAATTAAATTTTTATTATTAAAAAATCAATAATATTAATAAAAATAAATAATATAATTAAAGTAAGAGTAGAACTATTTTATTTTACAAAAGAAAAATAGAATATAAATATATTGATTTTTTTTATAATTATAATTTGAACTCAAGTAAAGATGAAAACCCAACAGGCATAATTTGGGTTGTTAAATATATTGATTTAATTTAATAAAAACGATAAAAGAGATAAAACTAATGAAATTAAGGGGATTTAAACTAAAATATTTCCAAATTTATCATTTTTATATACTTAATATAGAGAATAAAATCAAATTTTAAAAATTTTGGGGATGGGTATCTCTGCCATTTTAGAAGTAGATAAAATTTAGACATTTGAAATATATGGTGCCAAAGGAAAATCACAAACATTTGTCAATAAAGATACAAAGTAATCTAAATCCCATGTGATGACATGATGGTTAGCGTGTTCACAGCTTCAAGTATGGTCTGAGTTCTAGTTGCGCTAATCGTATTTATTATTCGAGATTTACCCTGTTCTTATATTTCACCAAAAAAATACAAAGTAATCCATGTTAATATCCACAGTAAGTTGAACAACACTAAAATATGAATAGAATGATTTTTGTATATCATGTTTAATCAATACGGTAATAGTATTTATAAAGTGTATGAGAAATTGCCGCTAACAATTTAACAACATAATTGCTTTGTATAACAGAGTAACAACTAACAACTAATAGACTAATAGAGTCTTTATCTATACTCTAACATTCACTCATCTTCTCGGCAGGCAAAATTCGAAGAAGACTGCAAAATCGAGTAAATGATGAAACAGACAAAGGCTTGATAAGAATGTCGGCAACCAGATCACAAGCAGGTACCTCACCAACAACAACAAAACCATCAGCTACTTTCTCGCGGACAAAGAACAGGTCAAGCTCAACATGTTTGAACTTAGAATGTACGACGGGATTAACACAAATTGCCACGGCACTAGAATTGTTACACCAAATAGTAGGTGGATCGTTCAAGTGACATTGTAATTCTTTTAGCAACGAGACTAACCAAGTAACATCACTGGTAGCCACAGTGAGACTTCGATATTTTGCTTCAGCTGTAGATCGCAAAACAACTTATTGTTTCTTTAAACACCAAAAGATGGGTGTGGGGCCAAAATACACGCAGTAGCACATTGTAGATCGACGATCATCAAAATCCAGCCCCCAATTGGCATTGGCATAACTGACTAAAGAAAGCCTGTCAGATGGATGAAAAACGATCCCATAATCAAGAATACCACATAAATATTGCAAGATTTATTTTAATGCAACCAAATATACAGTTGTAGGCGCATGCATGAACTGACATATACGATTTACCGCGTATGCAATATCAAGTCGAGTCAGGACCACATACTATAATACACCTATTAGACTCATGTATTTAGTAGGACCACTAAGACGATCCCTATCATCTTTAAATAGGGTAGACGAGCTGACCATTGGAGTGAGAACATCTTTACATTAGTCATGGAACTCCAGTCTAGCAGATCGCGGATGTACTTTTGTTGGCACAGGTGAAGACACTTAGTGGACGAACAAGTAACCTCAATCCCTAGAAAATAATGAAAATCACCCATGTCTTTAAGAGAAAACTCATTATTCAACTATTGAACAAAAATACTTATATAGTTAGGTATACTCCCAATAATGATAATATCATCCAAATAAACGAGAACATAAAGAGTAGAGTCAGGCAAAACCCGAACAAATAGAGATGCACAGACTTAGATAGGAGAAAACTAACAGAATTGAGAAAACATTTCAATGTATCAAACCAGGTATGCGAAGCCTGACGTAGCCCATGCAGAGCATTCTTCAGATGACATACCAAAGATTCGCTAGTCAAACCATACTGAACATATCTTGGAGGTTGCTGCATGAATACTTTATCAGCAAGATTGCCATTTAAAAATGCATTATTCATATCGGCCTAACAGAGCTGCCAACCATTGGAAATACCAACAGACAATATGATTCAAATAGTAGCAGATTTTACTACTAGACTAAATGTTTCCTTGAAATCACACCCAAGTACCTGAGAATAAACTTTCGCCACTAATCGAGCCTTACGACGAGCAACAGTCCCATCAAGATTTTTCTTTACTTTGAAAAGTTATTTACAACCGATAACCTTTTGGTAACGACACAAGTTCTCAAGTGGAATTATTGATCAGGGCATTATACTCAGCTTGTGCTGCAGCACACCACTCCGTAGTAGAAAGGGCTTCCTCAATCGTGTGTAGTTTTACAGCTTCAACAGGCATAGCCTTGGGCTTAAAAATACCGACATTAGACCGAGTAACCATTAGATGAGTATTTGTCATAGGCAAAGGAGACAACGAAATATTAGAAGTAATTGTGGCTAGACCGGGAAAATTATCTCTGGTGGGTAAGGAAGAGGGATGACGTGGCTCGAGGTCAGAGCCTAAAATAGCCTGTGGAACTTCTGAGGCAAAAGGCGTGGGATAGAAGCTAAGAGCAAGAGATGATGATTCAATGGGTTGAGTGGACGAGGACTCCGTGAGCCAATAAGGGAGAGACTAAACAATAGGAACATATGTTGAGATACACAAACTGAACTGATACATGGAACTCTTAGCAGATGTAATGAATAGAAATCATAGTTTATCAAACACAACATGATGAGAAATGACTATCTTACCATCCGGTGTGAGACATTAATAACTTTTATGTTGATAATTATACCTAAAAAACATACAAGGCTAAAAACGAAAATCTAACTTGTGACACAGAAAAAGACGCAGATACGAAAAATACAAATACCCAAATACTCATAAATGATCATATGCAGGGTCTTATTTATGAAAAACCTTGTATGGAGACTGGCCCTTCAAAACTGAGGTAGGAAGATGATTAATGAGATGAATAGCACAACAAAATGCATAGCCCCAATAATCTATAGGGAGATTTGCTTAAGCTAAAAGTATGAGACCTATGTCAACAACATGCCTGTATTTGCATTCAGCCACCCTCATTTTATTCAGACGTATATGGACAGAACAACCTATGAATTATCCCTTGAATCACCAACACGGACGTGAATGTAAGAAACTCTCCACCCTAATCACTTTGAAATTGTTTAATAGTTCTCCAAAACTGAATTTTGACTAACTTCTAAAATTGAACAAAGCAGTCCACAGCTTGAGACTTTTGGTGAATAAGATAAAACCAAGTAAAGTGAGTGCACATGTCAATAAACGAGACATAATACCAATTACTTCCACAGGCAATAGACACAGATCCCCATAAATCAGAGATAGCCAAGGCAAAAGGATCATTATATTTAGTAGTAGAGTTTAGAAATAGCAATTTATGGGATTTTCCTTTCTGATATGCAGTACAAATATTATCAAGGCAAAACTTATTTGAAGCAATATTACATTTATCTAGAATAGATTTAACAACAGAAGCAGAAAGATGACCAATACGTTTGTGCCGCAAAGTAAAAACATCACAGCTGGTAGGACAGGTTGGAGTCTACTGTTGGCAATAAAATAGGCCACAACAGACTAAACAGAAGTAATCTGCGAAGAAAAATGGTGGAGTCCATCACGAATGTAGCCCATCAACAAAATTTCCTGAGTTTTGATGTCTTTAATAACACGATAAGTCAGATGAAATTAAAAAAAAAGTTATTGTCAGTAGCAAACTAAGACACAGATAGGAGATTCTTCAGTATAGTCGGCACACACAAAACATTAGACAAACGAAGTAATTTAGTCTACGTATGTAAACTGAAATGTCCAACACACGAGATTCTACTGGGAGTCCCATCACCCATTAAGAGATATGATGTACCTAAGTAATGTGTAAACTGATTCAAAGTAGAGGCACCGCGACAGACATGATGCGTAGCCCCCGAATCTACATACCAGGATAAAGTTCCTATAGGCATAAGAATATATAAAAAATCATTATCAAAATTAATCCCAAAATGAGTGGCATTAATATTAGACCCAGTAGAGTTGGAGACATCAGACGCATGTAAATCGGGTATTCAAGGTAGCCCAATGCACGGATCGGACCCAGTATAAACACGAGCTCTTAGTTTGGTCCGCCAAGGAATAGACGACCCAGACGCATTATAGGCACCACCACCTGAAATCCCAAGCTCGCATCCACGACTAAGAGAACTCACAAACTCCACACAATTAGATGTTGGCTCATTTGGAAGAACATTAGCAGTCGGCCTAAGTGGGGAAAGCTCACTCCCAAAATCCTAGCTTGGGCCAGATGACTTAGCACGCGCGGGCGGCCTAATGTGTTGGCCAAAATTATTCAGCCTAGTGAACCCAGCAGCAGGCCCAAAATGTGAACCGACACAGACGTAAGAGGAGCATCATGACTAGGCCCAAATAGCTGGCTTAGACCAGCATAACACCCGGACAACATGCCTGCTTCATCATCAAGTGCAACAAAAGGGTTAAAAACCCTAGTATACGACATATGCAAGGGAGGTGCAGCAGACGACAAGTGACCACACCAGCAATTACTAGAAAAAAATACCTGTGGCGTCGTCGATGAAGGATTACCAAACTGACCAGAAGCAGGCGAAGGAAATGAAAAACCAACATCCAAACCTTTTCCAGTATGACCGATCGGATTTCAAGCTCGAGCCACCAACAGTTGACCATCGTATTCGCGGTTATAACGATAATAACACCGTTGAGCTAAATGTCCAAACCGACTACAAATCTGACATTGGATTCTGGATCGAAACCACTTTCCGCAACCACCAGATAGGAGACAGCCACCACGCACAGAGTCCACCACCGACGGCTACGAAACAAACTCCAAAAATTTAGCATGAAATGGCACTTCTTGAACTGCACGGATCTGAAGACTTTCATATTCCAACAGGAGATCAATAAGGCATTGTAACGGAAGGTTTCCAACGAGAATGATGCTAAGGTAAGCACGACATTGAACACCTGTGGTAGGCCCGCAAGGACGATCTCCACTTTCTCTAGCTTCGATATCCTAGATTTAAATGCCTCAATTAAGGCGCAGCTTTGCTACATACTCCTTTATCGACAGATTACTTTTCTTAAGCGAGTGTAAGTCATGACGAATGCCAGATAACTTTGCACCTATGATAGCGGTGAAGAAGTGAATGGTAGTGTTCCAAATATCGCATACTGTCCTAGCCTCTGTAAAAGAAAGCAAGAGTGAAGGACTAATAGTAGAGAGTAACCAAGAGGCAAGCAACCTATCCTGCTGGACGAATGTCGAAGCATCCGGATTTGGAACTAAAGAGCCTTCCGGGGACTGCACAAAATGCGGTGGAGCAGGTAACGTTCCCAAAAAACCAGTTAATTCATAACCTTCAATGATCAAGTGAAAATGCTACTACCATTGAATAAAGTTTTCGTCATCCAACTTAACAGTATCATGGGGAGGAAAGGATTGAACGATTAGAGCACCAATGAACGTCAGACAACAATGCTCGACAGAGGCAGAATCAGCAGAAGCAATGGTAGTCGTGGAAGCATAAGAAAACCATATCTCTAGAACCTAGGCAACTGATACCATGTTAATATCTACAGTAAGTTGAACAACACTAAAATATGTATAGAATGATTTTTCTATATCATCTTTAACCAGTACGGTAATAGTATTTATAAAGTGTATGAGTAACTGCTGCTAACAATTTAATAGCATAACTGCTTTGTAATTAACAGACTAACAACTAACAACTAATAGACTAATAGAGTCTTTATCTATACTCTAACAATTCATGTTATTATCAATTGAACGACATGCATAGAATCTAAGGGTTTTATTTATGTTTTGATAATTGAGTTTGATATGTTTTTCCCAGTACAATACTTATGTTAATTTTTTGTTCAATGTAGAATCTGTATTTGACAAAAGTTACACATTTTGGTACCTAAAAACAATAATGTTAACTTTTTAGTGTTCAATTCAGATTTTAGAGTTTATTTGATGAAAATTTATAATTAGCTAATAAATTAGCAATTAGCTTTATTCAAATCAACCCTAAAACTCAAATTGGCTATCATCCATTAGATTGTATTTGAAAAACTAAACACAAAATTAAATAAATTCACATTTAACACTAAATTTATCCTATTAACAAAATCATGAAAAATTCAAACAAAATAATATTAGCAATTAACTTTCATCAAATCAACCCTAAAATTCAAATCAAATATCAAAATTAACCTTATTACCTTTGGGTATCAAAATACATAACTTTTGTCAAAAACAAGAATCAAATTAGACTAAAAATAATATAAGTACCACATTAAAAAAAATGTCAAATTCATGTACCAAATGATATGTTAAACTTAAAATAAATTTAATGAATTAACTTTAAATTGAAAATCTAAATATAATTTAAAAGACAGACTCAAACATCTCAAAAAAATGTCAATATATTTACTATTAAACCAAAATCTGGATTAATTTGGTGAAGTGATGCATGACAAATGAATTAATTATCAATGTGAAATTGGTGATCGAGTGGACCCATATTTGGTAGATGGAAATTAGATGCCAAAGATCGGCTATATCCTAGAAATATAAAGCATATAGGATAAGGATTATTAAATTTAAATAAACGACAACATGGTTGTGATCATAGGGACCCTATTTCATGTTGTATTTTATTGCATTAAAGGCAAGTGATGAAAGGGTTCCAAATCAAAAAAGCATATTAGCATCAAACATCATGCATATGATGTGTATTTGTTTTTTTTTTTTCTGGAATTCTCTAATATTAGATAGTTATATTAAGTTTTGATTAAATTTAAAATTAAATTAGATTAAATTTGTAATTAAAAATTTAATTCTTTTAATATATTTTTTTCTATTTATAAAATTCGTATTTAAGATTTTATTTAAGAAATATTAAATATATTATAATTTTACATAGTGTGTATTTCATGTATACAACATGATGGATCAAATCAATTCAAAAAGATGGTGTTGTGGTATCCCCTTTCACCACTTTCCTTTTCCCCATATGGCCATATTGTGATATCCTACAAGGCCACCACCACCACAGCCACTAACACACAAATATTTTTAATAATCAAGACGATACTAATCATAAATTTAGTTCTTTGCTTCAACAAATTAGGGATGAAGTTTATTAATTTATACATCTTGTATGGTTTTTAGGTTAGAGGTTCCATTACCATATTAATGATTTGATTCTAATGGCCAAATTTTGATTTGATTTTGTATAATTCTGGTTCCTCTACTTTAACCAACATATATTTAAGTTGTTTCTTGATAAGTTGAGTAGAATAATAGTGTATATTAAATTAATAAGTTTAGCTAAGATTAGAAAATTTTATTTAATAGAATTGATATTACTTGTCATCCGCATACGTAATAATTAAATTTTATCAATTTATATTAACGATCTAATAAAAAAAACCTAATCTATATGATATTCGATGACATTTGACGAATAAAAAAAATGTAGCCTAAGGAAGATCCCCTTAAATGCATCTTTGAAACATAACCAAAGCAGCCAACTAACCACCTTTTCCAACTCTATCCCTGTTTTGGACTCTTTTTCTTTTTCATTGCCCTCAGCAAGAGTAAATGTAAAGGAGTAGACAGGGGCTTTTGTCTCTCCCCAAAAATGAAAAATTAAATTTTAACCCTCTTAAAAATTATTAAATTATAAATTTATATATATATGATAAAATTATACTTTTAACTCTTAAAATAGAAAAGATGTTTAATTCTTTTTAAAAATGATGAAATCATATTTTGACCTCTCAAAATTTATAATTCAATTTCAATCCTTCCTAAAAATTAAAAATCTTTGAGAGAAAAACAAAACCTTAATAACAATACAACTAATATAACTCTAATTTAGGCTACACTAAAAGCGATAAATACTCTAACTATTAAGTCGAGACATAAAATAATTATATAACATACATTAATTGAACATGATATATATTAACTCAAAAAAATGACGCCTTGGGCTTTGTGAGAGCCAATATATCAATCAATCATCAAAACCATGCTCCACGCCACCAGTTATAAGATCCAAGGGTCAGCATCTAATGACAGTTTGACGTGGCCCACGTTCTAAATATGTAATAAAATAATCCTACTTGGCTAACAAACCAAAAATAAAGTATCAAACAAACCGCCTTTCAAGAGGCGGCTTACTTTATTCACGATTCCAAGAATCAAGACACCCATCCATTTCACGTTTGACACGTGCCAATCAAATCATACTAACCTCACACGTGCCACCCCATCCACTTCTTTACATAATTTTTTAAATTATTTAAGTTTCGCTTATGATCTTTTTTAAATCTTTTCTAAGAGTTAAATTTAATTAAATCGATTTAAATTAATCAAATTAGATTTTTAAAAAACCCTTAAATATTACATAACAATTTTTATACATTTTAGGTTAACATTTCTTTTATAAAGTAATTAAATATAAAAAAAATTGAAGTTTAAATCTTGAAAATAGAGACAAACCCCTAAAAACTTAATTTTAAGAAAACATTGTCAGTACAAAGTAGAAGAGTAATAATTGAAATCTTGTTTCATGCAAGAAAGTAAGAATCTCCTTAAAATAAGTGAAAACAAAAGGCAATCAATCATACAACATACAGTCATTTTATTTATATATAGAAAACCTTCCATCCTCCTTATAGCACTGTTATATTTACATATTCCATTCATTCCCCAATCCCCATTACAATTTGCCAAAACCAAACCCTTATGTACACAATGTGAAGAAAAAACGAAAACTAACCTATTTGATAATGATAAAAGATTTATATCTAAATCTTCAATTCACATCAACCTCGAATTCGATCTTTGGACAATCTTATCCCTATTCGTGGGGCTTATTTTTCCACTTTGTTTTCCCACTTGTATGTTTTTTTGCTTGCTTCTATTTACAAAACACTTGAGAATGGGAGGGGAATGTGACGATGCCGGATCTTTTTTAGGGAAAGAGTTGTGGTGGGGCATTGTGGCCATCACATTGTGTATATGTCTAAACTTTTAAGGCTATGGAGCTTTAATATTGTATGATTAATCCTGCCATTGGAGCTCGCTGAGGAATCCCTTTTCTACGTTTAGCATTTCGGTAATTAACCGAAGTCGGAGGGGGCGTCGATGGACTAAAACTACGAACTTTGTTGTTGTTGTCGTTATTCTTCCTTGGCTTCCCATGGCTACTACTACTATATGAATCCTCAGAGTCCGACGATACCATCGCTACTTGCCTTTTCTTCTTTTGAAAATCCTTTGATGTCCCAACAATCTGCATTTCAATCACGTCAATTCCATACTTCAAAATCATTTCGATTTCATATAACTTCCGACGAATTTAAAATTTAAAACAGAGACTTGACCCCAAAAATTTATGCTCATCAAATTGCATTTTGGCCTAAAAATTTATTAAATACATTCCAAAATATACATCATAATATCATAATATAATATTTCGAGCTCTCAAAAATTTATAATTCAATTTTAGTTTCGAAACTTTCGTTTGGGGTCCAGATTCAAAATAAATCAGCATTATTGTTGATTACACAGGCGAATAAAGTTGGTGGCAGTAAGGAAAAATGGAGATGAACTATTAAAAAGTAGATGAAAGACAAAAAAAAAAAATTTACCTTGCAACCAAGGGAGCAAAACCGAAAGTTATCAACAAGGCTACGATCACAGACTTCACAAGTATTGATAACACCTTTACCAGGCCTTGGTTGAGGTCTTTCATTGAGGAAGACAACTTTAGCACTGTTTATTACATAAGTTTGAACACCAGATATGTCCAAATATTTTTGTATCTCAGATACCCTTATTACATCATGGTACGAAGATCTCCTTATCTGTTCCAAAACAAAATCACTTTAGCAATCGAGTCAATACCCTGTTTGGGTGTTGAGAAAATGTAAGGAAAAAAAACCGAACCTGAATGTAATTATGATCCCTGTGATAAGCAAGGCAAAAAGAACAAAGAGAACCATTCATACAATCCAAGCAATACATATTGCATTCACTCTTATGAGAATCAATATGAAGTTTGCATTGAACAAAGAATTGTTCTTTCAATAAAGGTTTCAACCATGGCGGCCACTTGTCGTTATTGTGGTCTTCTTCATCAGGTCCACCACCTCCCTATACCCAAAAAAAAACACCATTTTTCATTAACACCCTTCTTTTTTCAGTGAATACCCAAATCAAAACACCATTTTTTTCATTAAACCACACTTTATAAAGATTTTACCATGATTCTTCTGTTCTTGGGCTTGATTTCACGAACAGTGGATTCTTGATTTTCGATAGCCAGCTTGAACTTAGTTTAAAAAAAAAAAAGACTTTTTTTGAAGTGAGATTTTAGAGAGAGAAAATATTGAAAATGGGAATTAAAAGGGGAAGAAGAAGGGGATGTGGTTCTTATCTAAAGCAAAGTCCACACCCGAACCTTAAGTCGGAAGCTGAGTCCGAAGCTAAGTGCGTTGAAGTGCAAGGAACCGACCTCCACCTTCCCTTTTAATTTCACTTTCTTTCATTTTCACTATCTTTGGTCTTATCATTTTATTTAATTATTTTTTTATAAAATAATGTGATTAATTTATGTGTTAATAGACAGCCATTATTGAGTGGACGATGTTTTCTTTATATGATTAAATTTTAAATTACTGATTTATGATATTGTCTTTTCTCTTTTCTTATTTTAATGTGATGGAAGGATAGATATGAAACTACTTTCAATAGTAAATATATAGCATCAAATGTTTGTATCTATTTCAACATAAATGGAAATCATATCTACCATTTACTTTCATCAATTTACTTAAAAGCAGGGAGTGTTGGTAAATGAAGAGAAAAAATATATATTAGAGTTGTATGATCTGAATCTTGTTTGATTCAGTTTGAAAAGTTTAATGTGCAACTCACTTGTTAAAAAAATAAAATAGAGAGGCAAAATAAGAGATCTGTTAACCCTTAAAATGTGGGTAGTCGAAAATTTCCTATTTTTATTGTTTTTCAATATTAGTAAATTTTTCTTCTTTTGCCTGTATTTTTTCTCGATAAAAATTTTTCACGTAAAATATGCGTGTTCTTATTTTTCTTTTTTACTGCTTTACAATCATTTTTACTACCATTATCATCATATACAATAACAATATACTTAAAAAATCCACATTTAAATTGTGCTTGAATAATGTCAAGATTTAGGTAAAATGAGGAAAGGATCCCATCAATCATTCTAGGCATAGTGTAGGAGTTAATTCACTTTACCAATTAGTTGATAATATATCAAGTTCATGAATCATCACTTTCAAATGACACTAAACTACCAGTTGGACAAATTGCTTCTTTAGCATTCTAATTTCATTGTATTGTAACTAAATTTGTCTAAAATATGAATTATTTGTTTGTTATGATTATGAATTTGAGTGGATACAAAATAATTTTCTTTATAAAAAATACTTTTTAGATTATTCTTAATTTCAAAATTGGATAAATTAATTGATCTAAAAATAACATTAATGTCATTATTAATTATTTTTAGTTACTCAAATTTTAAATTAAAAGAAAAAAATTATTAAATTACTTTTTTTATGAGGACCAATTTATGTAATTTAAAAATTAAGAGGAACCTAACAAAATTCAATTCTAGAAGAGTCTATTTAAATTAAGTTATGAGAATATAGGAATATTTTGATACTAAAATAAAAATTTGAATTTAGGTGACGGACTACCAACATTCTTACTATCCAATAATTGTCAATTTGTTATTGATTGCCATTATTAATCAAATAGATAGCATTTTCACTTAAGGAAATGTAAACAACCCATTAATTTATACTAACTTTATGCCACACTTACATAAAAAAATTTATATAACAAATATATTTATTAAAATTTTTATATAAATTATTAATATTATTGTACATATTATGTATGTAAATTTTTTAATCAATCTAATATCTTTATTATATTGATCTAAAATAATGTATATATATTATATTATTTATTAAACAATCGAAAGTTTTTTACATAAAAAAAAGTTAAAAATTTTAATTTATGTCAAATTCAATATGCATGATCTATATGAATGGATGATTATAAAATATGACGGTTAGACCTTCAAAATATTAACTGTACAAAAAATATACAGAAAAGGTGTAACGATGTAAGTTGATCCCTCCTCATTATAGATTATGACTATATCTATTAATATCTAGAACTGCCTATAACCCTTCCTCAACCCATAAATAGGAGGAAAATACGCGAACCCATGTTTTCCTGCATTAGCAATAATGTCCATGCTAGTTAAGCTAAGACTCAATCGGCAACCTATATCTTTAATTTCATAACAAATTATAATTATATTTTTTTATATAATATCTATTTTTTACTCATAACTTTTTTTTAATCCTTCAGTTAGAAGTAAAATACACTTAAACGTGTTCAAATCCATATCCTACTGAGTAAACGAGTATCCAATTACGTTTGGAAAATGTTTTTTTTCTTCTTTTTTTCTTAATTTACAAATAATAAAACCAACATTTCACGTCACGAAAAGATGATTTGAATGGATATATTCCAGCTTAGCTAATTGATTTATGTAACAAACAGAAGGTTTTAAGCCACAAGTCTAAGGTTTATTCCCTTTTATTTTTAATGCTGAGCATTTATTCCTAAGATATATATTTTCGATAATTATCAATGCAAGAACAAGATGCTCTAAGGGTAAATGGAATATCTAATTAATTAATTGTTCTCAAATAAAAACCCAATCAAGGGCCTCTTTCATAATTTCATTCAATCTATTGAAATTTTTAATTTTTTATAATTTAATTTTCTACAATCATTTTGAGTAAATTAAATTTTTTATTTTTTTAACTTTCTTTTTTTTCTTTTTTATTCTTTTGACTTCTCTCTTTGTTTTTCTCCTTTCTTCATTTCTTTTAATGTAGTTTTTCTATATTTTCCATTTGTTAAAACTATGTTGAAACTATGTTCAAATAAATGGAGAAGGGAGGAAAGCAGAGGAAGAAGCAAAAGGGAATGAAAAATAAAGGGAAAACAAAAGAAAGTTGAAAAAACATAAAAAATTTGCTCCAAACGAAAAAATATAGGGACCGATTATATAAATTAACCTAAAATTTTTGTCTGAAATGATGTTTTAATGTGCCACGTCAGCTTACTGTTACACCGTTAACGACTCAGTAACTAAAATGCTACAATGCGTTAACGTAAGTGACTAAAATGTAACATTTCAGACTAAAATATAACATGAGCTAAACAAAAGTGACTATTTTAATTGTTTACCTTAAATTTTATAATTTAAATTAAATACTTAATTTATTAACATTTAATTTTTCAACATTAATTTTTTTAATTTATCAATCAATACCTAAATTTAATTTCTTAATTATGTAAAATGATTTTTATTTTAAAAATGATTTAAATATAATATCATGCCCTTAAAACACAATGATCAAATGCTACCTAAAATATTCAATATCAATGATCTTGATTAAACAAATAATAATAGGTGAGTAGAAATTACCAAGCTACAAAATATGTTTATAGTAAAATTAATACAATAAAATTTCACAATTCTTTTATGAGATTTCTTGTGAAAGAATGGATCTAATTATTTTTTCTTTCAAATCAAAAAATCACCAATTTCAATTTATATTTTTTAATGTTCGGTATGAAATTTCTTTTAACAAGCACATGAAATTTATAACTATCAACCTTATCAAAGGTGTTTATGGATTCTACATATTCGAGTCAGTTCATATTTAGTATTAATATTATGTATAATAATTTAATTCGGTTTTAAGTATAAATTTCAAATTTTATCCATATTTATAAATTGCTAATCCTGTTGAGTCGTGGGTATTCCCATCCTGTTGGGTCGTGGGTAGTCCCATTATGTGGGAGCCTACTTCCATATTGTGTGTACATATATATAAGTTGTGAGGTTGCTGAAAAAAACAAGAATATGTGTGCGCTGCAAGTAAAAAAAATAAAAAAGAAAAGCGGGAGAAAAAACAATCTTTCTTTTTGCATAGAGTGGCCTTTGTATTTTCTTTGATGCAAGGTCCACTTGGTATTTATTAGAGTTGATTTTTTTACGATAGTTAGTAGACTTGAGGATATTTAATGTGTATGGTCCGGCTTCTATTTGGGGTACTGTAGCTTCGAGTCCTTCAAAGTCAATTTCATTATGGTGATATTCTCAATTTTTCTCTTGAGATTATTTGTTGATAGTCTTGTTTGAGTTTTATACCCTTTATGATGACTCGATTATAATCTTACAAGACTTTGATTATAGTAGAATTTTTAGACTTTCAAAATACTGTGGTTTTTACCCTTTGCTTTAAAGTATTATTCATGTAAAAATTGTGTGCCCCGATTTATTATTTTTGCTTGTGTTATTGTAATTTATTTGCTTCAATTGTTGATATATATTGTGTTATTGGATTTATAATAATTATCAAATTAATTTTTCAGGAATAAAAGAATATCAAATGTGCTTCCACAATATTTCATCGGGTTCGAATTCGTCCCAGCAAATCCAATCCCGTTTAAACCCATCCACTTTTTTTTTAAATTATTATTTTATTTTTATTACAATACATGGTTTTTTCCTTTTATTAAAATTTTAAACATAAACAATTTAACATATTTTTAATATTTACATTTCAATATGGTATATTTAATTTTTCATACAATATAATTTTCAAAATATATATGATAAAACAAACATATTATAAACTTGAAAATGGGTAAGATTGGATTATTGATTTAATATGTAAGTACAAGCTCGATTCATATTTGAAACAGGTCTAAATTTTTTTTACCTAAACTCATTTTTTAAATTTAATATTATTGTTCAAATTCTCTCAAATTTTGAGTAAGTCTTTGGAAATTGACAGATACTGCAGCCGTTGAACAAGTTCAAACTTAACATACAATTTTCATATGTTGACTTAAATTTTATCGATAACTTAAATTTTAAATTTCGAATTTTAGTGTTAACATCTCGATATATATAAATACTCAAATATATAATATACACATCGATAAAAATATAGATTAAAAAGTGTAGAATACTTAATTTTCTATTATACATTTAATGATTATATATAAATAGGGGTTGTGTTAGGTATAAATTATCTTAAGTCATATTATGCTATTCATCACTCTACTATATTTAAAATTATGATTATTTTGTATATTTTTATTTTATCTAATTTTCTCCCTTTATTATTTATAATATTAGTGGTTAGTCCAAATAATTAATATCATTGATTATTTCAGTGGTTGATGTGGATTCTTTAAAACATTTATTCCAACTCATAAATTAAAATATACCCTATAGTGGTTTTTAAATAAAAATCGTATTAATATTTAATTTAAATAATTAAAAATATTTATTATTTGGACTAATTGATAATATTATAAAAAATATAAAAAATCAGATTATATTAGAAATTAAATTATATCAAAGTATAATAAAAGGATGAAATTGAAATATGATTATTTTCTTACAACGAAGAAGTAAGACAATAAACACGTGTAAATAAAGGAAGTCTATTTGATATGGTTTATTGATTTTTAAACACAAGATAGCCATGTGTCCGAAAACAGTTAATTTTCAAGAAGTTTCTATTAACCCAAAAATATAATATTAACTATTAATTTTATTTTTTTGAAAATTAAACATAAAATTTTAAAAGCAATTGCTTGATTATTTATGTATGTATGACTTAGTTGTTTGGATAATCTTATGTTGGTCATGTGATTCATGTTTTCCGAAGAGATAAGAACAGAGAATAAACAATTTAAATGCAAGAACATAAAAATAACATTTTTATATGTATGTTGGAAAACATGTTTTGTTTTATCTTTATTGCTTAAAGACAACTTATTCTAAAGTAATAAATTTATATGATGTGTAAAGCAATAAATTTATAAAAATAAATGTTACCCAGTTAATCGGTAATATCAATTCAATCAAATTTTTAAATGGTAATTAGATTATGGTATATGTCATAGGCCAATTTTGGCCGGTTACATCAAAACCCATTACAACCCAATAAACAAATCCCTAACCCATTAAAACCCAAACAGCCCAAATACAATACCCATTTACCCGTGAC
The DNA here is from genome assembly GCA_020496765.1 of Gossypium stocksii. NCBI lineage: Eukaryota > Viridiplantae > Streptophyta > Magnoliopsida > Malvales > Malvaceae > Gossypium > Gossypium stocksii. Next base: position 83,385,260 of record CM035625.1, on the reverse strand, counting down.
CCACACAAATAGCCCAACAGCATTCAGAAACCCTAGCCCCGTTTCTGCCCACTTGCATAGCCACCTTCTGCCCACGTGTTCTGCTGCCACCGCCATGGTCACATCGATCCACCGCCCTTGCCAAGTTGTACCTGTAAAGAATTAAACAGACTAGACAGAAAACAATAGAAAAGGATATTGTAAATGGCTATAAAAGCCGAGTGATTTCACAGTGTAAAGGGTTCGAATTTTCTAAAAAAAGATCAGAGAAGTTTTAGCACGAAAGGCAGTAATATTAACAATATAACAGCAGGCAGCGAAGGGATACCCCCCAATCGTAAGCAAATCTCAGAATATAGAATCGACAGAGGTGATTTCTTCATTTTATTTTATTTCATTTTTCGTCTGTTTTGATATATACATCTATATTAAAATTGAGGACTAAAAGTAAAAATAAGATATATATATATATATCGATTAGCATAAAAAAAAAGGAGGAAAAAAATCAGAATTTTTTTTTACCTTTTCCGGCCACCTGAACGGTGGCCGGAACGGCGGCGATCGGTGGTCCACGACGGTCCGATCATCGGCCGATGACCGGACGTTGACCGGTCCGGTGACCGGAGCCCCGAGGCCGGAGCCTTCTCCCGGAACCCCCCTCTCTTCCTTCCCTCTCCTTTCCCTCTCCCTTTCTTCTTTTTTTCCTTCCCCGGTGAGAAATGAGCCCCCAACAAAAAATTTGGCCTTTTATACTAACCGACCTGGGTCGGGTCGACCCGACCCAAACCGGTTATGATCCGCGCGCTCTGACGTCAGAAGGGCTAATTGCGCGAATGGCCCTTCCATTTTTTTAGTAATTTACAATCAAATTTTATTCATTTGCAATCGGGCCCAGGAATTTGTCCCGAGTTCCAGTTTAATCCTTTATGATGCGCAGCGTTTTAAATCCCGGGACAAATTGCTGTTTTGGCCCCCTAAGGTTTTACCCGTGTTCTGATCGACCCTTTTGCTTGTTTTATGTTTTAAAATTTGGCCCAAGCGTATTATTCTGTTTTCAATTAAGTCCTAGTTTTTATAGTTAATTAATTTTGATATTTTATTTCTTATTAGTATCAATTATTAGTATTATTATTTATATATTATTTATATTCTCCTTTATTATAATTATTATTACTATTTTGTATTTGTCACCTATTATATTTTCAGAATTGTTATTATTTTATTATTAGTATTTATTATATTATATTCTTATGTATATATTATTATTATTATTATTATTATTTTTTTGATAGTATTATCATATTCATGCACATAATATTTTACATAGTGTTATTTGATTTGTTTTAAAGTTTTATTTGTTTATTACTATATTATATTTAGTATTATGTGTTGCTCGCTATTATTTTTCGATTTTTATGTTATTACTATTGTATTTTATTTTCATTATTATTAAATTCCCTGCTTATTAATGTTTTATTATTATTAATATTTGTATTATCTATTTTGTTAAATATTTATACATATATTATGTTTTCTTAAAATACCATCATGTTTAAATTTATGTATATCTTTACATATTAATATTTTATGTAAATATTTGCGTATTAAAAAACTGTGTTCAATATTTTAACATACATTACGTATTCATATTTTAGCACTATATTCGTACATATATATTACGCGTAAATCCTAATAATATGTCGTATTAATGGTTTTACTAAATATTTATTATTATTATTGCTTGTATTAGTATTATTATTTACCCACATGTACGTATATATATGTGTATATATTATCTTAAGCATGTGTTTTAGAAATTGTGTTTTTACATCAGGTATATATGCTTTTAACATTATATTTTCCCAAAACATGCATTTTATATTACTTATATATTCGTAATATCACGTTATTCGTATAGTGTCGTTATCTCACATTTTCATAATTCCATTATTCCTAATATATATTACGTACATGCGTTTAAATACTATTATATATACTTCGTAAACTTAATATTATGTCTTATACATGTTTACTGCTTCTTTTTATTTGCATTATTACTATTACCATCACGTATGTATTGTTAATACTTCATATATTGTTCATCTCATATATTTTTTCACCCTTATTATTATCTGTCTCTAAATTTCGGCTTATTAATTTCTACATCGATATTACTCCTCTATAATCTTTTCATGCTTTAATAAACAAGGCAATATACCGATTTTAACATTACGCCAGTGATCTCATTGCTATTGTTGGGTGAATCACGATTGGCTCGTGTTAAAACGGGATATCCTTTTCAAAAGAAATCAAAATTCAAAAAACGCTCGTATCTCGATCGAATCACGACTAAATTTTAAATTGAACTTGTACTTTTGAAAATTAAGACAACGTACATTTGAAAGATACCAATTTTGGGCGTCGCGGGGGTGCTAATACCTTCCCCGCGCGTAACTGATTCCCGAACCCTACTTCTCTCTGAATTTCAACGTAGACCTAAAATGAGCCTTTTACAAAAACGAATTTTTTTCCGTCAGAAAGAGGTTTATTAGGTGCCCGATCACACCTAAGAAAAAGGATCGGTGGCGACTCCTTTGCTTTCATAAAATTAAAATTCGTTTTTTTTTCAAGATTTTAAATCGCCACAATTAGCGACCTAAGCAAAAAATTTTCGTCGCTACAGTATACATACAATGTGGGTGAAAATATTATGTATCAAATTCATAAAAAGAAACTGATGCAGAAATTAAATGTGGTTTTGATTAAAATATATTGAATTCAAATATTATGATTCTAAGTAACAAGTATTGGGTGCAATGATAAGAAATATTAAACTCTTGAGGGAGAACATAGATTTGAAATTTGAAAACGACGGTGTTGAAAGGAGCAACCACAAACTCCGAACATAAATAATAAAATAGAAGTGAAAAATACAAAAAGAAATCCCATCATTCTAACCATATTATGTATTTTTTTCCTACATTTATTAAAATATAAAAGAATAAATATACATTCAATATAATATTTATTACTTTGTAAGAAAGATAAACTTTTATTTAGTTTTACAATTGAATTAAAATTTAATTAATCAATAACATCGATTTAATCAAATACTGAAATACGACATAGATTCGAAATAAACTTTTATTTAGTTTTACAATTGAATTAAAATTTAATTAATCAATAACATCGATTTAATCAAATACTGAAATACGACATAGATTCTTTCAAAATTACTTGGTAAGTTTGTATATATATAGGACATGAACAAAAGTAGCATTCTATCATTGACCAAAAATAAAGACAAATTAAACTCAATTATAGCCGTCATGGCAAACAACAAAAACTCTCTACGTTATCCTCTAATTAATTTCCCAATTTTTTTTCAATGAAAGTGGAAAGCAAATCAAGCAAAGTAAGCATTTTCTTCCTAAAAAATAAAATAAAATGAAATAAACAACGGCTGAAAATGGAGAAAATTAATATTTAAAAAGACAATAAGAAAAAAAAATAAATAAGGACAATGGGAATCTTTCTCATTATAATTGTTAATTAGCAAAAATCCTCTCCATTTTGCCACATTGATTACACAATTAAGGTACTTTTATTATCTTGGACAATTTAAATTATACATGTTTTTAGAGAAGGCAATAAGATAATTAATGAATTAGCATCAATGGCGTCTTCAAGGCCTTTAAGTAAGTATATTTTTATGCAATCACCAGATGAAGTTCTACTATTACTGCATGATAATAAATCTGGCATCACTTGGTCTCGCCTAGTTTAGTTGTGATTTTATCTTTCTTCTTGTAAAAAAAAAAAAAAAATCCCCTCCACCAAATCCCATTTATATTGTATATGTATATAGAAATGAATAAATTTTGATTTATTAGTAGAATTTTGGAATGTTTGAATTAAATCAAATTAAATTCAGATATTAAATTTTAAAGAGTCTTAGCCTAAGTATGAAATTTGTAATTAAAGATAATTTTTAGAGATAATATTTGAAGATAATTATTAGACAAATTCCATTTGAAAACCTCAGACAATAACATATCTAGATAAACCTCTTGAATTTAAATGATTTTTATCCCATTTTACATGAGATAATTTTAAGAATATTTGAAGCCTATATATATATATATATGAATGGTTCATTGGATGTAAGGTTGATGAAATTTGAGAGAGTAGATATGTTCATTATTAATAACTTTTATGTTAGAAAATTTTATTACTTTATTCACCTTTGATTGATTAGTTAACAATCTTTTAAAAATATATGTTATTTGGGAGAGTTCATATTAAATGTACTAAAATGAGGTTGCAATTATTCGAGGGTTATGATAGATTGGGCTTAAATCATTGCTTGTGTCATGAATTTAATAGTGGATTTCTTCTCTGGACAAAACCCTACAGAGATAGGTGATGCACTAAATTACATTACCAATTTGCTTGTGTTCATTCCTTTGTTTATTGCTTTGTTCATATGGTTGTGCCAATACTAGAGCCAAAGCTTGTGGACACATCGCGTACCACAACTTATATAACAACCTAGCTAGATGAACTTTTAATTGGTATTAGAGCCTCCCACTTAAAGTAATTGATGAGATAGCAATCAATAATGAAGTCTATGAAAGAAGATAGTTTGACTATATGCCCACCACTCTTGGATAGATACAATTATGTCTACCATAAATCTCAAATCAATGCTTTTATCAAATCATTATAGAAAAGCATGAAAAATTGTGTTGAATGGATGAGATCCTCCCCAAACTGCTGAGAAAGCTCCAAAATAACCCGAAGCAAGTTGAACCGTCAAAGAAGATAAGACTGCAAACTATAAATCTAAAGCTTTGTATGTTATATTTAATGGTGTAAACACACAATAATTTAGAAGAGTTTCTGTAACACCCCGAAAATTTCTACAGTAAGATATTATCCTTGATATAGTAAAATAAGGAAATAAAGTGACAAGAAGAGGAAATTTGAGTTATGTCATTGGGAAGTATATTATGACATATTAATTCAAGAAAGGACTAAATTGTAAAAATGAGAAAAGTTTTGTTGCTCAAGAGTAAATACTCAAAATTTGAGGGGTTAAAGTATAAATATGAAAAGTTGAAGGACCAATAGTGCAAATATTTTAGGGGTGGAATAATCTAGAAACTGAGGAAAATGAATGAATTAGGACCAAATTGAATAGGTGAAGAATTTTGAGGGACTAAATTGTAATTCTACCCAATTAAGTGATGACTCAAGGATGGAATTTTAAAAGATCACAAAGGGCAAAATGGTCAATTGGAAGAAAGAGAAATCTAGAAAGTAATTATGATGTTGATGATATTTTATAATTATTTTATTAGAAAAATATTATTTTAATAAGATATTTATTATTATTTTATTATTTTATTTAGTATATATATGTGTGTGTGGGGAAAGAAAAAAAAGAGAGAAGGGGGAAAAGAAACAGAATAGCAAACGGGAAAGAAGGGAAGAAAAAGAGAAGGAAAAAGAAAAAAGAGAAATTGATGATTTAAAGCTTGGATGTTTAACAGGTAGGTCAATTAAGCACTTTTCTTTTAATTTTGATGTTTTAAAAGCTTTAAAACAAAGTCTTGTTAAGATTAAGTTGATATTTTGATAGTTCATAGATTTCTAAGAGTAGTTCATGTTGAGCAAGAAGATGAAATAGGGGTGTAATTGATAGAATTTTAAGTTAGAATGAAAAAGAGGATTAAATTGTAAAAGAGGCCATAAGTTTTATATAGTAGGGATTGAATTGGAAGAAGTTTTAAATTTGAGTTCTAATATGAACATTGGATGGTTAAGTTAAATATGGGAAGAGATTAAGTAGAAATGAAGTATGAATTGAGTTGTAAAAGTAAGTAAAATTAGTTAGGAATTAATTGCAAAATAAACTATAAGAAACAGTTTTGGGCAGCAACATAAGTTTAACTTTGAAAAATCACCAAAAATTGTAGAAATCGAATTAGAGGATGAATAAGATATGAAATTAAAGCTTATTGAGTCTATTTTCATATAAAAGAAACATAAAAAGTAAAGGAATTCTGTATTTTGATATATTTATATTTTTGTGAGACTGGTTCAGAATAATTTCGAGATCCTCTGTTCTGATTTGGGAAAATCATTAAAAATTGTATAAAAATAATTTTGAGACATAATTTATATGTTTAGATTCCTGAATGAGTCTATTTTCAATAGAAATAAATGAGAACATCATTTGAATTCTGTACAAATAGATAATTAAATTTTACCGAAGAGTGGTCAGAACTGTCGAACAGTAAAATAAGGGAGATTTTAATGAATAAACTGTACTAATTGGCTAAACCAAAAATTCTAAAAATTTTATGGTAAGAAGATATGTGAGCCTAGTTTCAGGAAAAATTTGCGGATCTTAATTTGGAGTTCTGTAGCTCAAGATATAAATAATTTAGTGACTATGACTCAAATGGACAGTTTAAAAAATAGATATAAGTAAATAGTGAAAGTTTTGATAATGTTACTTATAAGCATGTTATAAAAATTAAGGATGTGGAATGGAGTGGAGGAGGAGGAAAATATGTATGAATATTCAACCAGCATGGCTAATTTGCATGTTTTAGGCTCAGGGATTAAATTGAATAAAAGTAGAACCTTATGGGCGATTTTGTAAAAATATCAAAAATGATCAAATTGCATGTAATGGATTATTTTATCATTTAAATTACAAAATTGAATGAAAATATTAATTTAGATCAAGATCAAGCGAAAACATGTTTTAGGGATTAAATTGAAAAGTGTTGAAATTATGGAAAATTTTGATATTTCATAAAATTCATGGGCCGTTATCAATATGTATAAGAATAATGGCTGTAAACAAGGATTAAATGACAATACTTTTATTTTTCTGGAATCAAGGATGAAATTGTAATTAATTAAACGTTTTAAGGGTAAAATGGAAATTTTGCCTAAAGCATTAATTAAATGTATTAGAATATGAAATGAATGAAAATGACGATTAAATTTATTTATAAAGATTCGTGCAACTAAAATACGAGACTTGAACGTGGAAAAGAAAAGATATCGGATTGGTGAAATTATAAACATAAACAAGTAACGAGGTAGATTAATGTAGCTTGAATTGTATTTTCAAATACATGAAATCTTGATATAATGTATTACCTGATTTAAGTTTATGAAGAAATAGAAAGAAAATGATATTCATCTTGACATGTAAATATATGATTATTTTTTTTACGATGATACAAGAAAATTAAGCATATTGAGGCGAGTAATAAAATTCAAGTAAAACATGTCGAGAAAAATAAGCACGTTTAAGCGACAACATGTACTAATTGGTTTCAAATATGAATGTTAGATCAAATAAAATATTTGATAGATAAATTAGTAACTCCGGTAATGCTCCGTAACTCTATTCCAGTGATGGATTCGGGTTGGGGGCGTTACAGTTTCTAAATGTGCCTCAGCACAAGAAGCCTATAACATTTTGTAAACTACCCATGAAGGAACCTATAGAATTAAAATGTCTAAACATCATATGCTCACTACTTGGTTTCAAGTTTTAAGAATGTGTAAAAATGAATCTATTTCTGAGTTTTATGTAACCAATTTCTAATGAAGTTAATCAGTTGGAATATAATTCTAATGGTTATATGCTAAAATCTATTTACTTTCTTTGAAATGTCTTTTATCTTTTGAAGCTCCTTTCTCATAAACATGACAATATGATTTTTATAATAAAAGATCAGAAAATTACTTTCCCATACAAGTTATAAATGTCAGAGAATGTGTTAAAACAAAATTAGCTTTATTTAATTATGTTTTCTGTAAATATTTTTTTAGTAATGAAGATTATTGTAAAATATTAAACAACATGAATATTATATTTTATTTAGTAATGATAACTTAGGAATGCAAATGATATTCAATTGTCTTAACTTGAATAAAAAAAAAAAATGATGATTTTCGTTTCTTTCCCCTCCCTCGCTTTGATCCAAACAAGAAGTTATGGTCTTTTGGTTTTAATAGTGATGTCCATAGGACATTGTGAATGCTTTGGAACCACATTTACCATTCTTCTTGTGGAACTCACAATTGCCTTAGATTTTCTGTTTCTTTCTTACTTCCAAGGGTTCACCATCTTGAAATTTTGAGAAATGAGAAATCTAATGGCAGGCATTACCAACATAAAAAATCTACTCTAACTTCTTTCACTATTTTATTTTGAATTTTGATTAAATCGATAAAACATTAATTTCTTTTTATCTATAAAACTCTTAAATCTTTATCACTCTACTCCACAATAGCTAATTAATCTACCAAGTTTTTGTAGGTTTGGGTTCTACCCAATGAGGTTATCTCATATAATTGTGTGTAGAATTTGACTTGGATTAAACATGTTAGTGCCATTGATTTAAATATTATGGCCTAGCTTTGACCTTGTCTTCTTATTTGAAGTGTACCCAAATTAAGGGTCCCATGGAGATATGTTTTTTCGTTCGTTCAGATTCGGAATAGGGAATAAATTTTATAAAATTTAAATTATGAATATTATTATCAATTTTTAGACTTAAAGTCTTTCAAATAATTTGAAATAGTTTTAAGGTTTGGTTTTTTATTAGTTTGGGTTTCTAATAGAAAATAGATCATAAAGTAGTAAGATATATAACATTTTCAATAAGAGAATTTATATTCGAATTTTGGAAACGATATTATTAAAAAGAGTAACCATAAATCCAAAAATAATTAACTTCCAATATGATGAATTAGGTCATTTACATTTTAAATCACTTGATTTAGCATAAATTTTTATTAAATTATGGCACAACTATAATGTGAGTAAAAAAAAAAATTTGTGAACTATTGTATTTATAAAAATATATATAAAAATCAAGTGTGGCTTTGATTAAAATATTAAATTAAAGCTTTAAAAGAACATAATGTCTTATTGTACCAAAAAAAGCCTAATGTTTGTTACTTTATAAATTAATAAGCTTTTAGTCATTTTCTAACTAAGTTGATGTCTGATTGACTTGTAACATAATAGTAATATAGATAATATAGATATAAGTTTGTCATACAGTAATAGTCACTGACCCTAAACCCAGATAAGCTTTGGGTTGCTGACCCTCAACCTGGCAAGACCCCACCAGATGGATGCACACGAGGCGTACAACGAGAGGACAATTAGGGGAGTTGGCGGTATTAGCTCGCAAGAGTCGAAGGGAGTTTGCAATCTTAGCTTGCATACACCCAAAGAGTTCGCATGGAGAGGACGACAAACTCCAGCATGCTACTTGAAACGATACACATGTCCAACATGCCCGAGACCTACTCAGAGTGTCAATCCTATGAATAGTGAGGTTATGTCATGAATAGTAAAATCAAATCATGAACAGTAATAATATATATAAATACCCGAATATTTCTTTTAATAAGATACACAAAACTACTCAACAAATTACAAACTTTAATTTACTCAAATTAACATCATTGAGTTTCTATTATTAATTAATTCACTTATACTCGCTTTATTAATTATCTTATGGAAAAGTTCATTCAAAATGCATATATGTTAAGTTCAATTACTTAAAATCTAAATTGCCTAGATAGATTCAAGATTTTATGTTAGCAAATGTTTCCTAAAAGAAGGCTTTAACATAATGAGAATAGGCCCATGGGTTTCTTAAACTAGAAATCAAAATTGCCCATGGGTTAGTTGTTGGCAATGCTCAAAGAGACAAGTAGGAACAGATGAGAGTAGGCCCATTGGTTTCATTTGGATCAATAAATTTTAATTAATCTGGATTTGAATTTGATTATATAAAGTAAATAATATAAAAATTTTCAAATAGAACCTATAATTGACTTAAATAAAAAATATCATAATTTAAAATAACTTCATCTCCAAATAATCTGAATGTGAAATTATCAAAACATAAAATGATTTCGAACAAATAATCATGACTTGAATTGAAGATAATTTGATTCGAAAAAACTCAAATAATTCGAATCGAAAATATCCCAACCCAAAATGATAAGAATCCAAATATCATATTTTTAAAAAATTGAGAAAAATATATTAAGAGTTAATTAATATATATTTGCATTTTTTTTATATTTATGATATGTTTTGAGTTTATACATGTTACAAATTAGTTATATATATATTTTTTAATGTATTTGTAAATTTGATATCGTGTTCATGTTGTTAAAAATTGGTTATATGTATATTTTAGCACATTGTATGTTTGTCATGTTTACATTACTTACAAATTATAATATATTTATAGTTTGTAATAATTATTTAATATGTCAATTTTATAGTTCATATTTGAGGTTTGTGGTTATCTTTCGAACAATATCGTCTTCAAGGTTTGAACCTCCATTTTCTACTTAAGAATGTGACTTACCTCTGTAATCAACACTTACTATTGTCTTCAAGGTTTGAACCTCCATTTTCTACTTAAGAATGTGACTTACCTCTGTAATCAACACTTACTGTTGGTAGTAATGGTATTATTTCCTAATTTATCTCATATTTTACATAATTTTCCATACTGATCCAGTATGTATATTCATATTATCATTTTTATATTCGAAGTACTATAATTTAAATAAAATTTGACATATTAATGATTATTTTTTATAGAGTTTGACACATTTAATATTTATATCACGTGCATTTACCCCGACATTCCCTTTTTGTTCCCATACATCATTGCCTTGATTCTTACCCCCATCATCGACTGCTTTCTGCCTGGGTGAAGCTGACTCTTCACATTCAGATTGGACCTCTACCGGTTCTCTCAATCGGGAACATGGATGACACACCGTTAATGCAAGTCTAGAACCTCATCAATACGTTTAAAACTATCTGTAACAATCTGTATATTTCCTCTCATAAACGAGCTGGGCTCTTTTGTTCAATTTTCAGCGATGTTTTAAAAAGTTTTAAGATATTCCATGCATGTATTGGAATACCGAAACATGATAGCCATACTCTTCCTTGCTCTACTATAATGGATTCCGACCATACCTGGATTCTTTCAAACTATTTATCCAGTATTTCTTTATCATCTTTCAGGGTACATTCCAAACTAGTAATTAAAGACCAGTAGAACCATCAACCCAGATATGCTAATGATATTAAACCCTCCCAATCCCGCTTCTCCCATCGCCTTTGTCTAGTCTTCAACCTTAACAAAGCTATTACACCAACCTACCAAACACCATAATCAAATAAAGTTCACATTCAAGCAAAAGATAAAAACTAACTCCACACTATGTTCATGGATTAACCTTCTAAGTCTCCAGTGCAGTCCCCAAATTGTCTGCCGAAAATTTTTCCAGTTCCATTCAAGAACAAAATTTTTATTCTAAAAATAAATGATATGTTTATCCAATAATAGATAATAGTAAATGATTCATATTAGAGGTTATTTATGTGTCAATTAAAGAAAATATCTATGCAAATGTCTACGCCAACAATCCTTACCAAACATATGTGCCTGCGAGTGTATATATATTAGAGATAATAATGGAGTGAGCCATGTACTAAATTTATCCTCTCTTTGTAGTTGGTATGTTTTGTTTATTATTCATTTCGTTTCACTATAAATGTATTGTCGAAACCACTTTTTCTAAGGGTTTTGAAAAATGAGATCGACTTTAATATTTGGAAATGGAGTCGCCACCGACCTTTCTTGAGGTGCGATCGGGTCACCTTAAATTATTTTAATAAAACATTTTGATTTATTAAAACAATTAATTTTGGTCTACGAAATTCAAAAAACGGGCTCGGGAGTCGGTTACGTACGAGGAAGGGTTAGCACCCTCGTAACGCCCAAAATTGGTACCTAATTGATTATTTATTGTCCTATTATCGAACGATTGAAAAGACTCTAAAAATATGATCCTTTTGTTAAAAAGGGTTTTTGAGTATTAAAATGAGAATCGGGGTTCGCTTATTTCAAAGAAATAACGATGCCGTACCTAGTAAGTTAAGGTGCAGCATATTAATTTCTCGAAATTAAGTTCCCCTCCTTTCTAAGGCTTATGTTTAAATCAAGAAGGAATATTTAGTTATTTTGGATCATACGAAGAAACCGAAACCCAGTAAGTTAGGGCCCAATTTATTGAGGTTCCAAAACATAAAATATTACCTTGGTTTTGAAATTCCTATCTCGAGACGCTGAACGCCACATTCAGTAAGTTAGTATGTAGCATTTCGAGGTTTCGGAAATAGGTTTTATTTGAAAAACTTATGCGTTTTAGTTTTGAAATCGATGCTCGATAGTTAGGATTTAATGAGAAAAATCGGAACCTAGTAAGTTAAGGCTCGATCTCCTCGATGTATCCAAACACGAGTTATACTTTTGGAAGCCTTTGAGTAAAAACAAATTTAACAAAATGGTATACGATTGCTGTTTATGAAATACAAGCATAGGATAAGAATATGCAAAATAGAGAAATGATTCATAAACATCATACCATATCAATGAATTAATACAAAATGATGCACATGTAATAGTAACAATTATAACATATCATCTTATGCAACTAATAATATTAACTTCCTTCCAAAAACTAAGAGTAAATTTAAAAGAAATATAAGACAAAATAAAAAGACTTACAAATAATAATTAATGATTATGAAGGAATGTTTAAGGTTATAAAAAAATTAAATAATATTAAAAAGCAAGGCCTTTAAAAGACAAGTAGAGAAGTCATATATCTATAGAAAATAGGCATGTACATGTACAATATAGTATTTAAAATATTTGACAAGTAGAGAAGTCATATATCTATAGAAAATAGGCATGCACATGTACAATATAGTATTTAAAATATTTGCATAGTATGATACAAAAGTATATGAAAGAGTGTTAAGTACGAAATGTGATATACGAAAATATTTATAATAATATTAAAGCTTATACATGAAGTGGAACAAAAATATACGAATAAAATGTTATAAAATATATACAGGATATAAAATATATATATATATATATATATATACATAGCATGAAAACACATATATATACGAAATGTGGTAGTAAAATATGTACATAATATAACAAAATAATTTAAATATGCATGTATAATATACGAAAATACTTGTACATGGTGATATGAAGATATATATATGAAGTAGTACAAAAACATATGTACATATTAGAAAATAAAAATATATATATTATATACGAATATAGTATATGTAATAGATAAAATATAACTTTAAAGTAGGTGTGATATACAAAATATAATGGTACCAAAAAAATACATATAAAGAATAATATAAAGGCATATACACAAAATACATATATAATATAAGGGTATTGTGTATATATAATATACTAAGTATAATTTCAAAATACATATATAGATGTAATAAAACATATATGAAAATATTGAAAATATGTACATGTATAATATAATATTTAAAATGTAATATATTTGAAATATAAATTTAAAAGATATGGATGTAATATATAAACATATACAATAGTATCGAAAATACATTCGTAAAATAACAATGAAGAATATATATATAATTATGAAAAATATATATATATATACGTATATAAATATATATGCTTAGTTCATAATTAAGAAAATAGTACATAAAATATATACAATAATGTTGAAAACATATACATAAAATGATATAAAAGGATACATATATACGTGTATAACTATAATATTGAAAAGTATATAAATATGAAAAAATATATATGAATAATACACATGCACGCAACATAGTTAAAATATATATAATATATTAATAGTAATAATAAATAAATAAGCATAAAAGAAAAGCAAAGTAATAGTCATACTAATAAACAACAAATTAATTTGAAATTAAAAGAGAAATAAGCAGAAAAAGGACTAAATTAAAACTGGACTAAAAATGAGGGCAAAAATCATAAAAAAAAGTGATCGGGGACAAGAACAAAGCGCGTTTAAGTTTGCGAGGACCGAATGGGATAATATCCCTAATCCTAAACGTTGCGTGTTGAGTCCCACAGGTCGAAGGACTTGTTTGAAAACCCTGTAAAATTCACTAGCCCAAATTATAAAATGGAAAAAGGGCCTGATTGGATGGCGCTACAAAAGGAGGGAGCCCTCTCGCGCAAATATCCCATTAGTTGGGATTGCGCGGATCCTAGGGTATATGGAGCGGGTTTGAATTGGGTTTGGGTTGCTTTTAAACGGTACGACGCCGTTTTACTTTCTTTGGAAGGCTAGGGTTTTAATTCCCTTCTGTAATATCCGGAAAATTTCTATCATTGATACAGTAAAATAAAGAAATAAAGAAATAAAAAGAGAAATTTTGAGCTCTATCAACAAAATCTATGTAGGAAGTGATTATGATGTATTAATCCAAGAAAGGACTAAATCGTAAAAGTGAGAAAAGTTTTGTGGCCCAAGAGTAAATACTTAAAATTTAAGAGGTTAAAGTGTAAATATGGAAAAGTTGAAGGACCAATAGTGAAAATATTTTAAGGATGGAATAATCTAGAAACTAAGGAAAATGGATGAATTAGGACCAAATTGAATAGGAGAAAGAATTATGAGGGACTAAATCGCAATTTTACCAAATTAGGTGATGACTCAAGGATGGAATTTTAAAAGATCATGAAGGGCAAAATGGTCAATTAGAAGGAGAGAGAAATCTAGAAGGTAATGATGGTGTGATGATATTTTATAATTATTTAATAAGATAAATATTACTTTATTAATATTTTAATAAGATATTTTATTATTTTATTATTTTATTTAGTATATATATATGTGTGTGTGTGTGTGTGGAAAAGAAAGAGGAGAAGAAACCCACCATTACCATGCACCAACGTGAGAGGAAGAGAGAAAGAAAGAAAGTTTTACTTTCTTTACAATTTGGTCCTTCCACCAAAAATTCACCATTTTCACCTAGAAATCAAAAGAATTTCTATAGCTACCGAAGGAGAAAAATGTTAAGGAGACTATGAGGAGCTAGAATATCAAGTTGGATTCAAGAAATAGAAGCTGGAGGAAAGAGAAAATGAAGTTAAAGTTTGGAAACATTAAAACAAGGTAAGAACATCAAGATTTCCATGTATTTTTAAGTTTAATATTATTGAAAAAGCATGTAAATGATGTTAATGTAGAGTTTTCTTATATATGATTCTATGTTCTTGATATGGTAGTGAAGAGAAAATAAGATAAAGTGATGGGAAATGGTGTAGAGAAAGAAAATAAGGGTGATATAAATTTAGTAATTAATATCTTGCACTAAAACAGTTTTAGACAGCAGCAGTAAGCTAAATTTGAAAAATCACCAAAAATGGTAGAAACTGAATTAGGAGTTGAGTAAGATATGAAATTAAAGCTTGTTGAGTCTATTTTCATATAAAAGAAACAAAACAAGTAAATGAATTCTGTATTCTGAGATATTTATATTTTTGTGAGACTGGTTCAGAATGATTTCGGGATCCTCTGTTCTAACTTGGAAAAATCATTAAAAATTGTATAAAAATAATTATGGGACATAAGTTATATGGTTAGAATACTTAATGAGTATATTTTCAAGAAAAATAAGTGGTAACATCATCCGAGTCCCGTACGAGGAGATAATTAAATTTTAATGAAGAAAGGTCGGAACAGTTATACAGCAGAACAGGGGTAACTTTAAAGAATAAAATGTACTTATTGGCTAAGCCAAAAATTCTAAAAATTTTATGGTAAGAAGATATGTGAGTCTAGTTTCAGGGAAAATTAACGGATCTTAATTTTGATTTTTTTAGCTCAAGATATAAATAATTTAGTGACTATGATGCAGGTGGACAGCTTGAATGTTCACATATAAGTAAATAGTGAAATTATTGATAATGTTACTTATAAGCATATTATATAAATTAAGGATGTGGAATGGAGAGGAGGAGGAGGAAAATATGTATGAATAATCAGTTAGCATGACTAATTTGTATGTTTTAAGCCCAAGGACTAAATCGAATAAAAGTAAAACTTTATGGGTAATTTTGTAAAAATGTTAGAAATGATCAAATTACATGAAATGGATTATTTTATTATTTAAATTGAAAATTTTAAATGAAAATTGTTAATTTAGTTCAAGATCGGGGGAAAACATGTTTTAAGGATTAAATTGAAAAGTGTTGAAATTATGGAAAATTTTGATATTTTATAGAATTTATGGAATGTTATTAATATGTATGATGATAACAGCTGGAAATAAGGATTAAATTTCAAGAATTTATTTTTCTGAGCCTAAGGGTAAAATCATCATTAATTAAAAGTTTGGGGGCCAAATGGTAATTTTGCCTAGAGCATTAATTGAATGTATTAGAATATGGAATGAATGAAAACAATGGTCAAATTTATTTATAAAGATCCCAACGAATCAAATGCGAGACTTGAACGGGAAAAAGAAAAGATATTGGATTAATGAATTTATAAACACGGACAAGCAACGAGGTAAGTTCGTGTAACTTAAATTGTATTTTTAAATACTTGAAATATGTGGTTATGTGATGAAAAAATGATTCATCAATGCATGATAATTGATGAAATATTGATAATACCCGATATAAAAAGAAAGTAAATCCCGGTTGAATGGAATGGATTTCGATGGATCTCTGAAAAGGAATTGACGGTAAAAGGGGATCTAGCCCAGACGGGTGATCCCATCCTGATATAGCCCTCCCGAAGAATACAGGAAAAAGGATTAAGCCCGAAAGGGTAATCCTAATATCAGCCCTCCCGAAGAATATATGGGAAATGAGGTTCGCGGGAGTGTGCTGGTGGCTTTCCCGAAGAATACATGTGTATAGGCCCTTCAGAAGAATACATGAGAGCTGAGGTTCGCGGAAGTGTGCCAAGAATTGAGGTTCGCGGGAGAGTGAGGTTCGCGGGAGTGTGCTTACTGAAATGAAATGTGTAAGACCATGGTTGAAAGATACCATGGCAATGAATAAGACCATGGTTGAAAGATACCATGGCAATGAATAAGACCATGGTTGAAAGATACCATGGCAACACATGCATATGAATTGACGGACCCGGAATTGTACACTAAAAGTGTACTCCTGTATGAATTGACGGTTAATGAGATTGTACACCAGGAGTGTACTATTGGATATCCATCGAAATTCCAAGAAATTCAACGGGATAAATATAGAAGATGGTAAACACATAGCTAAAAAGGGTAAATGTGAATTGATAGATTACGGATTTGCATATTTTAAGTATACTATATGATTTTAACTATCGATATTCCGATAAATTCAGTAAGTAAGAATCCTGACCAGAAAAAGAAATATGTATATAAAAAGATTTGAACATATATTCCTAAAGTACATGAAAAAAAAATGACAATGACACTGGATATATGGAAATATAAGATGATGATATTTGTACATGGAATTTATTGCTGAATATATGCATCCATGATTATAGATTCGTATACTTTAATAATATTAATTGTATGACGATGAAATTTCGAATGACTTAATGAATAAAGCCCTGACATGGAAATAATTTGAGCACGAAACGAGAATCACGAAATTGAACTTGAAATACACGAAAACGATAGTTATTCGATATTTTAAAAATATGACATGGAAAATACATGTATATGAAACTTACCTGATAATTATGCATGTTCAAGATTATAAGTTGTCCTGGAATAAATATATACAAAATCCATGAAAACAATGATACATGAAATTTTGGTATAATGAATGATTTATGTTTTTGAAGAAATGGCAAGAGAATAATATGTATCATATTATATGAATATGTGGCTATCTTTAATATGCTGATACATGGAAATTGGGTAAGCCGTAATAAGTAATAATCTCAAGTCTGATATGTTGATACAATGAGTTTATCGATTCTAAAATTATATGAAATATATTCAAGTATACCAATGACTGTTGTTGTTGACGCTTAGACAAGTGCCAAGCTGTTGATTGTATGGTAATATATTTATTTGATGCATTGAATCGGTAAGTATTTAAAAAAAAAGTTCTATAAACTCCGGTAATACCTCGTGACCCTATTCCAATGATGGATACGGGTTGGGGTGTTACACCTTCAGCCATACCCGAAAAAAAAAAAGAAAATATAGGAGCAGAGGCTCCTTCTTCTTCAATTTTCTCTCTTTAGTTAGGGTTTCAAGACCCTTTTTGCTACGCCGCCGTTCCATCGACCTTTCGGTGCCCGACGAGCACCTGGACAGGCGAAGCATGAGGCTTCAAGCCTTGTTCGAACCCTCTTTTTCCACCGAAGGCTAAGCTTGCAGCGTTCATGAAGGTTCGGGTAAGGTCTTATAGTGATTTTTCTTTTTACTTTCTAAAACCAAGTCCCTGTTTTAGAGCGGGACACTCAAACAAATGGGACAATGGATCTCAAATGAGAAGGTCCCTATTCATGTTACTCTCCTACCCTCGTCAAAACCCGAAGGGTTTCATGACCCTTGGGGTCATCGGAGCCATACCGACACGACAAAACCAGTTCAAAGGTGAGTTTTTTATTACTCTTTATTTATTTCGAATGATAATAGATAAGTAGACAGAGATTTAGAATAGAATCGAGATCTTACTTTTGAGTGCTTTTCTTTGTATTTTCAAAATCCGATCCATTTACAATGCTTCGTTTCGGTTTATATAGCCGAATAATACTATATTACACATTATATTTGCCTATTCACTACTGTTTTGCTGTTTTTGCTTGTGTTTGGTCTGTTTGCTGCTTTTATTTCTGTCCTTGCTTGTTTTGCAGGTCTGTGGGGGTCAACGAGAGCTGGTCATTGCTGTTTTGGTGCAAGCCTCGGCAAGGGCACCATCATCGGGCGTCGTGCGCGCCGAGGGCCCACATGGGTTGGCAACGGCGCAAGAAGAAGATGGGAACCCTGGGGTTCCCAAAATTTTTAAGTCTTTTGGGCCATTTGGGCCTATTTTATTGTAATTGGACCAGGACATTTTAAAACTTTGGTTTGTATTTTGAGTTTATGCTCGGTCAAATTTGGACCGTTACATGTATAATTTTAAAAATTATTATTATTTTTATGTTAGAGATATTCATTTTCATCCTGCTTCACCCCATCTCAATTTAATTTATGCCAATTATTACTGATACTTTCAATCTATTTAAAGATAAACAAATATTTAATGATTTTACAAAAAAAAAAAAAAATTTAACATAAAACATCTTCCACAATTCTCTAAACACAAAACATAAAATATCATACAAACTCAAACACATTTAGGGTTTTTTTTCACATTTTTAACATTTTAATAATTATATATAAAGGCAAGATAATTTCATTTAGCAGGACGGTGAGACAACAATTACTATAATAATTTCATTCCATTCAGAATGAACCGATTTGAAATTTATTGAGAAGTCCAATTTTTACCATGCTTAATATATATGAACAAGACTAACATATAAATCTTGGGTACGAACTAAAAGTATTTGAAGCCAACCCTTTTTATAGCAACCTTATTTCTCTATCAAAATTTTGTATATCATAGAGAAGTGACCGTTTTACTCCTATAATTTAAAAAGATAATTATTGTAAACCTACAATAGAATTAATATCATGAATTTTCATTAAATAAACAAATAAAATTAAAAAAGTGAAAATCAAATCAACAAAATTAAATAATGTATAGCAGGCATTATTGCTTTTATGCATCTTTCTATTTTACATTCTTTCACATAATTAATTATGAAGTTCATAAATTTAAAAAGTTTAATTAATTGACATAAGTTATCAAATTAAATTAATTAATTGATATTTCATGAGTTAATAAATTTAAGAAATCAATTTATAAGTTTAGAATGTTCCATATTCATGGTAAAATATTTAATTAGGAAACTTAATAGTTTACTAAAGTAATATATTTAATTCTACTCATTGAACATAGATTTCTCAAGTGAAATTTAAATATTTTATTGAAATAATAATTTAATTAAGATTAATTTTATTTAATAAATTATAATTAATAAATTTGCTTATATGAAATAACTATAATTTTATTTAAAATTTTAAATATTATATTATTATAAATAATTAATTTAATAAAAAATTTATTATAAATAAAAATTTATTATAATTAATTCTACTTTAAATTTAAATGTTATAAAAATATTGTTTTTGTGCAATCAAGCAATTATTGGTTTTTCTTTCTATAAAAAATAACTCTAAATTTTTTATTAATTACAAAAATATTTATTTTTTTATTATAATCATCAATGAATTAAAATAAATAATGAAAATAGGTGGAGCCAAAGAATTGGCATCACCCACTTGCCAGTCAGCCAACCATTAACTACTAGAATTAAAAAAAATTCATTTTTCAGGTGCCATCAATTTATTTGGTGTCACCTGTATAAATATTACCTCTAATACCAAGATTTTCATGGGTCAGAAAATAAATTTTGAGGAGGTGTCAATCTATTTGGAGCGATCAATGGTAGAATAGTGGTGGGGCTAAATATATTAACATCACCACTTTTATTGTGTCAAACTTTTTTTAAGTGATTTTTATTTTTTTAAAACTCAATTATTTTTTATTTAGTGTTGTCATAAAGAATAGCATGATCACCATGCTGTTAGTATTTTTTTTTTGAGTTTTTTAAATTATATTTTTAAAAGAAAAATATTTTTTTGATGGTGTATTTTTTTTTGCATGATCACCTTGATGGTGCCATTGAGAATGTCGTGACCACCTTCTATGCTCAAAATTTATTTTTTGGCCTACAAATTATACAAAAATATTAGTATTAAAAGTGATATTTATACAGATGACGCCAAATAAATCTGCAGTACTCAAAAAAATTAATTTTTTAATTTTAGCAGCCAATAATTGATTAACTGATGTAGGAAGTAAGTGACGTGAATATGTTTGGCTCTATGCATTTTTACTATTTATTTTAAGTTATTTTCCTATTTAATAAAAAAATTGGATTTTTTTAAATTAATAAAAAAATTTGAATTATTTTTATAAAAAGACCCGTAATAATTGCACTCCCACTAACTGTTCCTTTATTTTTATTTTGTGTGGCTTTGGCGTTTGCTCCTCAGCTTTAAGTCTCCCAATCTCCGTCGCAAACCACCATGGCTGAAGCCACCACCCAAGTCCTCATCTTCACCTACGGGACATTGAAACAAGGCCATGGTAACCACCATCTAATACAAGACCTTATCCTCCAACAAGACGCTATCTTTTTAGGCTTTCACGTCACTCGTCAACCCCACCCACTCGTCATAGGCCCACACGGCATCCCCTACCTCATCAACCTCCTTGGACATGGCCACCAAGTCAAGGGCGAGTTATACTCCGTGTCAACTCGTGGACTGGTCCGACTCGACAAACTGGAAGGAATCAGCATAGGGCATTATGAGAGGTTGCCTATTGAACTGTATGAAGAAGGGAAAGAAGGGGTTTTGGTTGCTGCTGAGGCGTATTTCGCCCATAGGAGCTTTGGGGAAAGGCTTTGGGAGAGGAAAGGGAAAGTGGGTTTAACTGAGTTTGGAGAAGAAGAGGGAAAAGGGTATGTTAGAATAGAAGATAGGCCTCATGGGTGTGATGTTCTTCATGATATTACTTCATTTCTTAGCCATAATAGTGAAGAATTGTAGTTTGTTTCTTTTATTTATTTAGTTAATTTGGATATGAATCTATTAAACATAATTGTATGCTTACAAAACCATTTGCACACTAACCGAGAAACAAAGGCAAGCATGCTGGCCAAGAAACCTTCACACAGCTAAGGGGCTTCTTGTCTCGTGCCATTACCATTTCATCTGAAGTGGTCAATTCCACGCTCGCCCGTATTCCCGGTAGTGCGATTTCGGATTTCACCTCTGATCTCTGCTGGTTTGGCTCTTTGTAGAAAATTTGTTGTTTACGCAGTTTTTTAGCTGTACCAAAGACAGATGTCATGGAAGATTCATTGTAATTAATGTAGTGTGTTAGTAAATTTCAATTCCTTATAAAATTTGAAGACATTTATGGGTTATGTATTAAATTGAGAGCACTTATTCTTGTTTATCGATGAATGTTTTATTTGAGTGTGTTGAGTGAAAAATTAAATGTTTTACTTGGTTAATGTTATAAGTTTTCAGAGGAAATATAGAGAAGAATTGTTTAGATATTATGTACAAAATTGAGAATTCTATTTTGATGAGTATTAGAGATTGTAATCACTTGTTTTACATGTTGTTATGATAGTGGATTTATCTCTTTGGGCAAGACTCTATTGATGTAAGGAAATTAAATTGGGTAAACATATTGAATGTTCATTGTTTTTCTACCTTGTTCATACTTATTGTCTGAAGTAGTTGACACTGGTCACTAGCACTGCTTCTAATGTTGCTCTTGTTGTACTTGCAAATATCGGTTTAGATCTTTCAGCTGTTTATTGTTCATTATTGTGCTTGTAACACGTTTTTTTTACAATTTTTGGTAAAAGTATCATGAAGGTCTTATACTAGGGGTCAAATTGCATTTTGGCCCATTTATTCAAAAATTGATTAATTAAACCTTGTACCTTAGATTAAAGAGTAAATTAATCCATTTTGTTTAAAGTTTTATACAATTTTACAATTAAAAACTGGCGTAGCTAAAAAAAACAACTAAATAATTACATGTGGCGTGTCTCATGTACCTTACACTGACGTCAGAAACCAAATTTTAAAAGTAAAAATGGATAAAAATTTTAACAGAATTGACCAATTTGCTCTATGATCCAATGTACAAGAACACATTTGTCATTTTTTAAATAGAAATGACAAAATACAATTCAACTCTTAATACAAAATCCAACCTAAAACTTTTACCACCTTTTCCTATGAGATCCACAAAAATACAAATGGTGTTGTCTGCTATGACTTTGTTTCCATAGGTTTGGGTTCTAGTTTGTGCAGTCTTTAGGCTTATTCTAGGGGATGATCTGTAATCAATTTTACTTCGCTTGAAACTTTTTAATAAAAAAATCCATGTTTCACACCTTGGTTAAAGAGTCACTTTGGCCCATGTTCCAATAGCGATATATGATAAGACACTGCTTCACCTTTGTCTAATTTTCTATAGATTGAGCTAATTGACAAGATGAAACATTGAAGCCTGTGTAGAAAATGCTTTTCATCTATTTTTTGGTACAGCTATGGAAGCCAATCGGACATTTAGGAGTTTTTGTGACGAGTCATTACTCTCTTTCCAAAAACTATATATATGATCAAATCTGTAGTGCACTCCTTTTTTTTTTTGAGTAAAGGTATTTGAAACTTATTGATTCACGGAAACTAAGTACAAAGTCTAGCCCATTAATCACGAGGGCTCAAGGAAAACAACCACACGCCTACCATAAACACAAAAAACACACTCGGGTAGCAAAAGCAAGAAAGCTAACAAAATGGGTTAAGCAAACTATTGCAAAGATCAGAGTCTATGCTAGCCCCTGCTTTGGCAAGGCTATCAGCATCTGTATTAGCAATGTGAGATATATGACAAATTAACCAAAATCTGGGGTAATCCTTCCTAGTGAATCTTCTTAAGAAATTCTCACTAATGTCTTGTGCTAAATAAGGATGAGTGCATCACTTGACAGCAAGATCACAATCAGATTCAATATCTAGTTTATGAGAAATGTGCCACTTGAAAGCAAAGAAATATAAGCTCTTTCCATTTTGAGAGTAATGCACTTTGTCTACTTTTTTTAGATAGTTTGATGTGTCTGTACGAACCCCAAATTGCCCGGCCCATTTTGCACCTTTAAAAAAAAAAAAAAAACCAAATAAACCAAAGTATAAAAGAAAACCAAAATACATTAAAAGTCTAAATTACAATTAAAGAGTCCATTACATCAAATTCAGACCCAAACTAAATACCCATTTAAACCCAATAACAAACCCCAAGCCCAATAACCTAAACTCCTAACCCGTTCGACCTAAATACCTAAAGCCCAACGCGCCCAAGGCCCAAACTAGTTTCGGCTAAGCCGAAACCCTAGCAAGCCTAAGCGCCGCACCCCCTCTACCTCCCCGCGTGCCTCGGCAGCGAGCTCAGTGCCCGAGGTTCACCTTTGCATGGTCCCTTGCACCAAAAGGGAAGGCCTCTCGTTGACTTCCTTCTTCGTCTGCAAAATAACCAGAAATGGGCAAGCAAACAGCAAACCAATACAGAGACTAAAGCAACACGCAAAATAACAAAGCAGAAAAGCAGAGAGTAATAGACTAAGGCTGTGGTATTCGACTATAAAAAGGGTCGAAAGAACCCCTGGTAATTTTTTTTTTTACGGACGCTTTGAACACACAATAGAATCAAGAATTTTAAGATGAATATTTTCCTTTTAACAGTCTCGTAGTACCTCTGGTAGTGGACCTCTTCTTTTGATTTTCACTTTTCTCTTTGGATCGTTTAAAAAGAAAAGAAAAGGATAAGAGAAAGACCTTACCCGAACCTTAAACCGTCGGGGTGCACCGGAGTTTCTTCTCCATTTAAGGTCAGACCCGACCAAGGGGAGGGTACTTTCCCTTTGATTCTTCCATGGTCAGGCTAGGCCTTTGGACGTGACCCTAACGGAGCTCAAAAATGAAGGGATCCTCCTCCATCAATCATTGTTCGCGGTGGCTCCATGGTGGCTAGGGTTTGATCCCTCTTGAGACTCGAATAGAGGGGGATTAGGGCAAAGGGAAGTGATTGGACTTTTGTTCTTTCCCGGTTCTGGTGTACCCCTGTACCCATCGTATGAAATAACCCAAAGACCCGACCCGATGGAGGCCATAACCCGCGTGTTTTCACGCCATAGGGGTTATTTGCAAAACTGGTCCTCTCGTTTATTGGGTCTGCTTCGATTGGGTCTTTCATTCTTCCCTTTCCTTTTAATTTAGGCATAAAAGTTCCGTTTTATTTCGTTTTAATCCCAGGCCTAATGCTGAGTTTTGAAAGGAGGAAAAATTTCTATTTTAGTCCTCCCTCGTTTTCGCGCATCACAATGAGGTCCTTTGATTTCTTTTGACATTACTATTATTCGTACCTTCTGTATTTATCTTCTCTTTTGCATTTTTTTTTATACAATTACTTTATATTATTAGTATATTAGGCATAGTATTATTTTTCCATTACGATATTTATATTCTCAACATCATTTGTTAATTCATTTTATACATATATTATGTTATATTTACCATAGGTACTGTTATTATTTTTAATATATTATACGTATATATTTCTAATACTACCATATACCCTTAAATTTTGTTGTTGTATATATTTTTAAACGTATAGAAGTATATATTGGCGCGATATATTAATAGTCTTCTTACATATTATTATTATTCCTAGTATATATATATATTGTATATATTGAAACACTATTAAACATATATACGTATTTTTATGTACATTTATAATATAAGGTATATGTATTACATATTTATATTCCCCGATATGTGTATATTCATTTACTTTGACTAAAAGTTATTTTAATACTATCATTACTTCTAATGAATATATTTTTATACTACATCATGTTTCTACCCTTTTAATACCGCCTTATGTACATACCTTTTAACACTTTTTTTTATATAAATTTTTATATATATTACGAACATGTAGAAGGCCCAAAATGCCCGGGCCCATTTTACAAATCAAATACCCATTTACAGCCATACCCAAGACCCATTTATTTAACCCACTACCCAAACCCGGTAGCCCAAAATCCAGCCCAAAATCCCTAGACACATAAGCCAAACTAGGGTTTCAGACTTTCTGAAACCCTAGCTGCCTACCCTCAGTGCCGCCACTGCCTCCATGTTTGCCTCGAGCGCACCACACACGGCCTAGCCCCAAGAAGCTTTGCCCCGTCCCATCACTCCTTTTCGAACCTGCATACAAAACGGAAAAGAAGCAAAAGCAGAGGAAACATGACAGCAAACAGTAGCAAAAGTATTATACCAAATCGGCTATAAAGCCGAAATCAAACCAATGTAATAAGGAGGATTTTTTTTAGTCAAAAAATCAGTGTAATCAGGGGATTTTATCAACAAGCAATAAACAAAAAAAGAAGAAGAAGATTTCAGAAAAGAAACACAGAAACAATCAAAAGGTTGCACCTTTTTATTTTCAAATCCTTACTTAGTTTCGATTTCTTTTTTTTTAATTTCAAAATAAAGGAAGAAATAAGAAAGAGGTGAGAAACGTACCTGACTTTCGGTATTCGGCCACCGTAGGCAGCCGAGGTTGGCCATTTCCGATGAAAAATGGCGTGTTAGGAGCCTAAACAGAGAAACCAACGAGGCCGAAACCCCTTTTCTTTTCGTCATTTCGTCTTCATTTTGTTTGGTTTAAGATATACCCGAATCAGAGTTGCAAAAGTGTAAAAGGAAAGAGCGAATCAAAACTTACCTGAACAACCCCGTGTCCCGTTGTCGGATCTATTCTCCGTCGTCAAAATCGGGCCAGAAAGGGAGAAAGGGGGACCCTTTTCTTTCGCATTTTTTAGTTTGGAAGGTTTTACTCTCGGATTCCCTGAAAAGGGACTCAAATCGGCCGAATGGAGGTCCCTTTAGAGAACCCTGGCCACCCCACGGTGGCTTTGCGATGACGGTGGCCATGATGGGTTTCAAACCCTAGCTGAACCAAGAGGAACCAGAGGGGAGGGTGGCTGAAATCGGTTCTAAAATGGAACAGAAGGGTTTCAGATTTCTTTTTTTTCCTTTGTTTTATTAAGAACAAAACGGTGCCGTGTAGCACCTAAACCCGTGTGACCCGACCCGTAATCGGGGGGAAACCCGCGTGTTTTTGAGAAATGGGCAAATTTCCCTTTAGGCCCTTCCACGTTTTCTGCTCCTATGATTTTGCCCTATCCTGTTCTCCTTTTTTTTTTTTAATTTGTCCCATTATTTTTATTTTTGTTTAATTTGGTCCTTGGACCATTGGAAGATGCTGGCCTCGAAACGCAGCGTATAGGGGCTAGGGATATTTTCTCGATAAGTCCCTCAATCCTTAAGCGCGTTTCATTTTGATCCTTAATGGCTTATTTTTCATTATTTGCAATTTATACCTTAATTTTCATTTCGTCTTCAGCCTAGCTCTAATCTATGTATTAATTTACTTATTTATTTATTCAGATTTTAAGAACTATTTTCTTATTTATTAATTTACTTATTTATTTATTCAGATTTTAAGAACTATTTTATTTTTATTTATTTTTAGTTTGTTTTCTAGTATTATTTCTTTTTTTAGTTTAGTTTCTTTTTACATATTTTAAACTATTATTCATTTTAATTTATACATACATATGTATATATATATTTATATATTTCGTATATATATTTCTAGTATTATATTTTTACATTATGTATATACATTTAATATTATCTTAATATTATTATATTAGTCTATTAATATTATTTTCTCATTACCAATTTTCTTCCATACGTATATCATTTTCTACTATATATATATAAATTGTACATACTTTCATATGTATTATTTTTTACTCTGTTATGTATATATTGTATTTGTATATTTATATATGTTCTTTAACATTATAGTATCATATTTCTTACTATTGTATATGTATTTTTAATACTACATATTGAATATTTTAAATCATTATCAATTTTATATGTGTGTATTTATTTGCGTATTTACGTATTGTGTTAATAGTTGTTCTTCATCATTTCTAATATATTATGTATTTTTGTTCAAAACAATATTGTTGTAAGTGTTCTTCTCATGATCATTTATTATATTGTAATTTTATAATTTTAACTCAAGTTTATTGTGTTTCAAATTAAACGCATTAACCATTTGCAAATTTATCGATTTAAACAATTTTAAATCAAGGCAATGTTCGGTAGTTAGAAATTCGAGAAAATCGTGCCCTAACTTACTGGGTTTCGATTTTTCTCGTTTAATCTAAATAGCCGAATATCCTTTTAGACTTTTAAATAAAAAGCACACTCGTTCTCAAAGGTTCTAAATGTCGTATCCTAACTTACTGGACTTGACATTTCATTGCTCTGAGACGAGAATGGTTTCCAACATTTCATTTCGTTTTATTCAGACCTTTCAAATAAAAAGGGATCGTATTTCAAATTCTTTCAAATTTTCAAACATTCGACATTAAGACATCAATTAACCAACTAGGTACCAATTTTGGGCGTATCGAGGGTGCTAATCCTTCCTCGTGCGTAACTGACTCCCGAGCCCGTTCTTTGATTTTCGTAGACCAAAATTAATCATTTTAATAAATCAAAATATTTTATTAAAATGATCTAAGGTGACCCGATCGCACCTTGAAAAAGGTCGGTGGCGACTCCATTTTCAAATTTTAAAGTCAATTCTCCTTTTTTTCAAAAAAATGGTTTCGACAGAACATACTCTTAATATTATGATTGTGTCTTTTTTTGTATATGTATATGTATATATATGTAATTGTATCGTTTTTAACATAATTACTATTTCTTATATATATATATATATATATATATCGTGTATTTAATGTTATGTCCAATATACACGATCTTTTTTTTAACCCTATGTTCTTGTATATATCGTATATATATTTTTCGATATTATTAGTCTTTATCCGTATTTATATATATAGGCAACTTTATTTGTTTTTTTTATGTTAGGTTCTGTCACTTTATTTTCCATCACTTTATGTTTACATGTGTATGTATGCACACTCATAGTTTTTATTCCATTTCATGCTTAATTCTTGTTATGTCTTATATTGTATATATTGTTATTATTTTTATCATGTCACGTTCATTATTTACCCTGATGTATTTCTAATCTTTTATTTATTTTTACTTCACGTCAATTTGCTTTATGTTATTTCGAATCTTATTCCTTTTTAACCAATTTCAATACACGAGGCAACATCCCGATTTTCGACTAAGTCATCGGTTTCATCGCTATGTTGGGTGAATCGCGTTGGCTCGTGTTGGAATCGAGATATCCTTCTAAAAAATCAATCAAAATTTTGAAAATTCGCGTCTTTAAATCAGGTCATGATTAAATGTTACATTGAACTCGCAGTTTTGAAAATCAAAACGACACGTGTTTAATAAGATACCAATTTTGGGCGTCACGAGGGTGCTAATACCTTCCTCGTGCGTAACCGACTCCCGAACCTCACTTTTCTCTGAATGTTGACGTAGACCTAAACCCGGCCTACTTTTTACCTAAAAATAAATTTTTCTGTTAAAAAGAGAATTTATTAGGTGTCCGATCACACCTAGAAAAAGGATCGGTGGCGACTCCCCTTTTCATTAAAACCGAAGTTTGATTTTCAAATTTTTAAATAATCCCCTCAATTAGCGACCAAAGCTAAAATTTTTACGTCGCTACAGTGTCATTCGTCTCCACCCAATCTTATGATATTTTCAACTTGAACTATCAACACTTCTACTTGCAATTATAATTTATTAATCTATATGGACATTTTCTACAATGAAATATAAAATTATGAATAGTATCTTGTAGCCTATTTGTCAAAGAAAAAGCCACAATTTGCTGAATAATGCTGTTTGTCTATTATATAAAATAAATGAAAGTGGATCTATGGATAACAACTTCACTCAATTTGGGTTTAGGAAACAAATCTTGGAATCATGTTTATAATCATTGATTTAGTTTAATATAAATGAAAAAAAAATTGAAATTATGAACAAGTTGTGTTAAATATTGTTTAGGGTTCTTTTGGTAAGGTGAGGAGATGTTACAATTTAACGAAATAAGATGTCATAGAGAGATGAAGAAGAGGAAGATCAAAGCAGATTCTGAGAAACAAGTGCGGTGGCAGGTGGCAGTAGTGAAAGCAATAAGGGTTTGAGAATAACTAGAACTACTGTGGTGGTTGTGGTTCTAAAAAGAAAGTTGTTGAGAGAATATTTAGAAAGCTAAATTTGCTAAAAGATCAAAAAAGTCTTGAATGAGATGCTCAAATTTCTATTTATAAGCCTTGAAAAATGAAGTTATGAAAAGAAGGTGAACATAAATGTGCTAAAATGGTGGGTAGTGAAATTGAAAGTAGTTACTTGAATGTGGGAAAATAGAAAGTAACTTCTATAGATGATGGATATAATGACGGTCAATGAAAATTGTACTCACTTGAAGTATTTTGGCAATGAAAGGCTTCAAAGTGACAATGCAACTATTGTTCATTAAAGAAATAAGAAAGGAACACTTAAGAAGAAATTCTTAAGAATTTCCGTATTTAAGCCTCAAAGTAATGTTCTTTAAGACATTCTAAAAGTAAAATAACTCATAAATCCTGCCAACTTTTTAAGGTTATTTCTAAAAAATCATCAATGAGGTTATTTTCAAAAGCGCTCATGCAACAAACAAAATTACTATTGATTGGACAGTTAATAACAAAAAAATCATCTACAAACATTACTTTATTTTCCTCATTTCCTAAAAACCATCCCTTGAGAATATTTCCTCATTTCCTCGTCTACAAAACATCCACTTGTGCAGGGGTAGCGTTAAGGGCAGCAAGTAGGGTCTTGTCCCAAAATAGAAATTGTTCTTTTGGTCACTTTAAAGATTGTAAAAGTTTAAATTAATTTAATGATAATTTTATATTTTTGTCATTCCAAAAAAAAATACTTATAATTTCATATATCGAAAATTATAAATTTTACATTAATACAATAATAAAATTACATTTTAATTTTTTAAAAATTTTATAATTAAAATTTGTCACCCAAAAAAACTGAACTTCAGAAATCTTAATATTTTCAATATCTCATCCTCACCATTAAATCAAAGTAATAATTAATTAAATTGACAAACTCAATCGTATGTATAACATTAATTGGATTTAAAAATGGCATAAACGATGCTCTTCGCGAAGTAAAATAGGAAAAAGAGTATTTAAACAAAGAAAAAAAAGGTAGAGAGGCAGGATATTGCAATCCACCTTTTGTAATCTATTTTTTCTAAAGGGAGAACTTTTTACAAGTGTATATACAATTGGGTGCGAATTCAAAAAAAATTTAGGGGTTGAAATTGAACGATAATTTTTCAAGAGATTTTATCCTTTTTAAAAGAATTAAAAATAATTTTTTTAAACATAATTTTTTTAAACATAATTTTTTTTATTTTTGATTTAATCATTTACTAAGAACTTGTTTGACAATTTTGAGTGGCGAAAGTCTTTACATGTCTCCTCAAATTTTCGCTGCATACAATGTAAGTATAATTACAAATATATAAAATTGAATCAAATTATTATAATGTAAGGTAGATGAAGGGTAAAAAATTATTCGAATTAAAATCACATATACACTACATATGATGGAATTAAAAATCCACATTTATTTAATTACAATGGCAAAATTTAAACCTAAAATTTGAAGACCCAAAACTTCAACTTAATTGAATTTACAAGATGTTGTATTTTGATGTTCATTGCATTAGTATTGATTATATATATATGTGTAATGGTCCAATTGTTCCCAACTATACGTGTTCTTTTTTTTAGTGCTTCAAATCGCAATCATTCCAACCAATGGAAGTGGGAGTGAGTATGTGTAGAAATCTACTAATTTAGTTGAAAAGTTTGACTTCTTCTATTATCTTTTACACATTGATTGATTGAGATTTCATTTTCATCTAATTTAATTTGATTATAGAAAATTAATAATTTAATCTTTTTCTATTGAAATCAAAAAATAATTAGTAAAAATTTAACATAAATAAAAGATGATTAGATTTTGAAAACATTCGAATCTGAAATGATCTAACATGAAATCTCGATCAATAAACCTGAATGATATGAATCCTAAATAATTCAATTTCGAAATAGCTAAAATTTGAAATAATTTCAATTTTTTTAAAACTTGAATTATTTAATCTAAAACCATAAACAATGAAGTAATTGATTAGCTACATAGTTCGAATTCGATCATATATTTATAGAATCTTACTTAAAAAGAAATTTACTATTATTTACACCGTATAAATAGCAATTTAAATAATTTAAACTCAACCTTACTAACTTTGGAAAGCATAGCGATTATAAGAATAAATCTTTATTCACAACTAGTACGATCAGAATAAATCTTTTTTTTAGGTAGAAAAATACAGCAAAATAGCGATTATAAGGTAAAGAAAACATTAACGGGTGGCATTGGACATAGTAGCAAGATTGTTATTAAGTAATTCTTATATCGAGACCGAAGATTTTTCAAAGAACTGCAAGCTGTTGTAATTTAAGTTGGCAATTTTAGCCATATGATCAATAAATTTGTTGTGGTCCTTAAGAATATGTCAAATTCGCACTTCCCAGTTGCGACATAAGAATTGATGGATTAGGCACAACTCTGACATTCTACTATTTGCAACACCTCCAACTAGGAGTGTTTCAACTAACAAAGCATTGTCATATTTGAATTCCAGCCGTCTAAAACCAATTTCCCATACTATGATAAGTCCTTCTAAAATTATTAAAGTTTCGCTAATTAAATCACTTATAATGGTATAAATAATATTATAGATATTTATCCATAAACCCGTTTAATCGCATATTCAAGTTTCATTTCTCGTCAATAAGCCTTCTCCTGTAATATTAAATAATTTGCTTCACCGTGCATTGGTCAGTGTGACTAGAATTGATAGGAACGAGTGGATACGATTGTTACAAATAAAAAATTTCACCAATGTGAAAGAGAGTATTATTTATTCCGCTTTAACACAGAAATAATGCGCACCGACCTACACGACCAGAACCGGTGCGGAACTGAAGGGACAATCTCATCTCATCCAGAAGAAAAAAAGGGCAAGGAATGGACCAATGAAAACTAAAAAGAACATGCAAAAACAGGAAACCTAACATTTATATAATTCGAAGGCATGGAAAGTAAAAAAGCTCCACTAGTCAAGCAAAGTGAGATGGAGTGGACCCATTAATGGAGGGATGAGATTATTATTGGATTTAGAGGTGCTCTATATTGCATGTGCTTTCCCACTACTCTCATGCATGCGCTATTGTTAGTGTTTCATGTTTTGTTGGAGATAAGAGTTTGCTATATCTTTGAAGTGAAGCAAATGCTTCAGACATGAAAGTGAAAAGAAAATATCAGACAATAGTTGCCAAACACCAGATTCGGATGACAATCATCGGAGAATGCTGTCAGCTTTTCGATATGATAGGGGAATTGTTATGGAAAATGGAATAAGATCTTAGCTTTGGACCCATCGTCTCCAAATAGCATACACGGTGTCAAGATATGAACTGTCGATTCCTTCTTGGGATACATATTTCGAAATTGTACTCTTTGCATATATATGGAGCGAAACCAAGAATTTTATATTAAAGACCAAAATAAAATAAAAAATTTGTAGTAAAATGAATTAAATTGAATTTCTAAATGGGTAATTATTTGATACATCACAATGGAGTTTTTTAGACTTCGCAAGCGGGTTAAGGGTGTAACAAGTATCACATTTATTTATGTAATTATTTTTTATTATACTATATAAAACATTTGTCAAACCTTTAACCCGCTTGTAGAGTCTAAAGAATTACAAAAGCTAAAAATATATTATTTTTATTTAATTAAGAAGCTAAAAATGATGAAATAGAAATATTAATTTGAAGAGGGGTTTAAAAACAATCATACTATTTAACTAAGAAAGTCATGACTTCTGCTTATCCCTCGGCTATACTCTTATAGGATATTAATGATCAGACTTTAAAGTATTTTTCACCTTCAAGTGCACATTTACTAATTCGAACCCAAAACCTTAATATAAAAAAAAAAAACAACGTAGTGAATGCCAATCTTATATGCTTTTATGTTTTTGTTCATTTTGGCTATTAAGATAGAATACTAACTAAGATTTGCTTAAAATATGGTGGATAATACCATTATATATCCACAAGGCTAATTAAGGTACTTCCATACCTAAGAATTAAAGTAACATTCCTCTTTGTTGGGTGCTTGGTTGTAGAGCAGCATTTATGCAAATTAAAAAGTCCTAATTGTAATTGTACTCTCATCGCTAATCCTTTTCGTCACCAAATTTATCTTCAATTGTGGAGATATTAAATGGGTTCTTAGAAGTGCCGGTTGTCTAAATTAGATTCGAAAACAGGATTCGCCTATTTACAGAATATAGTCAAAATCACTATTTCATCTCATTCTAGAGATTAAGGGTGGGTTGTAAAAGTATATGTTTTTTTTATACAATATTTAAAATTATTTATAGTCATTTTAAACTTATAAATAGAAGGATAATATGCTTTAGCACACTTAAACCCAAATCTTCACGCATTAACAATACTATCCATATCAATTGAGCTAAAATTTAATTGATATTATTCAATTAGTTAAATATTCATTTGTTTATAATTTAAAATAAAGTAAAGAATAGTGGGAGAGATTATATGTAATGACTCATGAACAGGATTGATCTATGGAATGTCGTCATTGTCGGCTAGCTCCCTATTCCTTCTCGTTCTAGAGATTAAGTGATCATTCAAAGGATATTAATTACATGGTGGAAACATGGGTTTTCGTTCATTTCACAAATAGCATATGATTCAATTTATTATAAAGAATATTAGGTGATACTATATAATTGCTTATTCGTTCTTCAATTAGTTGAGTATTTATTAATATTTTTTTTAAGTATTAAAGTTGTAATCTTATATTAATAGTTTTATTTTGTGGATAATCTGCCCATTTTCATCCTTTTTTGAGACCAATAGCATGCCTAATTCAGTGTAATCTTCTTTCACCTAATTTAAAAAAAAAAAACAAAGAAATATTAGGTTAGAGGGCTAGAAACTTCGAATTTTTTTCAATATTTATTTGGAGTATAGATAATTCTTTTCTTCTTCTCTCATCAACTAGTTAAACAACAATAAGAAAATGACATTAAATTCTATTATTTTTAAAATTTTAAGCAACAAATATATTATATGCATTTAAATCCCAATTATCAAGCTATTGATTCTATTGTTTCATTTTAAATGATTGAAGCAATAATATTAATAACACTAACATGCAATATTAGCCAATAATTGAGAACCCAAGCAGATAATGGGATAAACAAGTTGATTAGACACATATTATGTTAATCAAGTTGATGAATTACTAATAATTTTATATGTATCAGCCAATATCAATATGCTTTACATTACAAGCCATTGGTCCGACTCAGATATCCATCAAATTAGAAGGATAAAGATGAGGATGTTAATTTGTAGGCATTATTACTAGAAACAAATTGTGGAATGAAGCTTAAATTTTTTAAATAAATAAATTTAGGTGCCAGCATAAGCACACTAGTGGGTTTATTGGTGTGAGTTTAAACTTCTTACTGCCGACTTGATAACTTTTGGGGGCACCCAGAAGTAATACCTTTTGCATGTGCTAGCAAGCTTTCACCCCTTTCAGTGTATCATACGCGTATTTCCCTTCTAGGCTCCAAGCCAATCCCTATAAATACCTACCTTCACTTGCATTCTAAATCAAGGTGAACTGAAACGTTCTCATGGGTATCAAGAAGATATTTGGTGTAATTTTCTTTGTGTTATTAGGTGTAGGTATCTGTTGTGCAGCTAGATCTCTCCTCACTCTTGATGAAGTAACTTCTCGTCACCTTTTAGGTATTGTTCATGGAGGTGGCATTGTTGGTGTTAGCTACAATGGAGGAGGTTCAGGAGGCGGAAGTGGAGGTGAAGGTGCCTATGCAAATGTAGAAGCAGGAGCTACTGGATATGGAGGTGGTGGTGGTAAAGGAGAAGGTGGAGGTGGTGGTGCTGCTGGATATGGAGGTGGTGGAGGGGGTGGCAATGGTGGTGGTGGAGCTAGTGCAAGTGGTGCTTCTGGATATGGTAGTGGAGGTGGTGCTGGTAGTGGTGGCGGGTATGGAGAAGCCGGTGGACATGGAGGTGGTGGTGGTAGTGGTGGTGGGGGAGGTAGTGCAGGTGGACATGGTGGCGGAGCTTCTGGATATGGTGGTGGAGGTGGTGAAGGAGGTGGAGCTGGTGGTGGTTATGGGGGAGCCAGTGGACAAGGAGGTGGTGCTGGTGGTGGTAGTGGTGGAGGCGGAGCTAGTGCAGGTGGTGCTTCTGGGTATGGCAATGGAGGTGGCGAAGGAGGTGGAGCTGGTGGTGGTTATGGAGGAGCTGGTGGACATGGAGGTGGTGCTGGTGGCGGTAGTGGTGGAGGCGGAGCTAGTGCAGGTGGCGCTTCTGGGTATGGCAGTGGAGGTGGCAACGGAGGTGGAGCTGGTAGTGGTGGCGGCTATGAAGGAGCTAATGGACATGGAGGTGGTGGTGGCAATGGTGGTGGAGGAGCTAGTGCAGGTGGATATGGTGGTGGAGCTTCTGCATACGGAAGTGGAGGTGGTGAAGGAGGTGGAGCTGGATACGGAGGAGCTAGTGGACATGGAGGTGGTGGTGGTAGCGGGAGTGGTGGAGGCAGTGCAGGAGCATATGGGGGTGGAGGGGCACATGCAGGTGGATATGGTAGTGGAGGAGGAGCTGGAGGAGGTGTTAGTGGTGGTCAAAGTGGTGGTGGTGGTGGTGGTGGTGGTGGCTCTGGTGGTGGAGGTGGTGGTGCATATGGTGTTGGAGGTGCAAATGAGGGAGGTTATGGAAATGGTGGCAGAGCCGGAGGTGGTGAAGGTGGTCACTATTAGCCTTGAAAGTACCTTGTCACCTTTACCATATATTAAGAGTATTAATGTTGTTACAACTGGTACTAAAAAAAATAAGAGTAATTTGATTACGTAATCCAAAATACGTAAAAATATCGTATGAAACATATAGAATCCAAATAGATGATGTTAAAAGTTATATCATATGATAATATTGAAATGAATCTATCGTTTTCTAATGATTTACACCTTCTCCTACATTGTTGATATGCATTTTACCTATCTAAATTTATTTATATTAACCCAATACAAATGGATTGTTGTCTTGTCTTCAAGTCGAAGGTTATGTGAATGGTCGTAATGTTTTGCATATTACAATTATTCTAACCCATGATGAAACGGTATACATCTATTGAGAAAGGCATTACAAGCTGAAGCTATATATGGATGGAATTGTATGGCAACATCTTGTTGAGGAAACATACGTTGTTTAATTGGTTGAAATGAACAAATATATAATAATATTACATTGTTTTTTTAAGTAATAATATTACATTATTTGATTAAGTAAACAATTGTCAAAAAATGAGTAAGTAATTCAGTTTTAGTGTTAGCTTGATTGGCATCAACATTGTTGTTAGCGTGGGAAGAGGGCTCAAGGTGTCATGTAAATAGGCCGTGTAACTCATTGTCCAATTTCACTACTTCAATAAAAATTGAAGGCAAGCTTATTCTCGAGGGCTCAAGGTGTCGTGTCCTAACTTACGGGATATGACATTTTGTTACCTCGAGACGAGAGGGTCTTTAACATTCTTTTCAATTTATTCAAGCGTTTTTTTTTTTTAAAATGAACATTGATAAAAAGGGGATCGTATTTTAAAATCTTTTCAAAATTTCAACTTTCGACATTAGGACATTAATTAATCAATTAGGTACCAATTTTGGGCGTGACGAGGGTGCTAACCCTTCCTCGCACGTAATCGACTCCCGAACTCATTTTCTCGAATTTCGTTGACCCAAACCGTCATTTTAGTAAATCAAAATATTTTATTAAAACGATCAATTTTTATGTGGTGATCCGATTACACATCATAAAAAAGGATTAGTGGCGACTCTATTTATTCATTTTTAAATGAAAGTTGACCCCTCTTTCAAAAAATGATTTCGACAGCTTAGCGACTCCATTTTTTCGTTTTTGAAAGTCGACCCCTCTTTCAGAAAAAATAGTTTCGACACAAGGCAATACATTTCAATAAGAATTGTCCTGATTGGCCAAGACTTTTTTGACTGAAAATATGATGCATATATCAAAGAGATAAACTGAAGATAATGATTGACTCATGTTGTAGTGGATAAAGGGTGAAGATCAACAGTTAAAATGATCAATTGAAGAATTATTTCATTTATCCCTTGCATATATGGAGATCATCTTTATCAAACCTTATAGCCTATTTATAGGCATCTAGGCATCTTACTTAATGAGATATATATATTCCTTTAAGTACCTAATTCCAACATCAGTTCATGTTGAGAGGAATATTCGAGTGATTTATATTTTCACTTTTACGTGATTTATTTTTTATATTTAATAAGTAAGACGAGTGGGAAAGTTTATATTAAGTGTATTTGAGTGAGGTTGCAATTATTCTAGGTTAGTATAAGTTGAGATTAAATCATTATTTATACTAGTAGATTTAGTAGTGGAATTTTTCTTTGGGTACATAAAGTGTATCTAAACTGTATTAACAATTCTTCGTGTTATGTTTTCTCCTTCTATCTTTATGTATATCAAACTGTGTGATAAAAGGTGTTTCATTTCACTTGTCACACCTTACTACTAGATTTAGTATTTTGTTTTCAATCGGTATCAAAACCCACCACCTAACATACTTCAGTGGTCCTAGTGTCTAGTTCATAGTCATGGACTGCATGAAAGAGGAAGGTTCAACCGTATGACCACCACTAGTTGATGGATCAAACTATGCTTGCTGGAAACCCCGAATGAAAACATTCATCAAATCAATGAATAAAAGGATATGAAAGATTGCTTTGATTGGATGGGAGTCGCCCTACACTAGAAAAAGTGATGGAACTCGAGAAGTAAAACTAGAAACAACTTGAACTGCCTAGGAAGAAAGGTTTGCTAATTACAATTCCAAAGCTCTTAATATTATATTTAGTGGTATAAAAAGGTAAAGAATTCAAGTGACAAACTAAATGTGTTTCTGCCAAAGAAGGATGAGACATTCTCGAACGAACTCATGAAGATACTTTTAGAATGAGACAGTCAAAACTACAATGCTCACAAACTGGTTTAAAACCATATCCCATTTATATTCAAGACCTTTTCAAATCACTAACAAAGCTTTTGCTCTTAGTCAATAATATTCTTTGGTGAAATTGATACAAAAGGTGTAGAGATCCTTTCCTAAAAGATTTGTTATGATGGTTACTATTATAGAAGAAGCAAAAAAAACTTCAACATTATGAAAATAGATAAATTGGTTGGATCATTACAGACATTCAAGCTGAACTTTAAAGAAAGCCCAAAAGATAGATTCAAGAAGGAAAAGAATTTGGCTCTCAATGTTGCTTCTGGTGCATATGGTTCTATAGAAGAACTTGCACATCTTGCCAAAATTGAGTAGCATTTTTCTAGTGAAATATTTCATATATTCTTTCTCAAATAAATAAATTAAAATTGAGGAGCAAAGAAATACAAGAGTTTTCTTTTAATCAAAGGGATGAGAGAAACCAAGTTGGAGTACAGTAGGGGCAGAAGGAATTTCCAGTGAAGCAGTGAAATGTGTAGAGATAGAAAAGAACACCAACGACGAAAGCACTTTGTTGGGCCAACACTGACAGTGAGAAACGAAGGGAGCGAATGAGATTAGATACCCCAGTAGTCCTAGCCGTAAACGATGGATACTAGGCATTATGTGTATCGACCCGTGTAGTATTGTAGCTAACGCGTTAAGTATCCCACCTGGGGAGTACGTTCGCAAGAATGAAACTCAAAGGAATTGACGGGGGCTTGCACAAGTAGTGGAGCATATGGTTTAATTCGATGCAAAGCGAAGAACCTTACCAGGGCTTGACAAACTGTGAATCCTCTTGAAAGAGAGGGGTGCCTTCGGGAACACAGACACAAGTGCATGGCTATCGTCAGCTCGTGCCGTAAGCGCAACCCTCGTGTTTAGTTGCCACCATTGAGTTTGGAACCCTGAGCAAACTGCCGATGATAAGTCCGTGAAGAAAATATGTTTTTTTATTAAAGCATGTTACTTGTTATGGTTTAAGGGCAATTTTAACTGAATATTAAAAAATGATAATTTTGTTATAAAAGTAATATTTCAAGTAGAATGTAATAGCCAAAATATTAATTTTTCTCTAACTTATAATAAATAAATAATAAATATAGTTGAAATATTACTAGAAGAATATATCAAATAACTAGAGTATTTAACTCATTAGTTTTCATTATTATTTTGTTTGGGTTTAAATAAAATGAATGAAGTTTTTAAAATGAGGATAAAATTGTCAAAAATGTCACCGTACCAATAGAATGTAAAATTAATTAAAGAAAAGGTAATATTGAGATTACCTCATATTTCAAAATATGACGTTGTTGGGAATGTAAAATAATCAATTCAAGTTAATGTTTGAAATCTAAACATAAAAATCTTAAATTGGAATCTCACATCATCTTCGAGGATGTTACATTCCTTAAACCAAATACACTCTTATTATCATGTAAACAAGACTTTTCAATATTGGCAACATCATAAAACTCAAATTAATTAACCTGAAATATGAATCCAATTTTTCCTATTTCGACCACAAAAATCACAACCAAATTGTTTAATTGAACTAAAAAATAATCTAAAGTTATAACTATCTAAATATGAAATTATTCGACTAAGTAATTTAAAATAACTAGAATAATAAAACTTAAAATAATGAAAACCCCAAATGATACACCTCAAAGAAAGTGGTGTAGAAAGAAAAAGAAAAGGGGTAGATGGGCAAACAAAGTGAGATGGAGTGGACCCACTAATGGAGGGATGAGAAGATTATTGGATTTGGAGGTGCTCTATTGCATGTGATTTCCCACTACTCTCATGCATGCGCTATTGTTATTGTTTATATTTTATTGGAGATAATTAACAAA
Source organism: Gossypium stocksii (assembly GCA_020496765.1). Taxonomy (NCBI): domain Eukaryota; kingdom Viridiplantae; phylum Streptophyta; class Magnoliopsida; order Malvales; family Malvaceae; genus Gossypium; species Gossypium stocksii. The sequence continues at coordinate 83,344,439 of CM035625.1, read as the reverse complement.
TCTTCTTACTATCTTTGAAATGAATCAAATGTTTCATACTTGAAGATGGGAAAGAAGAGATAATAATGGCCAAATACCAAATTTTGCTTAAGACGATCCTAGGTGAATGCCATCAATTTTTGATATAATAGGGCAAAGATGTTATGGGGATGGAATAAGATCATCTTCAAATTGTTTACTTTAAATTTTAACGTTTAAGGTGAAAGAAATTTAAAAATGGTTATGAAATTGGGTAGTCTTTGATGTACATTTATATATTTTTTTGCTATTAAGTTAGGATCCTAACTAAGATTTGCTTAAAATATGGTGGATAATACCATCAGGTATCCACAAGGCTATACCTAAGAATTAAAGTGGCATTCCTCTTTGTTCAGTGCTTGGTTGGAGAGCACCAAATTTCACATGGATCATGGAATATATATATATACACTCAGTTTGCTATTTTTTTTATAAAATTTAAAATAATACATAAATTTTGATTTTATATAATTTTATATGTAAAATTTTTATTTAATTGAATTTTCATAAATCATTAATACAATTATTAATATACAATCATTTTATGTTTACATATTGTATACACAAATAATTATATTTATCTAATGTATAAATAAATTGATGTGTTTATTTCTTTAAATATATACAATTAAATCAAAATCAAAGTTTTATGTACATGATTATATCAAATTAAAGTTTGATATATATAATTATACTAAATTAAAATTCATATATTAAATTACGGATTGTATGAAAAAGTATATGTTATTTTTTTACCAAATTTAGTTTCAACTGTTGAAATAATTGGTTGGCTTCCCTGAAGTGGTGCTTTTCTAAATTAGACTCAAAAACAGGATTGGCCGAATTATGGAATGTGGTCATAGTCAGCTTGCCCCCTATTCCATTACATTCTAGAAACTAAAGGCATCATTCAAAAGATATTAATTACATGTTGGAAAATATGAGATTTTTTTATTTCAAAATTATATTCATGGATCATTTATTATTATTTCAGAGTAAAATTAGAATATGGTACGTCACATCATTTATATATTTTTTTTAATAGCTTAATATCATATTAGTATTTTTATCTTGAATTTCAGTATTTTTATTCTGAAAAAAATCAAATTTAAATAAAAATTTTAAAGTTCAAAATAAAATTATTGATTTGACATTAAATTATTGGAGATGGGTAATATACATGTTCTATACAATCTTTTCTCGAGTTAAAATATATATAACAATTAAATATAGCTTTGGTTGAACTGGTAAAGAGATAAAAATTTATAATGTTTTGGGTTTGAATCCAATCATGAGTAAATATTTTTTCTAGATTGTATATAAAAAAGATAAATTATCCTCAAAATAATATCTTTTATTTTCTAAAAACAAAAAACTTTTGATAACGCTATTGATAAGTGACACCTAAAATATTAAATATAGAATATATATGGCTTATTTTCTACAATGTTCACATCTTAATCCTTAGATTTTTATACTACAAAAATGTTTGGGAAACAAAAGTTAGCTTTCTCATGCTTGTAAAAGTTCCATTTAAACCCCAATTATCCAGCAGGTGAATCTATGGTTTCATTTTCAATGATTTAAGCAATAATGTTAATTATTCTTACATGCTTTGCAAGAAACAATACCAACGAGAGAATCCAAGTGAGATAAACAATACTATTGTGAAGTTGATCTAGATTATCATGGTAAACAAGTTGTTGAGTTGCTAACTTTACCATTGGTCTGACTCGGATATCCATCAAACTAGAAGGATAAAGTAGAGTACGTTAATTTGAAGGCATTATTACTTAAACAAAACGAGGGAGTAAGTTTCAATTTAAATAAATAAATAGATTTGGGTGCCAGCATATGCATACTAGTGGGTCTACTGGTGTGAGTTTAAACTTTTGTCTTACTGCCGACTTGACAATCTTTGTTGGGGCACCCCACAAATTACCTTTTGCATGTGCTAACTAGGTCCTACCCCTTTCAATGTAGCATACGCGTATTTCTCTTTTAGGGTCCAAGCCAATCCCTATATATACCCGCCTTCACTTGTATGGTAAGCCAAGGTGGACTAAAACGTTCCCATGGGGATCAAGAAGATATTTGATGTTGTTTTCTTTGTGTTATTAGGTGTAGGTATTTGTTCTGCAGCTAGAACTCTCCTCACTCTTGATGAAGTAACTCCTCACCTTTCGGGCATTGGTCATGGTGGTGCCAATGTTGGGGTATATGGTGATGGCTACCTTGGAGGAGGAGGTGGAGGAGGTTCAGGAAGTGGAGGTGCCCATGCAAATCTAGGAGAAGCTGGAGCTGCTGGATACGGAGGTGGTGGTGGTAAAGGAGAAGGTGGTGGTGGCGGTGCTACTGGTTATGGAGGTGGTGGAGGAGGTGGCAATGGTGGCGGTGGAGCTAGTGCAGGTGGATATGGTGGTGGAGCTTCTGGATATGGCGGTGGAGGAGGTGAAGGAGGTGGAGCTGGTGGTGCCGGCGGGTATGGAGGAGCGGGTGGAATTGGAGGTGGTGGTGGTAGTGGTGGTGGCGGAGCTAGTGCAGGTGGATATGGTGGTGGAGCTTCTGGATATGGGGGTGGAGGTGGCAAAGGAGGTGGAGCTGGTGGTGCTGGCGGGTATGGAGAAGCCGGTGGACATGGAGGTGGTGGTGGTAGTGGTGGCGGTGGAGCTAGTGCAGGTGGGTATGGTGGTGGAGCTTCTGGATATGGCGGTGGGGGTGGTGAAGGAGGTGGAGCTGGTGGTGCCGGTGGAGCTGGTGGTGCAGGTGGACATGGAGGTGGTGGTGGTAGTGGTGGTGGCGGAGCTAGTGCAGGTGGATATGGTGGTGGAGCTTCTGGATATGGCGGTGGAGGTGGAGAAGGAGGCGGAGCTAGTGGTGCCGGTGGGTATGGAGGAGCTGGTGGACATGGAGGTGGTGGTGGTAGCGGTGGTGGCGGAGCTAGTGCAGGTGGATATGGTGGTGGAGCTTCTGGATATGGTGGTGGAGGTGGCGAAGGAGGCGGAGCTGGTGGAGCCGGTGGGTATGGAGGAGCGGGTGGACATGGAGGTGGTGGTGGTGGTGGTAGTGGTGGCGGCGGAGCTAGTGCAGGTGGATATGGTGGTGGAGCTTCTGGATATGGTGGTGGAGGTGGTGAAGGAGGCGGAGCTGGTGGTGCTGGTGGTGCTGGTGGGTATGGAGAAGCCGGTGGACATGGAGGTGGTGGTGGAAGTGGTGGTGGAGGAGCAAGTGCAGGAGGATATGGTGGTGGAGGGGCACATGCAGGTGGATATGGAGGTGGAGAAGGAGCTGGAGGGGGTTTTGGTGGTGCAAGCGGTCATGGTGGTGGTGGTGGAGGTGGTTCTGGTGGTGGAGGTGCTGGTGTATATGGTGCAGGAGGTGCTTATGCAGAAGGATATGGAAAAGGTGTTGGAGCCGGAAGTGGTGAGGGTGGTGGTGGCTATTATCCTTAAAAGTACTCTATCACCATTGCAATTCACCAATAGCATTAATATTGTCACTACTAGTACTAAAAGAAATAAGTGTAATTTGGTTACAAAAACCAAAACCTTGAAAGATATCGCAAGAAACTTTGGAATCGAAATGGATGGTCTTAAAAGTTGTATCATATGATATTCGAATGAATCCATCGTTTCCTAATGATTTACATGTAACACTTTGTTCAAAAGCATTTTATCAATCTAAATTTATTTATAACAGAGAACAATACATGCACGGAGAAAGCCCCTTTCCCATGTCCCAACGACAACGTAGGAGTCCTAGTGATAGCTTACATCTTTCATTGCAATATGAAACCAAACAATAAGGCGTGTTTTGCAAATTCACTCTACAACCTAATTTTTCAGCCTTCACTCTATCTGTAATTTGCTCACTTCTTGTTCATCAAACACAATAATAACATCAACATTTACATTAGTAATAATCAAAGAAAACATTAATTTGTGTCTTCGTGAGGAAATTTTTACCAAAATATCTTAGGAGTGAAAAAGATAGTGAATGAAAGGAAAACCCAAAATGTATTATATGTATCTTTTTGGGTTATTGGAAATATGAACAATGGTTGCAATAAGGAGCTATATATTGATGGAATTTATATGACAAAATATTTTTTATACATTCTTGTTGCTACAATTTTAGGAAATTTTGGATTTTGGAAGATAAGGGAAGATGTAAGGATAGGCAAAAGCGAAATATGGATGTCTAGAAACATTATTACTAACATATTTTCAAAATATTTATTGTGCATCACATTCTATTGGATTTGATTTAAAATTAAAATTTATTTAAATTAGAATATGATTCAATTTAATTTTATCATAAAAGTCAATATCGCAAATATACTCAACACCAAACCGAAAATATTCAAAATATAAATTATCTAAATATTAAATGATATTACTTCAGCCAAAACCTTGATTCACAAATTTAAATAATCCAAATTAAAAATATTCAAACTCAAATGTTGAACATTATTTATTAAATTCTTCATGACGGATTGTTGAGTTGGTAGCATTAAATATTTTGGTATAATGTTTAGGCAATTCAAAGAATTTCGAATAATTGGAAGACCAAATTCAGATTTTGGTCTTTCTAGTATACTAAAATTTGATATCTAATTCATGTAATGTAATTTAGCATAATTTAGTCTTTTATTTTTATAATATCATTGGTTAATCCAAATAGCTAATATCATTAACTATTTCAATTAAAATATTAAAGATAAATTTAAACACACACTTTTAACTCATCACGTTTAAGAAAAAATTCATCTCAATACTTTAATTTTTTTTTTGAAAAATGCAATTAATGTCAATACTTTAACAGAAGTAATTAATGATGTTAACCATTTGAATTGATTAATGTGATCATAAAATAGATCAAATTATGCCGGGAACATCATTCAAACTGAAGGGGGCTTTGCCCAGAAAAAATTCGTTATACCTTTCAATTTTTTTGAAAAATGCAATTAGACCCCTCAAAACTTTCAAAAATTCTAATTAAGCCTTTTCAAAGTTTTTAAAATTTTAATTAGACCCTCCAAAGTTTTTAAAATTCTTAACTAAACTCTAGTTTTTGAAAAATCTCATTACGCCCCTAAAATTTTTTAAAATTTTAATCAGATCTCCTAAATTTGTTGAAAATTATAAGGTGATATATATTGTATGCAAACATATGTTAAAAATCCAAGAGTCCATAATTACACAATAACTGTTTTTTTTGCTTCATTCGAACCACTCTGTTGTCAAATTACACAATAACATGAATACAAATAACTCAAACTCACAACTTTGTCGACGGAACAATGAGCTTTATTAGTGGTTTACTTATTTATTACAAAACAAATTGTTGAAATAAGTAAACTATTTGGGGGGGGGGAGGTTACGTACAACTCTAGTTGGCATGTTTACATCCTACTCGGAGTCATACTATCTGAGATCTAATTTTAGTGGTTTTTTTCTACGGTCCGCAATCATCGATGGTTGAAAGAAAAGGAGTTAATCGTCGTCGTCTTTTTCGAATTCTTGGTCTTCCAAAATTCGCTTCAAAGGCTCCGAAAATATAACCATCGGAGTAGCCAACCAGGCTGGGGATTCACTCGGAGTGTGCTCTCCACTATCTATCATCGGACGACCTTTGATCATGTCCATATCGCCTTCCTCGCTCATCATTACCATGTTGCAAGGTATTTTTTTAGCAAAGTATGCCCGCTTCTTTCTCAAATTTCGGTCGCTGCATTTCCAAAACCAAAAACTTTAGTCTCTTCCAAATATTAATAGTTGGAATTAATCTCTTTGTTAAATGAAAAAATCATTTTTAGCCAAAATTTTAGTTTTAATCACTCAATTTTTTTTTTTTAACTATCTTTGCTCTTATCAAAAAATTCTCAATTTCGTCTCTACTTATTATACCAGCATATAAACAAAATAATAGTCTAAATTTAAAGTAAGCTGCTTAAGATCTAATATATTATCAAAAAAGGGCATGGACAATTAAAATTACATTGACAACAAGATGATCACTAAGCAGACCGACACGTCGATAAAACTAGATAGTCGACTGATAAACAGTTTATGGGCTGCTTGTCATAAAATAATCCCCTGGCAGCCCAATGACCAAATACAACCCTCTTTCTTACTCTTTAAATTATTTGTTTCACTTACTTTTTATAAACATAAGTATTAAAAAATATTTCAAAGTACAAGCTTTGATACCTTTTGACAACTTTTAACTCATGTTTAGCTTATCGAAACCTTGATTTTTCAAGTTTAAATCATTTACCTTAGAAATTATCTATAAATCTGATCCACCATCTCAAAAAATAACATAACCAAAAAGAAAACAAATCAAACATTGAATGTGTATTCGAACTCACCAATCAAAAACAACCCAAGATGCTCGAAGGTTAATGATTCTTTCGACAACAAGCGATGGCAATGGATAACCCATTACAAGTTCCTTTTGTAATGTAACCTATTAAATAAAATATTAATGCATTTATTATTTATAAATCTTATAAAACCAAGGTTAAAATATGTTATTAGTCCTTATACTTGTATAGAAGTTGAGATCTAGTCCATGTACTTTAAAGTTAAAAATTCAATCCTTCTACATTTTCAATTTAAAATTCCTAGTCCAACTATTATCGTTATTGGCCTTATCATGTTTGTTTCCTATCAATCATATACAACATCATATGATAATAACTTAATCAAAATTCTAAGTTGATAAGTTTTGATTAAAAAAAAAACATTTACAACTTTACTGGTTGGACTAAGATTCTCAAATAAAAATAGTAGGACTTTAATTTTAAGTTTTTAATTATAGGGACCAGGGGCGAAGGGAGAAGGGTTGGCAAGGCCTTGGCCCTTTTAAAATGAGAAATTGTTTCTTTCAACACCCAAAAATGATTAAAATCTCAAATTAATATATGCTAAAATTATATTTATCCCTCCCATAAATGTTAGATTTTTAATTTAATCCTTTTGAAAATCATAAAGATATAAACAAATACAATGATGAAATTACATTTTAATTATCATAAAAATGTATAATTTAATTTTAACCTCCTAAACAAGTTTTTGACTCCACCCTTAACAGACTAAATCTCGATTTTAACCAAAGTAAACTAACCGCATATTTTAACCTAAAAACCAAAAGAGATGAAATCCAATACCCCATGTCTTTCACAAAGGTCCATCACTGCTTGCAACTTTATATATTTGGCATCATTTTTCCACTCATTTTTCTCTTTTATTAAAGACAAATGCTCAAACTCCAACATCCATACATCTTGCCATGTCTTTGAAAACACTGCGACAAACCTAAAATGATCAGAACACGAAATTGAATGATTTGAAAATCAAAATAAATTAATATTGCTAACTTACGAGGGATATTTAACCACGGCATGAAACCGACGAGCGTGACAATATGACCCGAGGCACTAACATTCTCAAGCACCCATTCAAGCAGCTTGGTTGTGAATTCCTTAAGACCATTCATGACAATCACAACATGTTTAGGGACATTTACAGAGCCTGGTGAACTAAGATCATTTGCCAATGATTCTTTCTTTTTTCCTTTACTACTAAACCTTGGCAAAAACGGATAATACTTACGTTTCCCACTAAATTTGATAGGAAGAACCATTTTTTTTTTTTTTTTTTTTGCAAAAAATGATGGGAGATGGAAACGGATTTTTGGACATGCCCTTGTTTTCCTTTTATAGTGATTTTTGGGCATTGATTTTTTGTAATGAAAAGATATTTTTTTTAAAAAAAAAACATTGATGGAACCAAAGACAAGGAGCTTCAGCATAGTATATTTGAGGATCACTAGGTTGGGTTTTTACAACGGAAATCCCAATATGATATTTTGGAGCAATAGAGAAAGGCGAATGTACATGGGAATGACCTCTATTATAGGGATTTTATCAAATTAATCTTTCTATTATTAAATGGATCAATTTAATTTTTACACTATTAAAAAGAATCAAATAAAACCAAATTGGAGTAGAATTAATATTTACTATTTAACATGGTTAATATTTTTAAAATTTGGGCAAACTACTCCATTAATCACTCTAAATAATAGTCGTTCCTATTGCAATCACTTAATTTTTTTTTTTTCTTTTTGTTAATTTGATCACTCTAAAAAAAAGTTGATCAAATTGGTTATTCCACCATCAAATGGAAACCGCGTTGCATTTTCATGTATTGTTTTGGGTGACCAAAATAGGAACAATCCTATTTAGAGTGACTAAAGGGTAGTTTATCCTTAATTTAGAGTGACTAACGTGAAAATACGCCGTCAACGTATTGTTACCATTTAACGGTAAAGTGATCAATTTAATCAATTTCAGTTTTTAGGGTGACTAAATTAACAAAAAAAAATTGGAATGACTAAAATAAGAACGACCTCTATTTAGAGTGACTAACAGGGTAGTTTACCCTAAAGTTTTTATTGTTGTGTAGATGAAATTTGTTGTTTGGAATTAAATTGTCATTCAAAAGAATAATTTTTAAAACATTTTTTATACAAAAAATGTTAATTTTGTTACCATATAGACTTATTTGATTGTTTAATAATATAGAGATTAAATTAATAATATCTCTATAATACAAGGACGTATCAAGTAGTTTAACCAATAGAGAAATGGTGCTTAGGCTTTGGATTCCAGTCTCTAGATTTCATTGTTCAGAGGAGTTTTTAATGAATCCAAAACACCAAAAATGGAAACTATTCTGCTGAATGTAAACATCGAATTCTCCCCAACTAAACTTGAGAATTATTTATTTGCTCAAAAGCTGAATTAATTAGATCAGGAATTAGTTTTGGTCCAAAATAAAAAGTTAGATTGGTTAATCTACAAACAGGTATAAAATAATTGGATCAAGGTTAAACATCGGTAGAATTAGTGGTTAAACCGATTTTTTCTATTTTTTAACTTTTATGATTTTTTAGTAACTTATTTAATTAAATTAAAAAATGGTTAAATATCGGTAGAATTAGTGGTTAAACCGGTTTTTTCTATTTTTTTAATTTTTATGATTTTTAATAATTTTTTTCATTAAATTGAAAAATTAATCAAGAATAGTAATTCAACTATTAGTCCGATTTTAAAAATATTGTTTATTTTATTTAAGAAAAAGTAAATAAATTATACATGATAATTCACTTATAAAATTTAAAAAGCTTAACTATTAATATATTAAAAAATTATCCATGAAACTAAATCAAATAAAAAAAATATTCTTTACCATAAATGAACATAGAAAATTTAGTATCACAAAAACATTAATTGTAAATTGAATATTTGAATTTTCTAAAAATAAAATATTTTTCACATTTGAGTTAGGGCAAATTATTTATACTTTACTTAATTTTAAAAAATTATAAATTGATCATTGAACTATTAAAAAATTACATATTGGTGATTGATCTGTTAAGTTGTTAATAGACATCATATGTAGGGATATGTAAATTTACAATTTGGTTACCCAATTATTAGAAATTTATAATTTGATTACTCAATTTTAAAAAATTACAAATTTATCATTGAACTATTAGTAAGCTTACAAGTTTAGATTTTAGTCGCTCGATCTTTACACCATTATTCCGTAACCCAATAATTCAAACAATATAAACAATAATTTAAGCCTAAAATCCAAGCAAAGCCACCGTAAACCTCCTGCCTCATCTCTAATCTAACCAACTCAACAACCCTTCATTAGTAACCCACTCACCCTTTTCCCCTTCACCCAAAACAATAACTCAAGAAAATTTGCAATCAAGCTATTCACACACATCTACCCCCAACCAGCAACTAAATATCACCACAACCACAACTAAAGCAAACAAAAATACAAATAAAACGAATAAAAAGAAAGAAAGAAAGTCTCCTATTTCAGCGTACCCTAAATAAAATCAAAGAAAAGAGAATCATAATATCAAAAATAGGAGACTCAAACGCAACGATTTCAATTAGGAATTAGTCGAATAATTCGAAGTGACAAAGAATCAATCCAAAAAATTAAGTAGAAAGTCTCTCTAAGAAGAGAAACATATCGATGTTAGGCAATCATTTGAAGGCAATGAAGGGAGATTCGACAGTCTCTCTGTTATGACTTCGCGTTTAAATCATCAGAATATCAAGACATTTCAAGAAAAAAATAAATTATAAAGTTGAAAGAGGAAGAAAAATAAATCTTTGCTTTAGTATATTTCTTTGCCAAGGAAAAGGCCAAAAGGTAGCAAGATTACTAGAATACAACTGTAAAAAAGGTCTAAGACACCTTAAAACTTTCGAATAACTCAACATGCAACTTGTAACTTTTTCTAAATTAAATGACCAAAATGCAAAACTTAATAATAGTGAGTTAGTGACTATCAAACATTTTTTAGCAACTTAACAACCCAATGACTTAAATGGTAACTTTCAAATAGTTAAACGACCAATTTGTAACTTTTTAAAATTAAATGACCACAAAACAACCTTGGGTGTAGTTACCCTTTGGAGTTGAACTCATGAAAATAATATTTGAGCAAAAAATATAGTTAAGTAGCCAATTTGAATGAAAAAGAGGACCTAAAAGCAAAGCAAAGCAAAATTCACATAAAATAAATCAAATAAAAAAGAAAATGAATAACCAAAACATTCTTTTAATTTTTAACTTCTTACTAAAAAGAATTTATACCATATAAAAGCATTGAAATATTTACTTCCTCAAAACAAAATCCTAAACTTTACATTTTTCCCTTACTAAAAGTGAAAAAAAAAAATTTAACCAGCAAAGATCAACCCCTTTAGCCATCATTGTCCCCTAAAAAAATGGAACCCTTTACGCCATATCATACAACCAAAATGAGCATAAAAGATATAATGGACTTCATATACTCCATGTTTTTACCTTTGAGATCGATTATGGCTCTGCATACTGACCAAGGGTGACCCTTTTCCGAGTAGATGATCATCTTCTTCTCTTCATTTTACCAACAGGTTGTAAAGCCAACAGAGCCATGGATTTCATGTCTCGTCGACTCAACATTCTTTTAACATGTCTCATTGCTTCACTTCTTCTATGAAGCAGCCTATGCCTATTGACTGCTCTTCTTCGATTAATGGCACACTTCTTCTCTTTCGAACGGAAACGTGGAGTGTGTACTGAAAGAGTAAACCATCTCATCGCTCGTGTTATCCTAGGAAAAAGCGTATTACGTAACAAAAACTTAATATGAATCCCATTCTTTTACCTGAAGAGTCCCTTTGACACTTACCTGGTAATTGAGATCTGAATGGCATTCGAGGGAAAGTACTCTGATTGCCGTTGTTTTCCCCGAGATTAGATGCAGTAGATATACTTATCGGACTATCATCGCTCAAATCAATAGAATTTGGCTTGGATTCACTAAGTGGTCCGGAAATCCCCTCGGTAACAACACATGGTTCATCAAGCTCAAGCATCAATTGTGTTTCACAAGAGAACTGAATTGAAGTTTCATCAGCAACAACTTTAGATTCATAGCCATTGGTATGAGTATTATTTACCGGTTGGAGATCAGAGACGCATACAATATTATCAAGAACGGATTTTGGTGAAGGATCAGAAGTACCAAGGTCCGAACAAGGCTTTTGTACTTCTATTGCAGTTGAAAACCAAGGTATACCCTCCCTAACATAGAACAAAATGTAGGCTTCTTGAGAAAGCACTTCTCCTTCCTCAACACTAGTAACCTGCAAAAGATAAAACGTGACGCCATTATACACCAGTCGTTCAAGTTTCATCAAAACATCGGTACATAATCACATAAATAAGATCCTTCAAAGTTTATAATTTCAGTTAATATTACATTCAAGATGCTTGCAGCACAAGCAAACTTTTAAAACATTAGGGTGATTGAACCCTCCTTTGCCTTAATAAGCACGAAAATTCTAATCAAGAAACATATATCGAGACTAGTTGGAACAAATTTGTTTGAGTTCTTACAATTGAATCATTCAAATTATGCCACGTATCTGGAGAGGACCGAATGTAACAAACATAATGTCCAGAAGTAGGGTTGTATCCAGAGTGCTTCACAACTGCATATAGCTGATACTTCAGTTCCTCCTATCACAAAACGAGCACAAACAATACAAGTTTAGCAGTTTTGTACACTAAAAAAGTGGTACAACTAATCAAAATAGACCATATAAAGCCGACCCCAAAGCAAATGGTGCTACTCACATTATTACTTGTCTGATTGACATTAGTGTAAGGCTGCAAATCCAACTCTAATGGGAAAACAACGTGCTTGTCAATCTTCTTGACGTAGGTTGCTTTAGTCTTAAATCTCTTCAAGTGGAATGCTGCAACCAAAGGAGCCTGGTCTAGCATAAGTTGTTTTTCAACCGACACCTTGTCTTCACAATTCTCGCACCTGAACTTTGCAACCAGATCATCTATCTTTTCCACCTTGGTGAAAGACTCTAAAGCACTCGGAAGGGTATCAACATCTTCGATCTCCAAACTCAAATCAATCAAGGGCTCGTAACTGTAAGAAATGTGACCACAATTGCAACAGCATAGCTGAAACCATCAAAGTAAAGGTATAATCAATAAAAGACTACATGTCTCACTTACTTAGAAATGGCTAATCGAGATCAATTTGGCATTGTTCCTTACTTTGCTAACAAGTTGACCACCAAAAACCTTCTTAACTAAGCAAATATCCGGAGAAGACGAACAATCATCCTTTAGCTTTAAGTCCAAGCAACATTCTTCTAGCCTATTTAACAAGCACTGAAGGAACTCGTGAGCATCCTCTTGTTGATATCTCTCAAAACTAGGTGAGATATCTGGATTTCATGTGTCAAGAATTACACTTAAGAAAGAACTCTTTTCGATAGCAAATTGATAACAAATATGGCAATTTCATCAAATTACAAAAGTTAAGCCTAACTACAAAATTCAATGCTGGAACAATAATTAACTATTTAACCAGAAATTAACAAGCAAATGATAAAATAAAATAAAATAAAAGAAAAAAGAAAAAGAAAAGGATACAGCTCAAATTGTCAAAAATTTTAGATGGTGAAACAACTCCTCCAGATGAATTCAATGAAAGCTCAATGTGATCATGAACAGCACAAAGTAAACAAAAGCTATTAATATTCCCTGACAAATCCAACAAAACTAAATAGTTAGAAACCCCGAAAGGATACACATACACATACAAATACACGTACACGTATCGGATTCACATGGCTGCAAATCATACCATCAACAATAGCACATTTAGGAAAAGGATCATCTATCCCTCATATCCTTCATGTCCATGACATGGTTAGAATTATGTTGCATTGCAATATACGTACATATATACATACATATAGGATTCACTTGGCTGCAAATCATACCACCAACAACAACACATTTACGAAAAGAATCATCTATCCCTCATATCCTTCATGTCCATGACATAATTAGAATTATGTTGCATTGCAATATACGTACTATACACATACACATACACATACACATACATAGACATATATATATACATATACGCCAAAGGAGAAGACAGGGGGGCAGGCACTGGCCTTGGCCCCCCAAAAATGGTAAATTTGCTACAGAGGCCCTTCAAGTTTTGTCAAATCATAAGTTAGTATAATGGTAAAATTATACTTTGACACCGAAAAGTTATTATTCATTTCTGGCCCCCTACAGTAATTTTTTTGGCTTCACTCCTAATATACACATACACATACGAAAGGTTAAAGGAAAGAGTTCTTACGATGACAAGGCTTCTCATGATGATTCAAAGACCGAAGACCCAAAACAAAAGGAACAGTATGAGTAAAACATTGTAACACGGCATTGATAAAACACGTGTTACCCAAATTTTCCAGCCCTGCACCCTACAAAATCCAATATCCAAAATGTTAAATTATTCAATCACCATTCAACCAACATATACATACGCACATGAATAATATAAACATACCACACCAGTTGGTTCATTTGCAATTCTAAAACTTTCATTAGAAGGAACCCAAGGATCATGGGGTTGCTTAGAATCATAAGGCAGTAAAGCTAGAATCTGAGACAATTCGTATTCATCAGAAGAAGACGAAGGGGGTTGTTGATACGTTAACGAAAGCACGTTCAGACCTTCAGGATTCACCGCCGTTCCATCTTCGAGGAAGCTTTCTAACATGGTGGCAAGATCAAGGGAATCATTAACAGCCACCATTGGAGAAAAAGATGATGACCCAGATAAAGAATCGGGCACTAGAGACGGAACCTGATCGAGTTGAGAAGGAGAAGGATCATTTGGTTTATCAGTATACGTTTGGGTTCCCATAGAAAAACGGTAATAAAAGCTTGCAACGAGTTTAGACAGAAAAAAAAGGAGTTTCAAGGAGATTAAGAATTATGTATCTCCAAAAGAAACGAACTTCGGAATCCCCAATCTTGCTGGAATAATTAAGAAGAATAATGGGGTTTTCTTGGAGAACAATTTTGAAAGGGGGAGGGAAATTTTTTAAGCCGCCATTTTTTTGGTTTTCTTCTCCATTGACTGTATAAAAAAACATAGACTGCTTACTGTAGAAGGTAGATAAAACGAGAGAACTGAAAAGATTGTTTTGACTTTTGAGTTTTGGTCAAACCCTCTCTTTTTTTAGGGTTATTTTTTTGTTTCCCTTTTCAGCTTTGTCGGTTAAAGAAAATTATTATAAAATTTGGGATTTCTTTTTTATATTTTATCAATGTGGTTGAAATGGTTTAACGGGTTGAACCGAAAATTGATTGTTGTCAATATTATTTAAATTTGATCGGATGTTAGATTAGGGTATTGATTCGAAAAAATATTTTGTATTGGTTGAATCAACTATTGAACTAGTTAAATTGATTTTTAACATTTTTTTAATTTTATTAACTTTTTGAACGATTTATTTAAATAAACTAACAAAAAGAATAATTTGACTGATTTAATCATCAGTTCAATTTATAAAAGCTTAATGAGTATATCAATTTAGATAATATTATTGAACAGAAAATCGAAACCAATTGTATTGGTTAAAAATATCATAATCAAGTTTAATTAAAATAACACTCAAATAATTTTTTTAACTTATATCGATAAACTCAAATCCAAGCCTAAAATATCTCGAACTAATAAACTCAACAAAGAATAACAAGTATATCAATTAAAATTTTAAAAATAACCTAACTTAATCGAATTAAATTGAGAACTTATATATTATTAATAATAAAATTTATTTTTTTAAATGTTTGAATAATTGAATTGAAAATCGATGGTGTCGGATTTAATTTGTTTTAAAATAGATGGAGTAAATACAATTTAAGACCCATAAAACAGAGTTAGGTGAAATGAAGTTTGGGCTTGACGCCAATATTTTCCTTGTTCCAAACCCAAAATTATTATCCAACCCCTAAATAAACCCTAAGATCAAAATACCCAATTTTCATCTTTGATTGATACTCTTCCCTTTTCCATTATTTTCTCTCCACACCTCCATAGCCGAACTCTTCTCTCTTCTTTCAAAGGAAGGGGTTTTTTTTCCCTATTAGGCAATTACCATGGATGAACAGCCATCTGCTTCAAAATCAAGAACACAAAAATCCAAAAAGAGGAGCAGAGATGATAATCAAAATCCCGGTGGGGCAAAACATGAGAATTTGCAAGTAAAAATCCAACTTTTTCAAGACCAACCAAACAAGATTCCACCCTTAGTTGCTTATTTCCCATCTGGTTACAACCCTCAAACTCAACAACGACAAGATGAAGAAGAACCCAATAACCAGAACAACTCACCCAAGGTCCCGAAGGTCAAGGTTTTTAGAAACATGGCTCAAAGAAAGGGTAATAGGCTTCAAGTTGTGGTTAGCCCTGGTGGGTCAAATGTGGATTTTGTTGGGTCAAGTTTTACAGGTGAGGCTGCTGCTGCACAAGTTTGTAGGTACTCACTTGGGGTTCTTGATAAAGAGGCGGGGACTCTCAAAATTATCCCTATTGCTACTAATAAGGTAACATTTTTTTTCTATGTATACGTATGTATGTGTATTCTCTCATT
This sequence comes from Gossypium stocksii, assembly GCA_020496765.1. NCBI lineage: Eukaryota > Viridiplantae > Streptophyta > Magnoliopsida > Malvales > Malvaceae > Gossypium > Gossypium stocksii. The sequence goes on along the minus strand of CM035625.1, from coordinate 83,328,340 downwards.
TGTATAACTACTAGCCGTAAGTTATATAATGGAGATGTATGTCTATGTGTATGTGTATTCTCTTATTTGTGTAACTACTGTTCCTTAAGTTATATAATGTATGTGTATGCGTATGCTTTTATTTGTGTAACTACTGGCCTTAAGTTATATAATGGAGATGTATGTGTATCTTCTTATTTGTGTAACTACTGGCCCTAAGTTATACAATGGAGATGTATGTGTATATGTGTATTCTCTTATTTGTGTAACTACTGACCCTTTAAGTTATATAATAGAGATGTTTGTGGTAAGGGAAATCATGTTGCTATCGAACAAGATGTTTATTATGGTTTTAGTTTATGTAATCGGCTTTGCATGATTTAATTGTAGATATTTAGATTGGAACCGAGAGTTAGAACTGCCGAGACTGCTAATGAAGAAGCTTCGAATTCCACAAAGAGTGAAGTTACTGCCAATAGAATGGACAAGTTGGGAGAGCTTACTGCACTTTACGGAACAAAGAGAGAGAGAAAGAAGGTTTGGCCTTTTCATATTTCTTGGTTCTTGAAGTGTAATTATAGATTCACATATATATTTGATTGGCTTTTTGATATATCGGCTTAAGTGGTAATGCAATTGGTTACATTCATAGTTATATATAAAAATACCTAATTGTTTTTATTATTATTATGTAAATACGAGTGCAACAAAGTGATACTTTTAGTACTATTACAAGGTTCTAACATCTTGTATAATGCAGAGGAAGGACGCCATCAATTTGAAGAAGGAAGTTGATTCTGAATCACAAAAATCTTTAGACAAGAAGATCGAGGAAGTTGCCTTTGACAAGGAGGCATTGACAAACACCAGTTCCCTTATTGCTCGTAACATCCCTCCACATGATGTTTCTGCTACTACACCCCTAGAAGCTTACCCGCTCGACAAGATTATTCTCAAGGGCGACTGGGATTTTCTTGGAGATATTTATAAGCTTTGGAAAGATGGCGAAAAAGTAGCTACCAATGCTTATCCGCACTTTGTTTGCAACAGAATCCGAAAATTGGATGCAATTGAGGTAATGCTACGAGAAAAGACTTACCGAAACCTTTCATTGATATATTCTTACGTTGCCTTTAACTGCAGGACGAGACACAGCAATGGAAACTCTCATGCATACTTTCGTATATTACTCATCTCATGAAGTTCAGGGATCAATTCTCGATGGGACGTGTTAAATCCGGAAAGAAGCATAATATCCCAAGCATTATACATCATAGGTTCCTTAACCTGTTTACTGATCCAGAGTCTAAAATACTAGCAAGTGAAAAAATCAATCTCTTCATCAGTTATGTCTTGGTGCTCGCTTTACATGTTGATGGATTCCGAACCGATCCATCAGATATAGCACAGGATCTAAGAATCAGTAAAGTAGATTTAAGACAACATTTTCTGAACCTGGGGTGTAAACTCGTGCATCAGAACAGCATATTATACGCTACCCTTCCCGTCCCTCTAAACTTTCCTTCTCAGAAAATAAGACGAAAACGAAGACAGTAGATGGATCGGCCGTCACAGATGATATTTCAGCAATGTCGGTCCATGGAGGTGGTTTGTTCGTCTTGGCGGTGCTAGTATTTAACTATGCCGAATTTTGGTTTATCGATGTTTGTGGTTATTTATTCGAGTTGATTGATAACTGATAAAAGGGTCTGCTACATTTTTTTTTTGTTTTGATGTTGTATCAAAGCTATATCAAAAGCCACGAATTAGCATTTTGTTGAGTGGTTTCTATATTGGATTCAAGTTTTTTTTTTTTTTGTTTTGTTTTGGAAACAGTGTTGTATGAGAATTTAGTAGCCAATAGAATAATTTGGTCTCTATATTTGGTTATATCAAAGAAGAATGTCAACAAAATGATTTAGGGTTGAGGTTTGAGTATGATTGATCCTAGTTTCGGGTTCGGGTTGTTTTGGATTATTTTAAGTTTGGGGTTTGTATTTTTCAGATAAAAGTTATTACAAATTCAAGTAGTTCTTTTTCTTTTTTTATATGAACATTCTTAAGCGTGTTTAAGTTCATGTTTTTGTTGCAATACAACGATGGCTTAATCAAAATCAGATAAAATTGATTCAAGTTTAGATTAATATTGGATTATTAATTAAATTAGAATTATTTACGTTAAAATGATAAAATTAATGGAAAAATATGCCCTTCCATTTCTCATTATAGTTTTTTTCATGTTCTTTAAAAAGTGATAATTGGCGTTTGACACCTTATTTGATAGATTTTATAGTGGTCAAAAAAATATAATAGTATAAGTACTATAAGAACAAAATTAATTTTTGTTAATTAAATTAAAAAACAAATTAATCTTTTTTATTAAAAATTTCATCTTTTCATACTATTCAAAACATAACTGATTTAACAACAAAATTAAACAACAATTTTAACAAAAAAATTAATTTATTTTTTAATCTAATTTACCAAAATAATCTCATTGTTATTGCAGGGCCTTCATGATACATTTACTGTTTCAAGTTTAACCCCTTAATTAATCCTCCAAATATAAACCCTAAAATATAAATAAATAAAAAGGGCAATCCCCAATTTATTCACTAACTAAACAATAATATCATATCATACTAATAATGAACGTAAAACAGGTAAAAAAAAAAAAGGGAAAGCAATATGACAAAAGTTAAAAACAGGCAAAAGGCAATGTAGTTCACAATTTCAACGTACCTTTTCCTAATACACGCACAACATGACAACTTTGCTTTGGTTTACAGTTGATACACATACGAATACTATACGAAAGGCTCTAATAAAAACACCACATTTGGTAATAGTGGTAACAAAGAAAAGAAAACCAGCCTGCCATGACATTTAAGGGTTTTTTTTTTTTTTTTTAAGATTTATTTGAAAAGAATTTTATGATAAAAATAGCTTTACATTCAGTACAAAAACATATATAGGCTGGTAAAATAACAAAGCATGTTTTTTTTTTAAAGGTCAGAACACTTGCATTAAAGGATTCTGTCCTGGAGATCCGACATTAGTGTCGATGCCAATGAACTAAGTTTCTTTCCTGTCTCACCAGCTATGTTCTTGAGGTTTGAGATATCTTGCTGGGCCTGAAACCGATAATGATAAAGAAATAAATGAACTTATACTCAATAAAGAAATACGGGGAATGCATAAAAGATGCAATTTACAAAGCTTACCTGGAAAGAAAGTCGGTTAATTAGATCGCTAGCAGCGACATCAATAGAACCTTCGGCAGAATGACCAAATAGATCAGCACTGGAGATGGCTGTTGAACCCTGTAAAAGATCAGGTGACTATCAGGTCTCAGAAAACCATATTTCATGGATAAATTACTTCCGGTTATGCGCACATGTTGATGAAACAAAAAGAGGCTGTTAAAAGATGGTAGTAAAAGTTGTTGTTAGATAAGGATGCAGTATTTTAAGCCTTAAATTATATCTGTCAAGAAAGAAATAGCTAGCTACACAGCACGTACTGAGAATTTCTGCAAAGTAACTTGAGCATTGTTGTCTGCTCTGTTATTATCACCAAAATACTGGGCTGATGAAATAGATTTTGCATTTGAGAACTTTCTCCTAGCTTCATCAGTTTCCTGAATCTGATAGCAAAAACGAAGCAATAAGAAACAAACCCGAATGGCAAAAGAAGATACAAGCAGAAATAATGACTAAGATTGACCCCTTCCAGGGAGGATATTATAAAAGTTAAAACACTTCTCATCCATCAAATTCTCACACATTACACTGCATGAATATCTCCAATATGGGAACATTTCCTTTTCAAATTCTATGATTTGGAAGGCAAAGTGACACATTCAAGTAGATTGAAGGCTATGTCCTGAAATTTTATTTTCAAGGAAAAGAGTACCGCTAGCTAAAAGCATAACCAGACATCCTCATTAAGAAGTTGAAAGTCTCTAGCTGTAAAGGTATTACGATTGACCTTGAGTGATATGGAGAATCATAGAGAAGAGTAAGATGTTCTAAAACCAAAAGGAGACAATTCCATCAAACTAATCAGCCATTTATACTACAATATTTAAATTCTTTGCCAACAACCTCTTGACCAAGTGCCAACTCCCCAGAATTCTTACCCCTATCCCTAATTATCAACAAAATATGTATATTTAAGTTCTTGGTCATATTACTTACTTGCACTTTTGAGGTATTTGAGCTTGATTTCTTCTGAAAACCACTGTCCATGCCAAATTCTGCAAAGAAGCTTGATGACTTTGGTGGAGCAACATGGCTAAGAATTTGTGGGCCACCAGAACTCGACTCAGAAGATTGATCATTGTCTACATACTCAAAACGAGACGGAAAAGTTGAGCTAACAGGTGCAGTGTTATTAGTAGGGGAAGCAACAGGAACAAGTCGTTCTTCAGGTTTTTGATCATACAGATTTTCACTTGGCTGCAAGTAAAGAAAACTAGGTTATTAAGAGGAAGGGCATTTAAAATAACTCCAAAAACATGTAAATATTCTAATCAAGATATCCTTATGATCATTCTGCAGTAATTGTATTGCTCAAGAAGGTCTGGAAGGAATACCTTTGAAGTAAGCTTTCTGGCACCAAGACCTCCAGTTTTTCCAGTTCTTTTTGCACCTAGAGGCTTCTTAACAGTGCTGGTAACAACTTTATGAGAAGCTTTCGGTGAAGCAGGAAGTTCTACTTTTTCTTGCCCACCTAAAGGACTTTCTTTAGGAGTTTCATCAGTCTTGCTATTAAGAGGTCCATTGGGTGCTTGGGGTGACTGGGAAGCAACAGGGGATGAAGGCAAACCTGCCTCCTCTGCCATACTCTTAGCAACTTCTTTTGATAATATTTGCCTATATAAATCAGCCGCTCTTGAAGTATATTTGGCCTCAATTTTGCCCCCATCAGACCATCCATGCTGCTTAAAGAAAACCTGTGCACGGTTGTTTCCTCCATAGATCATCATTTTCAATTGTTCAGTAGACCAAGAATCTAAATTTGTAGACCTGCATAAAATATACATGTTATTCAAAGGGGAAAACACATCTAACAAAACACCTTAGCTTTTTAGGCCAAAAAGGTCACTCCCGACTCCTAAGAAGGTGGTGTGGTTTTGTACCTTCAAATTTGGCTAAACACACCGACAAAACAAACAAAAAAAAAAGAGTAAAATATAGGGAGGTGATGTGCATATTCCATTGTTTACCCACAAAAAACTCAAACAAGGTCGGTTAATATCAGATTAATCTCTCTACAAAGTGGGCTTATTCTATCAAAAACTCGAGGAAAAAAAAGGAACCTTTCTTTGTGAATTTCAATACTATATCAAAGGAAGAACAAAAGCCGATACAGGAAAAGCTTATCCCATTTGCATTATAAATAAAAAAGTCAATTTAACCGCATACTATCATACATAAACAATAGCCCCAAAAACCATTTCAGTTCAGGAATCTCTCCAACACTAGAAACAAGAAGTGTAGAAACATCTCTGAACATGAAAATTCATAATTCAGAAACACGTAAATAGAATACCAAAAACCAAATTTCCTCCAATCATTCATTCCTTCAAATGAATTTCAAGAGACCCAAAACCGGATTACAATTTACAAATTTCCACACTAGATATCTCAGCTGTATCCATAAATTCCCTTATAAAACGATTGTTCTAAAGCAAGACAAAAAGACTTTGCACGAATAATTAAAACGCATCACTAATTAACGCAAAAAAAAAAAAAAAAAAACGAAAACTAAATCCAAAACCATATTAAAAATAATGAAACCTGACAAAGCTGATGTGTACACCGAGACTCCGATGAACGGCTGAGCAATCGATGCAAAGAAAGATCCCGTAAGTCACTGACGCCCATGTTGGATTCTTCGCATTACAATCGAAACACATCTAACAAAAAAATTATAAAAAAAACCAAATCGAATATCAACTAACGGAAATTCCAGATCTGAATCAGATCTACAGATAAATCAATAGAACAATCATACTTAAAATTAAAAAAAAAAGAAAAAAAAACCTTGTTTTCTGATTTTGCTTTCAGCTTTCTGAACACGGCATTCTTGTCAGTCAGATTATCGGACGACGACGCCATCGATGCTCCTTTTCTTCCTTTCAATTTCTTTTTGAAATCTAAAACGAAAATATTATCTATATATATATAGAAAGAGGATTTTTTTGCACTGAAGAGGGGTGGGATCGAATATCGAACACCTCCTCTGGCTTTAGAAGTTGAAAGATATATTAAAAAAAAAAAGTGTAAAAAGCAAAATCAATTGCAATTGGATTTGGATTTGGGTTTTTTTTTTTTTTTTTTTTCCTTTTTTGAGAGAAATATTTGGTTTGATTATGTAATGACGATCGTGGCCTTTTTTTTAATTAATTAGGGGTTTTTGGAAGGACGAAAATGACCTTGAAATGGCGGAGCTTCCTCCTTTCCTCCGTGGGTCGCGGTGGTTGGGCAGGAGTTTTTTGGGTAAACTGTATCCAAGGTCACTAAATTATTAATAAGTTTATATTTTAGTCACTCAACTTTAAAAAGATACAAAATAATTATTGAATTATTTGAAAGTTTTCATTTAAATCATTCGACTGTTAAAATCGCTATTGTATGGCCTAATCCGTTCACACCGTTTGCTCCAATTGAAAGCTTTTATTCCCCTTCTATTTTTATAGTCCAACTTTTTTATGAAATAATTTTAAATATCATAAATTTGTGAATCAAAATCCAAATAGTTTTTTTTCCTTGATCTCTAAAATTGACCATCAAATTAAATTGGATTTAAGATATATTCTTCTACTAGTCGATGGGTTACCGATTGTCAAATCATCACTCAGAATTCACTAGTTATATTTTTTAGAATAAAAAAATTAACAGCCTAATAACTTAAATAAAAATTATCAAATAATTTAATGACCATATTATAACTTTTTTAAATTAAATAACTAAAACGTGAATTTACTAATAATTTAATAATTTAACTTTTTATTTTCAATGGGCAGGAGTGATTACTCACCTTGAATTGGATCTTTGGATATTAGAAAGTGTAACTAAATAAGTCACGTCAATTGTTGTTGATGGCTCAACAGATATTCCTTCACTAATTAAACCAACCATAGGAGAATACAATGCTAAATAACAACTTTATATTATAAAACATATTATTCCACTTTTGAAATTAAAGGATAATCACGAACTTCAAATATAGACCATAAAATAAACATGAAAGATATTTTAAAAAAATAAATGAAATGCACGATCTATACTATACTATGTATAATACTTTTCATTTAGTGTTATCCATTAATCGGGTATCAACTCAGTTATGAATTTAATAAAAATATATTTGTTTTATAAACCAATAAATATTATTTTGAGGGTATTTATACCTTTCTATATTTTGATAAATCAAGAAAAAAAACATATGGATTTGAATCCAAGAAACCTTAAAGTTTACTCTCTCAAATTTATTTATTTTGAGAATATTTATGATTTTGTATATCTTTCTCAATCTAAAAAAAAACATATGGTACTAAATATTTAACTAAATTAAAAAGGCTTGCTACCCTAGCACGTCTCTGTCTGCTCTATCTGGCAAGTTTCCTTTAGGTTTTTCGTTGTGTCTTCTATTCTGTTGGCAACAACCATCTCTTCAATCCTCTTGAAGTCTTTAGAAAGGTTTTCCATATTACTGAGTTTTTACCTACACCTATGGAAACTAATTTTGCTGGTTTAACCCTCAATGAAGAAGAAGCAATACTGCAGATACAAGTAGATCCGAATACGGAAGAGAAAAGGAAGCTTTCGATTAGTGGGGTGTTTTTTAACAGCTAGTATTATTCATTTTTCAGCAATGAAAAATACTATGGCTAATTTGTAGCATCCTGTTAGGGGAGTTCAAATTCGAGATCTGGGAGAGAAAATGTATTTATTTCAATTTTTTTTCATTTTATGGATATGGAAAAGGTTTTAAAGGGTCACCTTGGACTTTTAATAATCATCTATTGGTATTATATAAGCTGTAGTAGGGGGAGGATTCATTAAAAGTTCCTTTAATTACAACGTCTTTCTGGGTACAAGTTCATAATGTCCCCATAGGTTTTTACTCTGAAAATCTGGCTATGCAATTGGGAAATTTTATAGGTAAATTTATGGAATATGATGGCTCAAATTTGAGAAAAGAAAATAGAAATTTTATGAGAATATGAGTTCGAATAGATATTCAAAGCCCTTTGAAAAGGAAGAAACAAGTCATGCTTAGTGGTAATTGTTCCTATGTCAAATTTAAGTATGAAAGACTGTCCTTCTTTTGTTTCTATTGTGGCCCTCTTGGTCATAGTGATTCCTTTTGCGAAGCTAAGATGATGTTAGGGGTAGAAATTGCTGAGATGGGTTGGGACTTGTCTTTGTGAGCACAATTAAGGAGAGCCCATGCAATGACTAGCGTCTAGTTGCGTGAGGAATGAGGAGTCTTAAGTGGTATCAACATAGGTGATCATTACCAAGGAAATAGGGGGTATGGAATGGATAAAGGAAAAGGGTGTACAAAGATTATTGACCCTATTTTGGGGTTCAACTTGGATGGAGAAATGTCCTTTTCACGAAAATAGGGGAAATTCGTTATTTGGTCAATTCCAAAATACAATGGATCATGATCTGGAAGATGATGTGGTAATTAGAGAAGAGGGAAATAAGAGAGCTAGATAGGAGAATAAAGAAAACAATACTTTGGTGATTAGAAATAGGAGGTTGTTGGAAATTAATCATATATCATTGGCGACTGCCAAGAGCCAAGCTGACCGGTCACAATAGAAATCTTAAGTTGGAACGTCCGTGGTTTGGGGAATCCACGAATAGTCAGAAGGCTTTGGCACACGCTGAAGTTACAATTTCCTCATATGGTCTTCTTCATGGAGACAAATTAACAGGAGTCAGATGGAGAAAATACGACGGAGTTTTGGTTTTCATTATAGAATAGATGTTGAGTCGGTTGGTTCCAAAGGTGGATTATGTTTAGCTTGGTGAGGGGAAGTTGATATAACGTTTCAAAGCTTTTCAAATCGACATATTGATGTGATTATTGAAGATACAAGTGGTGGAAAAAAGTGGCAATTTATAGGGTTTTATGGTTCCCCTTACACGCATGATAGGGATGAATCATGTAATCTTTTGCGATGCTTACGTAATAATGAAGGGTACCCCTGGCTGGTTTGTGGAGATTTTAATGAAATTCTGTATAGTTTTGAGAAGAAGGCTCAAGAAGAGAGAAGAATTGAAGCTTTTCGAAAGGTGTTAGAAGATTGCAACTTGATTGATGTGGGTTATTCAGGAAATTAGTTTACTTGGGAGAGAGGAAATCTGCCAGAAACGAACATTCAAGAGAGATTAGATAGGGGTGTTACTACTGAACAGGGGCGAATCCAAAGGGGGGCAGGCATGGGCCCCGGCCCCCCTAAAATGAAAAATTGCAACTTTAGCCCTTGAGATTTTTTAAAAATTTCAAATTAATAAAGGTAAAATTACACTTTGGCCCCCCCTAAAATTATAAAAATTCAATTTAATCTTTTAAAAGTTATAAAGATATAGACTATAAAAAATTAAAATTTTTTCCAGCCCCCCTATAAAATTGTTTTGGCTTCACCCCTGTTACTGAAAAATGGATTTCTTTATTTCCAGAATCCTTAATTCAACACCTTCCTCATTCTTTTTCAAATCATTGTCCTTTACTCATTATTATATATCGTGGAGTTGGAGGGTAAGTTAATTAAAAGCTTTAAGTTTGAAACTTGGTGGATTTTGGAAGAAACGTTTATTGAGAAGGTTCAGTGTATTTGGGAGAATTCCGTAAGAGATTTATTAAGCAAGCTGGAAAATATGAAGAAAAGTTTAAAGAGATGGGCTAATCAAATTCGACGAAGTAGGAAAATTAAAAAATAGGTATTAACTTCAAAATTGACAACATTACTGGAAACTGATAAAAGTGATAAAAATCTGGCAGAACTCATAAACACAAAAATTCAACTGAATTTTGAGATCAAGAAGGATGAATGTTACTGGAAACAGAGGGCTCGGATAAACTGGTTGAAATTTGGAGACAGAAATACTGCATTTTTTCATAAGTAAGCAACAAAAAGGAAAAGGAGGAATTTTATCCACAAAATGCAGTTTGAAGATGGTAGAATGACGAATGAGGTCAAGGGAATTGTAGATTAACAGCAAGCTACACTAAGGAATTTTTAGAAGTTATTTTCAGCAGAAAGGCAAGGGAATTACGACCAAATTCTGTCAGGAATTGATTGTTGTGTTTTTAAAGAAGACAATTGTAGATTAACCGCAAGCTACACTAAGGAGGAGATACGTAAAGCTTTGTCAGAACTAGGCCCCACAAAAGCAACAGGAGAGGACAATTTTTTGGCCTTATTTTATAAAAATGTTGGTCGATCATTGGAGAGGATGTTTCAGCTTTTTGTCTTTAGAGATTGAATGAAGGTATGGAAATATGTTCGATTAATAAAACAAATATTATGCTTATACCGAAAATTGCTAATCTTTCCAGTATTACTCAATTCAGACCAATTAGCTTATGCAATGTGCTTTATAAGTTGATAGCTAAGGTCATAGCTAATCGACTTCGGGTAATGGTCAATAAATGTATAGATCTAGCATAGAGTGCTTTTGTACCAGGGAGGTTGATTTTTGATAATGTGTTATTGTCTTATGAAATTTTACACACTTTAAAGCATAAGAAGTGAGGGGGAAAAGAGCTTATGGCGATGAAATTAGACGTGAGTAAGGCATATGACAGAGTTGAATGGAATTTTGTGGCAGAGATTATGAAGAGAATGGGATTTAATCCAGGATGGGTTGAGTCTATAATGAGATGTGTGTCTACAGTATTGTATTCAGTAGCTTTTAATGGAACAATAGGGGAAATTTTTCATCCAACTAAAGGCCTAAAACAATGAGATCCCTTAAGCCTTTTTCTGTTTTTTATTTTGTGGGGAAGGTCTATCTAGTTTTATGAGGATTGCAATAAAAAGGAAAATACTTAAAAGAGTAAAAGCAAGTCGAAGTAGGCCATATATTTCACATTTACTCTTTACGGATGATTGCGTTTTGTTTACAGAAGTTACTGAAAGAATAGCGCAGTCCTTAAAACTAATTTTGAAAGAATATGATATGTGCTCAGGCCAATGTGTTAACTATGATAAGTCAATAGTGTTTTTCAGTTCAAATACACAATATGGGGCAAAAACGATAGTTTCAAGTATACTTCGAGTACGAAGATCAACTGATCCAGAACAGTACTTAGAGTTCCTTAATATGGTGGGAAGAAATAAGAGATTTTCATTTCAAGCTTTGAAAGATAGATTTAAATAGCGAATTGACAACTGGAGTATAAGGCATCTCCCAATGAGGTAAAGATGTTTTCATAAAAGCTATACGACAGTCTATCCCAACTTATACTATCGTTTGCTTTCTTCTCCCTAAATATCTATGTGCTTAATTAGAGGGCATTATAGCTAAGTTTTGGTGGCAAAGGGGTCGTGATAAAAAAGGTATTCATTGGTGTGTTTGGAATGATTTATGCCTATTAAATGAAGATGGTGATCTCGATTTTTGAAATCATGCAAATTTTAATATAACATTGTTAGCAAAGTAGGGTTGGTGTCTTATTAATTTTCCAAATTCATTATTAGCCCATGTTTTGAAGGCAAAATATTATCCTAACTCAGATTTCTATAATGCGCGATTAGGGAATTTACCTTCGCTTACTTGGAAGAGTGTCTGGGCAGCAAGATGACTCCTGGAAAAAAGTTTGTGCTGAAGGGTTGGAAAAGGAGATCAAATTTTCATTTGGGGTGATTTGTGGATTTCAAGAAATAAAGCAGATAGATTGCAGAATCATGAAAATCATGAAAATATTAAGTCAGTTTCGGATTTAATTGAAGCCACTAATAGGACTTGGAAAACAGATGTGGTCATGAATACTTTTAGTACGAATGTTGCAAATAAGATCATGCAGATTCTACTGGCAGAGACAACACATGACGATTTTCAAGTTTGGAGGGGTGAACTGTCCAGTGAGTTTTCAGTCAGAAGTGCCTATAAAACTATTACAGGAGACTAACTTGGATGCTAGAAATTTTAATATACAAGCCGAGACAAAAAACTTCTATAGGAAACTATGGAAATTATACATTCCCTCAAAGATTGCATTAATTGTATGGAGAATCTCTTGGAATTTTATTCATTCTCTTGCTAACCTCAAACAGAAAAAAGTGGTAGTGGATGCTCAGTGCCCTCGGTGCTGTCAAAATGAAGAAGATAGTAGCCATATTTTTCAGCAGTGTCCTATGACAGTCGAGGTTTGGAATCATTTAAATCTTTCATTGGTGCTAAATTGTAATATTCAGAACATGTGAGAATGGCTTACCTAGGTCTTTTGTTAGGGAACTATTGAACAGAATCGATTTGTCTGCTGTGGACTCTGGTTAATCTGGTTCAATAGGAATCAATTATTATATGAAAAGATATGTGACAGGAAAAGATATTACGAAGCAAACATGTAGTTATATCTCCGAGTTTGATGGAATCAGAGAGAAAAAACTCATCGTTCAGCCCGCTGAAGGCATCCCATAGGATAATCGGAGAACAAGGGTCACAATTCATTTTGATGCGGCCTTTGACCAACAATTCTCTAGATCAGCTTCAGGCTTGATTGTGCATGATGAGGATGGGGGATCTTAGCATCAGATATGGTCATTCACTCCGATATTGCAAACCTGTTAGTGGCAGAGGCACATGCAGGTTACAAGCAGCGAAGTTAGGTTTATTCATAAGTTTAAACATACTGGAAATAGTGGGAGATTCTAATACTATAATAAAGAAATGCCAAAGTTCAGATATAGACAAATCGACCATCGGAGCAATTATCAGAGACATCCAAAGCAAAAAAAGATAGGTTGCAAGAGGTAAAGTTTCATTTTATCCCTAAAGCAGAGAATACATATGCCCATGTCCTTGTGAAAGAGGCTCTAAAGAGAGGAGAAAGTTATTACCTGATGGGAGGAATTCTAGATTTTGCTCAACAAGCTCTGGAGAATTTTCGGCCAAGACATCCAGATTGAATGAAAGAGAAGATAAATAACCCTTTGGAAAGAGGTAGCAGAAAAATTAACGCCTTTTTTGAAAACTGCTATAATTAAAGGCTGGAGGGCGACATGAAAAGACTTAGACTATTGGTATCCACCTGTTGATTAGACTATTGGTATCCACCTATTGATTTGACTGGGAAGGATAACGATTAGGTTTCCTGTTTTTTTTTTAATTCAATTTTGAAGAAATGGGCCATTTCAAAAAGTTTTGCCCGACTCAATTCCTTTTGTAGGCTTTTTGTTTTTCTTTCTTTTCGAGTTTTTTTTTTATAATGGACTTTAGTCCAATACTGTTTATGTTAATTATTAATAAAATTTAGTCAAATCCTTTATTCAAAAAAAATTTATGGATTTAAACCTAAGAAACCTTAAAGTTTACTCTCTCAACTTTATTATTTGAGCAAAAGCTATATTTGGTTCTCATTGTATTTGGTTCTCATGATAGTTTTTAGGGCAAATTATATCTATGATTACTCTAAAATAGGGTATGTCCTGTTTTGGTCACTCCAATTACTTGTTCTCAATTTAGTCATTCTAAATAAGATAATTATGCGAATTAGTCATTGTCATTAAAATTTTTGTTTTCTTTTAATAGATTGTTGATGTGGTACATTAGCACATTAAGTGGCTGACACATGACATTTTTTGTCGACTTTTGACTAAAGTTTAGGGACCTCCCTATAATTAGTCCAAAACATTTTCCCTTAAACTTTATAGAGATGTCCTTAAAATTTAGTCAAAAGTCAATAAAAATGCCAAATGTCATTCACTCAATGGGCTTATGTGTCACATCAGTAATCTATTAAAAAAATAAAAATTTTAACGACAATGACTAATTCGCACAATTACCTTATTTAGAATAACTAAATTGAAACTTTATAATGACCAAAATAAGACATATCTTATTTTAGAATAACCATAATTACGACTAAGTTTTAATAAATTTATTATATAATTATTTTCACCCATATTAAAAATGTTTCATAATCTAATATAATATATGATAATATGAAAAGCATCATCCTTATATTATTATGTAATTCATGTATGTATTATAGTACAATGAAATGTAAAATGTATTATTTCAAAAAAAGTAAATCCCAAAATACACCATCCCATAGTATTTATGATTACCAAAAATTGATGATTCTTCTAAAAGATTAATAAGAGTTGACACACTTATGATTGTAATATTTTAAAATTGTAAGTGAATATAAGTCAACTTTATTTCTAATTCGCTCTGAATTAAAATTATATGAATAGAAGTTAATGGCGAGGATATGTTAGAGAAAACATATTTATCATTGGATCCCTCAAGTGTCCTACAATAGGATTATCAACAGCATAAATTCGCTAAATATTCTAAGCAAATTTCATGTTTACTTATGGCTAAATAAAATAACGAAGAAATCTACGTTAATTTTAAATATATACGTCACGTTGGTTATCATATTTGAAAAAAAAAAACAAAAACAAAAGAGGGATATGTGAAATACTTTATATTGTCTTTACAATTTTAAGCTAGAAGTTCAAATTAATATTAACTAGCACTTAATGTTTAAGTTGACAACTAAGTATCTAATTGGTATGTTATTGATATATTGAGAATTCAATTATAATTTTTTAAAGTTTAATGACTAATTTAAATTTTAGATCATAATTTAGGAACATTGGGTCTAATTAACCTTATTAATAAATGATTGAAAAAAGTAAATGATAAACGTCTAATTTTATCAATTTTAATCCCCATACTTTATAAATTTTGAAATTTCAATCCTAATTCAGATGGTATCATAAGTTAAGGATTTAATTATTGTTCTCCAACTTGATCATTTTTAGTCCTTATACTTTTCAAACTTTGATTAAAATGATATGACATTTTTGTGAGTCATGAAATGGATTTGATGTCCGCCATTTGAGTTAGATTTCAAGTTCTGAACTTGGATTCCGGAAATAGTGTAAAGTGAGTGATAATACACACGTAAATGTAGTATTCATGATTATTTCTCCAATCCATGGGTTTATTCGATTCCTATCTAGCAATGAATTTGAAATTCATAAGGAATTTATTAATTTGACAAATTAATACTTCTTATACGTTTCATATATATACTATATCAAAATACAACTAATTTATTCATAATATATGCATTTCATTCTTACAATTCATATAGTATATAAAATTCAAACCCAAATTCTTAAATTCATGTTCCCAAATGCAACATTAATGAATTCAACAAATACTATTCAAGTCAAAACTAAAATCTCAAACTTCGAAAAGTATATAAACTAAAATTGATTAAATTAGAGTATAAGAATTAAATTGTGAACTTATGCATAGCACAAGGACTAATAGTAAAACTTGACCAATAATAAAAGATTTTTTCATACAAGCTTCACTCTTGAGCCCATGCAATGTTTGCCAGGGCCCAAATGTGAAACTATTATACTATGAAGACCTAAAGGCATTAATAGGGCAACACAAGACAAGGACTGAAGCGGGCTTTTGGCAAACAATTGGACCAAAATAGATGACTATGCAAAGCTTGGTCTCCCTATTTTAATTATCCTTATGGATATTTTATTTTATTTTATATTTGTCATACCAAAGTATAACCAAACCTATAATCCAATAGGCTATAACCCAAATAAAATTCAAGCCTTCAAGCACTTAGCTCTACCAATTGTAGACCCAACAATCATTTGGGATGACAAGTAGTTACCTAAAATCAGCTGGTGATTTATAAGGTTGAGTGAGAAAAATTGAGAAATCAAAAATCAATTCAAATCAAGTGTTCTGTCTAAAATTAATAGGATCAACAAATTGGTCATTCATAGGGTTGAGTAGGAAAAATTGAGAAATCGAAAATCAATTCAAAACCAAGTGTTCTGTCTAAAATCAATAGGACCAATAAATTGGTCGTTAGTAAGGTTGAGTAGGAGAAATTAGAAAATCGAAAATCATCTCAAACTAAGTGTTTTGACATGAGTATTGTTACCAATACAGAATGACGTAAATTCGAGTATACTAAAACACATTATCCTCTTATTTTATGAGTTGATAAAAATATAAAAAAAATTGGAGACCTTCCAAACTCACATTTGTTTACAAAAACTTAATACTCTCCATGTGACTCAACTCACCTTCTTCAAAGTCTTTTTTTTTTTTTTTGTTTCTTTAATTTTTTTTCTCTCTCCAATCTATCTTACTAAATTCAAATAATATCTTAAATAAAACAAAAACAATATTACACAAATATAAAGGTTATTAAATTCTAGTGCCTTAATTTATAATTAATTGTGGGTAAAAGTGTGAATGTGGGAGATTGGAATCATCAAACAAGAGCCTCCTAAAGCCATTAATTAAGGGATACAATGAATTTGGATATATAAAAGTCAACAAAATCATTACAATCTCATTTGGGAATAATAAGAGAAAATAGTTGGGCTTTAATTTCACATTACTATTATGATTAATTATGAAGGATAATAACACTTGTAAAATTCTAGAGTTTTACGTGGAGGTGTTGATGATTAGATTAAGTTAAATTCAGATTCATTTTATGTATAGTATTCGAGGGAGGAGATTAGTAGGGGCCTTTAACTCTTTTTAAATTGTTTTGACCTTAAAAAATGATAAAATATTTATTTAATCCTTTAAAAATATACAATTCAATTCTGACTCTTGTAAAATAATTTTTTAATTTTGCCCTTACATAATATAATATCATATGCAATTGTTCAAATTCAATTTAATTTGAAATATAGTCCTCGAATTTTACTTAAATCCAACCGTATTTGTAAATAATTATTTAATATTTAGTAATTATATATAACTTTTACAACCATCATATAAATTTTATTAAAATTTTAAGCATATTTTTTAATATTTATATTATGATATAGCGTATTTAATTTTATTATAAGTTATATAATATATATAATATTACAAATTTGAAAACAAAATTGAGCCGAAAATATTATTATTATTTTTTCAAAAAACTAATATTTTTATCTAAATTTCAAACCAATCATGAAATTTAGATAAAGAATATCTTTGAACATGTCTTAGTAGGTAGGATATATCATAAAGGGTTTCAAATTAAAATTAATAATTACATTTCAAGCATTTGACCGTATGATAAATTTTGATGAATCTTAAAAGTTGGTAAGGGCTCGGTACCCTAAAATGTAATATTTCACTTTCAGTTTTTAAAAATTTTAATTTAATAAGATAAATTTATACTTTTAATTTCAAAATAATAAAATTGTGATTCAATTCTTTAAAAATCATAAAATATTAACTATTAAGATCATGAAATTGCATTATATTTTAACTCTAATAAAAATATACTATTTAATTTTATCCCCACCTCAAAGAAAAAATTTCCGACTTCACTCTTGCTAGGTTTCGAAATAACCTTTAGTATAAAAGACTAAGCTATATCCATTCTGAGGTAGAAGATCACCTAATACACATGTATTATCCGAATATCCTCTCAAGCTTACGATTACTTTCCATCTAACTTAAGCTTCGGAAAACATCCCAAAAGTTGACACCTTTATAATTTATCTTCTATCTTGGAGGCCGTCGATCATCTTCAACCCAATTTGCTTTTAGTCCTTTACTGATTACATTATTGAAGAAAAGGAAGAATGGGCTTACACACATATCAACCAAATCTTGAACTTCATGTAAATAAATTTGATTCCCAAATAAATATTTTTTTGATAAAAGTATCATGAAAATATTTATACTAAGAATCAAGTTATATTAAGAGTCAAGTTGTATTTTGCGCATTTTACTCAAAAAATAGGTAAATTAGTACCTATACGTTAGGTCAAACTAAATTTTAAAAATTTTTTCTATTTTCACGGTTCAAAGCTAGTGTGACTAACAAAATAACCAAATAGTTACATATAACATGCCACGTATATCTCATGCTGATGTATAGGGACTAATTTTTAACAGTAAAAATGAATAAAATTTTTAACAAAATAACCAATTTGTGACTATTTTTTTCAATAGAGAGAGCAAATTACAATTCTACTTTTAATTACAAGAACCTTTCCCGTGTTTTTCATTGTGCCAATGGCATGATGAACAACATTTAATGTTAAAAACACTAGTTGTGGCCTTAAGATATGGAATTTTTTTTTTCCTTTTGTTGGTGAGGAAATTGATACCTTTTCGAAAAGGCCAGGAACAAATGACAAATATTTCGTTTTCTAAAACTTGTGTGACCTCATAAACACACATATACATATAGCTCCAAACTAGAAGGGTGGGGCAGCAAACAACTGTAAGTTGTGACATACACAAGCAGCAAACATACAAGTTTACAGAATGCAAATATATATATGGGGCGTGCTTGTATGCGGTACATTATCAGTCAACAAATTTATTTATTAACAATGAATAATTAAATATATTGACATTAAATCATGAGGTATGACATGGTTGTTCATTGCTACTCATGGAGGATATTTTGGGTTTCGACCAAAAAAGAAAGATTTAATTATAATAAATTATAAAATGATTACTTAATTATTTAATTTTGCTCTCTTTAATCGCCAATTATCTAATATAAAAATAGAAACACGCAACTAATTAATAGTTTGATGATCATTTTATAATTTTTCATAATTGATTAATAAAAATAAAACAAATATAATTAAGTGGTTACTAATATAATTTAACCCTAAATTTACAAATATCATAGCATTAAATATAAAATTCAATAGGGTTGAGTGGTGTTGGGTATCGAAAGAAAAATGTTATCCACCCGTTATCTTAACGTTTTGATGAAAGAGATGATGCAAAAGATGTTGACCCTTCTCCAAAAGGGTGAGAAAAAGGGATTGATGAAAGGGTTGAAATATTAATTAGTTCATGTATTTCCATAAAATTTAAGATTCAGTCCTTATACTTTTTTAATTTAAAAATTTTAGCCTAATTATTATTATTATTGATAGATTCTGCTATGTTTATTTTCACTACATCATACGAAGATAACTTTATCAATATATCAATTGACAAAATTTGACGAAAAATACTTAATGATTTTAATATTTAAACTAAAATATTTAAATCAAAAATAAAAATTAAATCAAGTAGAAAAAGTTAGGAGGTGACTAGCAGTAGCAAGGGCCAAGCATTTATCATTGATAGAACAGTGCCTCAGTCATTTGTCCTTTTCTGATTATTATCTGTATATTATTATTTTAATTTTTAAAAAACATTTAATTTTTTTATTATACCTCATTTTTATCTTTTAATTACAATAATTTATTTCCAAACCAACTTACATAATTCCACTATAATTAACTTTGCTTATAGAGAAAATAAAAATTTAAATGAAATAATATTCTCATATATATTGTATTTGATATTGTGATGGTGCATCTCGAACTCGAGCTTGATTCGATCTGATTTTATTATAAAAATAATTAATCTAAACTTATCTAACTTTAAACCTGAATTGATTTAAACTCAAAATAAACCTAGACTTAAAATGATTTAAATAAATAACTCGAAGTAATTCAAATTTAAAGTGACAAAAAAAAATCTAAATATGTAATAATCTGATTCCAAAATCCCAAACCTCAAATCTAAATAATCTAAATCCTAAATATTTTAAATCAAAATAATGTATAAAATTTACAACTTTAATTTTAACCCTATTAATTCAACCCAAAATTAACTCAATTTATGTAATTAAAAGATCTAACTTATTAATAATCTTATGGCTAAAATTAATTTTCGCTAATAAAAAATAGAATATATTTCTATTTTATTTTTCGGATAACAATCACAGTAAAAGAATTGGTCAATGTTGTCAGCAGCAAATACGATAAAAAAAAATAAAGTAAATTATGAGCCATGGTTTATATGGTTGGTAGGCTTGGGTGTTAGATATGCACATATCTAAACAAATATTCACGTGCTATACTATTCGTTGTCAGCACTAACTCCCACACATTTTGGCTATTGACTATTTTTTTTGGCCCCTTATCTCTTTAATTTTGTACTATTTTCTACCTATGGTATTTTCTTTTGCCACATAAAAATTTTACTTTTATACTAAATTGTGACATGGTAACATTAAATGGGCTATCTAAAGTAAAGATGAAGAAAAGAAAGGTCTTTTCCCCAACTTTCATTAACTTAAAAAAGATGATTTTGATCTGTCGAAGTCTTCATTCAATGAACTACTACTATATAAAGCTAGTGTTGGTATTTCATATCTTCTTTTTCCTCCTATAATTGGCTTTAGGGTTAAGTAAACTTTACCTTATTGTCAATCTATAGTACAACCATGCATGTGGCCTATATAGTAAATGAAGAGCTTTTTCTTTTGCCAAGGTAAGGATATGCTCATATCATACACACATTATATTTAAAGGGAGTTGTCAAATAAAATTCTATTACTTATTCCCTTAAAGATTCAAATTTGAGCGGGTTTTATAAATAAACAACTCGTAACCACCGGGCCAATAATGAAAGTTCATCGTTTAGTGATTGTTAGATGGTAAAAATTTGAAGTGCCAAATCTAATCATATTTCAGTCATTATACTTAAAGAGCAGTGTTAAGAGGCAAGTAAGAGCATTGATGTTTAGGGACGAGGCCAAAAATTTTGTTTTGGGTGAAATAAGATTATAAAATTTGGGAACCAAATCTAAAAATTTAGTATTAAAAAAAGCTTATATTAAATTATTAACTACTCAAAAACTTAAATATTAATTTTTTTTTCCATTTAATCAAAGGTTAAAGGAACTAAATTGAATCTTTTAACTTTTTTAAAAGGGCTATAGAGTAATTTGTTCACTTAAACAATGGGGCCAATGCCTTTGTTGGCTTTTCCTAAAAATGATAAATTTTAATTCGGCTTCTTTAGCAATTGTAAATTTATAAGTTAATATAATAATACAATTACATTTTGGTCTTGAATTTTATCCTAAAAATGATAAAAAATTAATTTTATCTTTCTAAAGTTGTAAATTTATACGCAAATACAATAGTTTAATTGATATTTTTCTAAAAGCAGAAGACAAGCAACAAAAATAATATTAAAATCGTTGATCGAATAATTAATTGAACTACTAATGCAACGACAAAAAATTATTTGTCTATTCTGAAAAGAGACCTTATTAAATAGATTCAAAGTTGAAACCATGAATTCTATTTGGACTATCAAACCAATTTACATGCCCTCTATGACCTTTTAGTTTTTAAAAAAAAAAAATTCAAACAAAAGCTTGATAATTGTCTAGCATACAATAGCTCCAATTTCTCAATCATTGTCTACCCCATTTGAAGATGGACCATATATTATACATTTCCTTACTCCACAAATAATTTAACTCAAATTAAGATAGGGAATTTTGTGGTAGGATTTTAATTTTAGTTTATCTTCCACATTCTTCTATGTGATATTGGACCATTGGGGCAGTGTTCAATATATATCATGTTCATAACTCATCAACATGGGTGCATTATCAAATTACTTGTATATATAGTGACATTTCACAAATTTTATAAGCACGTTGTCTCAAATATCAATTGGGATCCCTTTAATTATAATGACACATTTAGATAAGTCCTTATAGTATTTTTTTCCCAAATAAGCCCCTTTCCTTAATCTATACTAATTAAAACACTACTTACCTTTAATTATTTGACATTTTTTTATGAGATGGAATTTAAATTAATAAATTACATGAAAATTAATTGCTGATTTGGATAGACACATAAGTAAAAAAAAATATGTTTTTATTTTTTAAAAATTTTATTACAAATCTAATGACAGAAGAGATTTATGTAAATTTATAACTATAGAATCAAGTTAAAATTGAAAAAAATAAAAAACATATTTGTAATAAAATTAAAAAATAAAACATATTTTTTACTTATGTATCAAAATTAAACAATTAATTTTCATGTAATTTATTAATTTAAATTCCATCTCTACTTATGAGTATAGATCAATTTTAAAAAAAAGGCTTATTTAGGGGTTTTTTTAAAAATGATATTAAAAAGAATTATGAAAATAGTATTGAATTTAAATTATTTATGAAAATGAGGTGCTCTGTTTAATAATTTTAGGTGTCGCTTGACATATTAGCAATATCGATGAACTTTTAAAAAAAAAAAAGTCTAATAGAAAGAAAAAGCTAAAAGTAAAATAAAAAAAAAAAAGTTTGTGGTGCTAACACCGACAAACCACTTACTGACTGCATTTAATAATTTAATGCATTTTCCCTTAATTTAATGCATTTTCCCTTTTCTACTTCCCAAACTTTTAATGTCTTTTTCCTACATTTCCATTGGCCAAACTAGCATTTATAGAGAGGAAACCAACTTTTTTTAATTTAACCAAGGGGTGCCGCTTCACACATTGGCGGGATTAATTATTTTTTTTATTTTCTTAGCTTTTTTTTGTCAGATTTTAAAAAAAATATATAGTTTATTGATGTCACCAATGTGTTAGACGACACTTAAAATTACTGTAAAAATACCATATTTTTGTAAATAATCTAAATCCAATATCATTGTTGCAATTAATTATTTTTTATATTATTTTTATAAAAAACCCACTTATTTATGTAAATAATACTATAAGGTTTATTTGAATAAACCATTATAGGTTAAGGTTTTTTTTTAATATATAAGTCTAAAACTTTTAATAACATATTAACTACTTATTCTATCGTGATAAACTTTTAACATTAAAATTTGAACACAAAAGTCAACTATGACAATTTAACATTTGACGGGTGAAGCTAATGAAGAAAATATTATTGAAAAACTTTACACATTATTTAAAGGATTGAATACAAAATCAATCAAATTTCTTATCGCTTCACCTATAATTATTTGTTCAAATAATTTTATAAATATAGATTTTAATATAAAATATTTTTCTTCACTCACATCGTGGATCCAATAAAATCTAGTTTTATAAAATATTTTTTTATGAATTTCACATTAATTATTGTATTTTAAACATGACAGAATAAAATATTAGAAAAGGTAATGCCATATCGATTAGAGCTGCCAAAATGGAAAAAGGGAAACAGAGATATCTCATTGAAAATAATTGAAATATAGACACGACTGACAAAAACGGAAAACAAAAAATGGAGAGCTGCCATTCATTTCTATTGTTAAGTACAAATGTGACTGACGAAAAAATTTATACAGTGACATGTCGTGTTCATATGACCTCATGCTGATGTGATAATATTTAAAAATTTTTTAAAAAATCTTAAAAACAAATAAATAATTATAATTATTTAAAAAAACACATTTTTTGTAACACCTCGGTACTCGATCTGATCGTCTGGTCCGAGGTACAATGTGTCACATTTGTTGTCGGAGCAACTACATTCGATTTATACTATTAAAAGATTAATTTCAACCAAAACATACATACAATATACAACCGTTTACGGGTCTTATACGAGCTTATGAAAGCTCTAAAGCTAACCTGAGGTCGAAATAGGACCAAATTGTAAAATTTTAAAATATCAGGTTAATGTCGCGACATCAGGTGGTTCCTCGTTGTGACACAACATACTAAGTAGGCCTCGCTGCAATAATCAAAACTTGATGTCGCATCGTGGCATGGCAACTTGGTCTCCTCGTGATAACCATCATTCGAAGTCGACGTGACAAACTATTTCCGCAAATTTCTAAATGAAACTTCAACCTGCAATTTCCAATCAACTAATATACACTTTCTTACCATACTTTCAGCCAAAACATGCAATCCTTATGAATCAAACATGAACAAAACACCTTGATCAATGGTATGCCAATGCCACATTACCTAGTTCAAAACAATCAAACCTTTAAACTATATGCTTAATCATTTAAGCTATGAACATAACAACATTATACATCTCAACCACACATTAAACTCAATTATCTGTTACATTCATATTTCCATTTCTATATATATCAACATTCTAGTTCAAATTTCACCAAAACATATTACTATACCAAAATCAACCCTAATTAGGTACATGCCACTCTTAAAAAAAAAAATGTAATTATACAAGCTTTGCTGAATTGAGGATTGCTTCTAGGATGCTTGGTTTACTGCTCGAATTATCGGGAATCTACTATACCTGCACACGAAGAAAAACAAATCGTATGCTGAGCAAATACGCTCAGTGGCATTTCCATGATTTAAGACAAATAACACAAGTTTATGTATATGTACATATTCCATTCAAAACCTAATCTCATGCCATTCAAGTAAAATTATTTCATTAAATATAGTCATACATATAACCAATCTTACACACCAATTCATATACCAATTCATGTCAAAATTACCAGTATTACATAACTTACTTATATTCATTTTATATTTCAATTAATCACAAAAGTATCAAAGCATACCGTTCATGCTATTCAACAATTGAGGTATCATTCTTTTCTTAATAACCCATTAAATAATAGCATAACATTAACATTTTGTATACACATATTCAAATTTGTACATTCTTTTCGACTAATTTCATATCATTCGACCCCCAGGGCTCGTTTTCGACTCTTTTTGCATTCTATCACATAAAGCATTTCAATTTTATTTACCATTTCACATACCATTTAGTCAATTCATATGTTTATAACATTATTAACCAGACACAGACTTAGAATGGATATGCAGATCCGCCACCTCGAGCTACCCAGCAACAATGATGCTATACATGTACATACTACAACCCTGGGTTGCCCTCCAACGATGGT
Organism: Gossypium stocksii; assembly: GCA_020496765.1. Taxonomy (NCBI): domain Eukaryota; kingdom Viridiplantae; phylum Streptophyta; class Magnoliopsida; order Malvales; family Malvaceae; genus Gossypium; species Gossypium stocksii. Next base: position 83,303,409 of record CM035625.1, on the reverse strand, counting down.
TTCCACATTTTGATTATTCTGTCACCCCGGGTTGCCCAGGAATGATGACTTTACATGTACAATCTACCACCTCAGGTTGCCTGGAAATGATGGTTTTCAATCAATATCTTGACCCTATGGCATGCTAACTATATCTGATCCGACGCGAACTGTGATGACACAAAATTCACGAGCATTAGAAAAATGAGTTATAGGGCCTCCGTCTTAGTAAAAAAAGTTCGTAAATATTTATTAAAAATATTTACGAAGTTAGTTAAGAGTCTAATTAGGTCTTGGCTAGATGAATTTAATTTAATTAGAAGTAATTAGTAAAAATGGCTAAATTGAATAGAGTATAAAAGTTTAATTATAGAGTAGAGAAAAGTCAAGGGATTAAAATAGTAAATAAACTAATTTGTGACAAGTGTATGGAAATTATGGTGACATGTGTGTGGTAAAAATAAATAACAAATGTATAAATATAATTGACTTACTTATAAATTAAGTAAAAGATATTTACAATATATTATTATTAACTAAATAATAAATAAACATAAAAGAAAAAGATAGAAAAAGAAGCAGAAGGTGAAACGAAATTGGGGAAAGAAAAAGAGAAAGAAAAAGAAAAGAGGAAACTAGAGATTTGAAGCTTAGAGTTAATTTGGTACTTTTCTTATAATTTTGATGATTTTGGAGTTCTAGAATTAAATACTATTAAATTTAAGTTGAAATTTTGAAAGTTAGTAGATTTTTTAGTAGGGTTTATGTTGAACAAATGATTGAATTAAGGGTTTATTTTATAGAATTATGGATTAGAATTGATTAAAAGATTAAATTGTAAACTAGGCTATAAGTTTTGTGTTGTAGGGACTAAATTGAAAGAAATTTGAAATTATGGAATTATGATGAAAATTTGATAGTTAAATTAAAGTTTAGATGGAATTTGGGTAGAAATAAGATATTAATTGTAATGGAAAGTAGATGAAATTATTTAGGATTAAAATGGAATTTAAGTGAAAGTTGAATAGAAATTCAATATTTATTGTAAATTAATGCTATATTAATGATTTGTAAATTATTTAATTTTCGTAGCTAACAAAGAACCTGAGACATAGGCTCAAAAGGGGAAGGAAAAGATAATCGAGGAGTAGTTCAAGAAAATTTGGTTTGTATTACTATAATTCGAGTTATTTATTATTTAATGATTAAATTAATATATGTGCTTGGTAAATAAATATGAGGTAAGTGTTAATATTGAGATGGATGGGAATTGAATTGAGTAATGATAGTACAAATGTGAATTTGAAATCGAGATTGAATTGATAGTATATTTAAATTAAATTTGAATGATTTGTGATCAAATTGAAAGTGAAAGTGAAACTAATATGTGATCCGATACCCTATTAACTAGTCAGGTTAAGTCAGATATAGTTGGCATGTCATAGGATTGGAAGAGTTCAGAAATACTTTGACCTCAAGTCGATGAGGCACTGAGTGTCATTATTCTTCTTCGGATAGATTCGATTCGATGAGGTATTGGGTACCATTTTACTTCGGCTAGGCTGATGAGAAACTGGGTGTCACTTTATTGCTTTGAACTATCCGATGAGGCATTGGGTGCCATTCTGGTGTGTTTGGTTGGATCCGTGTATCTGCCAAGGTCCAAGTCTTGTTAATAGGGGTAAATAATGTGAGAAGGCAAAATTGAATAGAAATGAAAAATTTGTACATATAAAGTGAAATGTGATATGAAATTGAGAAATGAGATTAAAAGAATGAACTAAAGGCTCAAAAGAACATTAGTATTTGAATGTGAATTAGTACCATATGTATTTATGTGTTTTATGGTTAAATATGTCAAATTCATTTAGTTATTTATAATTCGAATTATAGTAATACCACTGAGTATATTTATACTCAGCGTACAGTTGTTTCCCGTGCGCAGGTTAGTAAAAATCAACATTTCTGGTACAGCATCCAAAACCGATCTCGACTTTAGAAAACCTTGGTGATGTGTCTTTTCTTTTTGGGTAAATGTGGCATGTACCTAGGTCAAATATTTGGGTCTTAATAATTTTGATTGTAAGTAGTGAAATTTGGAACTTGAATGGTTATGTTATATGATGAAACTATGATATATTACTTTGGCATAGTTTTAAAGTTAATAAAGTTCTTTTTGATTCAAAATAAATAGTTATTTAATAAGTTTTAAAGTTGATATTTTGTATGTTTTAGATGTTTATATTTATAAATTGAGTTGGTTATGTCAATGATATTGGATTGGCTGTGGTTTGAAATTATAGGGTTGGCTAGGTAATTATAAAAGACTTATATAGAGTCTACACGGCCTAGCACACGGGCGTGTGACCAGACTGTGCGAGACACACGGCTAGCATGTGAGCGTGTGGACTGGCCGTGTGTCCCCTGCACCTTTAAAATGAGAAACAGAATGTCCAGGTTTTGGCACAGACCTAGCACACGGGCGTGTGGCTGGCCGTGTAACCCACGGGCTTTGAACACGGGTGTGTATGAAGGTTGTGTGAAAATTGTACTAGATTCGAATTGAAAATAAATCCACACGGGCTGAGCACATGGGCATGTGGCTTGGCTGTGTGAAATTAATTTGTTTTTGGGTTAGAAGTCAGAGAGTTACATGGGTAAGGGACACGGGCGGGTCCCGGAATACCTTGGCCGTACGAGTCTCACGATACACCAACACGGACGTGTCATGGAGACACACGGGCGTGTCCCTGACCCACACGGGTGCGTGAGCCCTGTACCTACGAAAAATTTTAGAATACGAAAAATTTCTTGAGTACCTAAATTAGTCCCGAATCACTTCAAACTTGTATTTTGGGCCCCAAGGGTACATATAAGGGACTTTATGATTAGTTTGCATTATGTTAAATAATTATTTTTATATTATTTGTTAATTGTTCGAAAGGTCCGGTAAAGCTCTGTAATCCTGTTCCGGTGACGGTTTGGGGTTAGGGGGTGTTACATGAACAACAAATAGGGTAACCAAATTTTCGATTCATTATATATAGTTCAAATCATAATTGATCATATCCAATTAACCATTAATTCATCAATTCATCATATAATACAGTATGTTTCAACTCAATTTCATACCAGTTATCATGTATCAATAAGATCATATAATTTGTTTATTTGATTCAATTTAGTCCCTGTCTCGATAATCAATCTCAACAGAAGCAATTCAATTAAAAAATCAAATAACAACTCAACTCAATGTTATATAATGAAAAATAGTATGAATGTGTAGCAATTAAATTGGTCCTGAATCATAGAAATACAAACCGAATTTCTGAGTTATTCGTTGATGACTTTGGGTTTTCCTTTCCTGCTCGATAATTCAGTGTCAACGTTAGCTAAATAAAATTATAAAGCATATAAATATTATCAAATTTCATTCAAATCGAAATCAATCACAATATCAATCATATTTTACAATTTATTTAATTTAGTCTCTAAACCCGTGACAAACATAACTTTCGATCTAAGTTTCGGATTGAAATTCGATTTCACAATTACTCATTAGGGACCTCCTATTTTCTATTCTTACTGAAATTTCATGAAAATTTTACATTTTATTCAATTTAATTCCTAATATAAGAAACTAACAATTGAACTTTACAACTTAATCCTTTTCTTAATCTAAACTTAATTTCTCAATTCAACCAATTTTTTTAATCTAATTCAATATCTTTTTAATCCAACCAGTTTAATTCCAATAACATTACTTATGGCTTATAAATTATTATTTTATCCATTCTTCTAATATATATATATATATTTACTCATTTTAAATTATAGGAAAAAAAAAACATTCTGCATTATAATACAACCCCCCAACCCTAAAAAGGTTACCTATCACAATTTTAATCAAGTACATTTAATTAGTTGGTTGATTTGATTGAAAATTAATTAAAAAGGAAGGTTTATATTTTTATCATCGTATCTATGAAACTTTTCTAATACATATGAATCTTCACTGTGGATTTTATTTTGTTTTATTTTTTCTATTGAAAAAACAGGAAAATTAATGGAAAGGGTCCCATGTTTTGTTTTGTTTTTTGTTTTATGTTATGTCACCATATAAAGTTTGGTTGAATCAACCCACAAGTTGTCTCAATCAACACCATCTTCCAAATTAATTAATCATCACATAATCTATCTTCAAATTTTTTTATAATTAAGAAAAGCATTTTGATTTATGCGAACATTTTATATATCAAGAGATGGGGATTGAAAAGAACATTTAAAAAAAAATTAAACCAATGAGTTTTGAATAATAATAATAATAATACTAAAAATAATAATAAGTTGGGTAAGCCATGAATTGAGGGCAAAGATTAGGGGCGAATCAAAACAATATTTAGGAGGGTGGAATTCAGTAATAAATTTTTGAAAGATTAAAATATGATTTTATAGGGATCTTAATGCTCAATTAATTAATATTTTTAATTGAGTTAGTGTCACGAGTTAATTCAGCATTAAATCAATTAAAATATTTTTTTATATATAAAGTTACATTATGATGAGAGTGTTTTTATTATTTTATACTTTATATAAAGTCAATAAAGACTCAATTATTATGAAATTTGAGTCATTAATGAGCTCCAAGTGACAAATTATCACTTGGTAGATGGATTAGTACCCATCAATGAGTAGAAGAACATAACTGAGATCAAAATTGATTTGACAGTCGGTACCAGAGATTGAAGAAGAAAACAATTTGGATTTTAGTTCACAGATTTGTAACATTTAAAGTTATTTCATGAAAAAAATGATCAGTAAAAGAAAAGGAGAATGAGAGTTTCCAGTTGGTATTGGTAGAGGAAATAAAGAATGCCATACAATAGTAATTTTAATAACTCAATGACTTAAATGAAAATTTTCAAATAATTTAATAAAATTGAGTGACCAAAACGTAAATTTATTAATAATTACTTACCTTGAGTGTAGTTTATTAATTAATTAATAATAAAATATTTGTGGGACAAATAGAGGATAGAAAAGGATGGATTTGGCAATTTGGCATTTTTTGGTTCCATCATTATTACTATTGCAATTTACCCCATTGTCTTAATTTAACTAAAATTTTAGACACAAGCAAGCACCCGATTAATTAATTTGTATGATTTGATATTTTATAATATAATAACATTTTATCATATAATCATCTCATATAATATTGGGACACTTTAAATTGTAGGCGTGTGAAAAAGGTGATTAGACCTTTGCAACTTGCAATGCTTTTGTCAATTTATATATATGTACACACATATGGGTGAAGTTAAAAAAATTTTTTGTCAAAATTAAATTAAAATTTTTATGATAGTAAAAATATAATTTTATTATTTTAATAGTTTATATTTTTATAATTTTTAAAAGATTAAATTAAAATTTTATTATTTTTAAGAGAGGCCAATGTGTTGTAATTTGAACTCTGACATTGATTATCCTAGCAATATCCGTAACATTGTTATTTCGGATGTAATTTAATTTGAGGTAGTGACCTTCGGGTCCTTTTTTTTTTTAAATATCCTAAATTTTAAACTCTAAATTCGGGAGTTATTAGTATTTATTTATAATATTATAATTAATTAATATTTAAATAAATTATTAATATTTATTTATAATTCTTTATTTTATTATTCAACTGTAATGTGGAGGAGTTGTACAATGCATGAAAAATATGTTTACACATAATCCAATTTTTAGTGTCAAAGAGTGAATGATTGGCTTGACTTTTCATTACCAATAACTAGAAATTATAAATTGATTTTACGATATTGTCCCTTTGTTTTGCATGTTATTACAATTTCTTCTATTTTTTAAAAAATATAAGTAATATTATATATAATAATATAATATAAATATTAACAATCTGTTAATATGTTGATGTTTAAGTTTAATAAAACATAAAAAATATAATTTACTATATATTAATTAAAAGGTAGATATGTATTTTAAGATTTTTTTTAAAGGGTATTTAAGTAATTAAAAATAATATAGATAGGCCTAAATGAGTTTAAGTTAGTCATTTATAAATATAAATGTAATTAAATAAAATTTGTGACCCCTTTTTCGAATAAGGCTTAAGTAACGTTGTTTGGTATTGATACCATATATGAGATCAGGGGCAAAGTAAAAAATAGGATAGTAAAAGAAGATATATAGATATATATATATATATATATATGTATAAAAATTTAAAATATAAGAAAAAATGTTAAGAAAGGGTTATATTCATTAAAAATTAAATGCAAAATTTATATTAGGTTTATAATGATTTAATTTTTTTTAATAATCTTATTATGGAATTGATCATATCCGGCTCTTTTTGATATAATGGCTAGAATTACCATAGTCCCTCTCCAATTCATAAATAGGAGAATAATACGCTTTAACGCACTCGAACCCACGTACTCCTACATTAGCAACAATGCTGATGCTAATTGAACTAAGACTCAATCAACTAATAATTTAAGTTTTTAACATATAATGAAATATATTAACATTATTGTAATATAAATATATCCATTTAGTTAATTAAAATATAATTGAGATATTATACCCGTAAAATTAGTAAGATTTAAAGCAACAATGTTACCAAATGTATCATGGAGAATTACAAATTCTATAAAAAGATGTCAAATTATATGAAAAAAAAAAACCTATACGAAGCCAAATATAAATGATCATATTTTTAGATAATTAACGCGAGGGCTAAAATAAAATTTAACAAAATTTAGCAAGGCTTGAGCCCTTGCAGTCCCCTCTATTCTTGCCCTTAAATCTAATCTGAGTTTGGTCCGACTTGAACACAATAAATTAAAGACATTAAGTGCCAGTTTAACATTGCTTCTAAGAATTACTTTTGAGAAAAAAATATTATTAAACTTTTAAAAGTGCTTTTCAACAATAAAAAGATTTTACAAAAACATTTTTTTAACCAAAAGTAAAAATAAGAAATTTAAACTTTTGCTCAAAAGTACATTTTAGTCCAAAAGCACTTTTAATAATTAATGCTAAACTAAGCCTAATATAGTGTCGGCTCAAAACAATTAAAGTTAACCTATTGACTCACTATTGTTTATATTTGATGGAGTTTAGATTTTTACAATAATGCAAATTGGGACTTGAAGGATGTAATTGGAAACAATATTTTTAAGATAAGGCTTGTGAAACAATACTATAAAGTTTAGCTAAGCTTTAATAATTAATAAAAAAGGGCAAAGAAAATAATAATAATGTAATAATAAAAGTCCATGTAAATATTGATTAGATAAGATTGATGATGGTATTTTTCACATGAAAAAAGTGGTTTTACAAAACGTGTCCAATGATAAAAAAATGTTTTAATAAAATAATAAAATAATGTTTTAATAAAATAATAAAATAAAATTCCACTAAGAAAGAATAAAGCAAACGTGCTAATATTTTATTTATAATTAAATTTTAAAATAAATGAAGTTAGAAGAATCAATAAAATCTGTGAGAACTCACATCAGGGACTAATGGTTAGGATGTTAATTTCATGTGTATTTGGTACTCAGATTTTATTATATTTTTATAATTTACTAAAAATAAAATTTGTGGATAAAATGTAAAATGTTTTATTTTTTATTTTTAATAATTGAATCTAATTATTATATGATTTTTTTTAATTAAGAAGTGGGATCACTATTTTATTTAAAATTTGATTTAAGCATTTTTTTTAATTTTCAATTTAAAATGTACCAAAATGTTTTGATTTTAAGTAAAAGATAAGATGTCCAAATATTTGAGCTGCAAAAAAAAGGGATTTTGTCAATTTGTCAAATTAAAAAAAAATCTTGGCCCATTGTTTTTGAAAAATTAATTCATGAATGATTGATTTATATGGAGGGAATTAAAAAAAAAAAAAGAATATAGAATAATATATATCGTTTTTTAATTGTCACTTTCTTTTGTATTTTGTTGAAAATTTTGGAGTATAAAATAATATATATTTTTATTGGCTTCAAGATTTCAGAATAAAGAATGAAATCTCACGTTCTGGATATTTTACAATTTCTTTTTTGTGATAAATAAAAGAGAAAATTACTTCAAATTAAATTGAGTAAAAGCATCATATACTTTGTCTTGTTGAAGGAACTCCAAAATTTTATTAGATGTGACATCAATAATCTGTAGGCTTGACCTCTAGGCTAAACTCAATTTAACTAAACAGTCAGCAACTAGATTGCTTTCTCTGAAACATATATTATCCGTCACTGACCTTTAGCTCTCATAATTAGTTGAACTCTCCTAAACATTGTAATACTTTAGTCCATCATTATCTTGTTTCGTAAAACTTTGACCATCTCCAGGTTATATATCTGAACTATGGCCCTTCTGATACCTTTATTAAGTAGAACAAGAAGACCATTTAAAATGTTACATAATTCAGCCTAAAAACTTGTACATTTTCCTAAATAATGTTTAAACCCTAAAATCCAATTCTCATACTGATCACACAACACGCTACTAACTGAAGCATTCCCATTATCTCTTGCCACTGCACCATCGATGAATAAATGCATTCATATTTCTTCCAAAGTTGAGAACTAAAAGAATGACTAATGTGTTGATTCCAAAAAAAAAAAAAGTAATTAAAAGAAACCTTAATAATTTAATGAGCCGTCCAAATTATGCCTTGGAATATAAAATCAAACAAGATAATTTAACATATTCAGTAACATTTTGATAATTTTATTACTAAAAATAATTTTTATATTTCGTGGAAAGAAACACCCTCTTAGTATAATTTAGTCTATCTACTATTATAGCGATATTATTATGTTTAAATTGATAAAATCATTAGTTGTTGCCGTTAAAATGATGATATAATCTTAAAAAAACCGTATTTATTATTTAATTTTGATTTTAGTCCTCTATTATACTAAAATTTGAGATGATAACTCTTTACTTTAGTTGCTATCATTTAACTGATGGAGTTGATTTATTGTTATTTTTATTCGATCATATAATCAAAGATTACTGAAAATCAAATCAATCATGTTGAACCAGTAATAAATGTTAACAACGTTGGTTGAAAGTTTAAAATTGTTTTGAAAAGGATTTAGGGACTATAATGGCAAATTGACCCTTGTTTTTCACTTTTTTCTTTGATTAGTCACTTTCTATTTCTATTTCATCTATCACCACTGATCACTGAAAAGAAAAGAAAATCAAATAAATCCCTCAAATGGAACCCAAATAATTTCCATTTCCCATTTTGTCTATTTCCTGCTCTTCTTCTTCATCTTCAAACCCACAAATTTTTTTTTTAACAAAAATCTTATATAGTGATAGTGCAGGCGATGAATCTTTGGTCGGACGATAACACGTCGGTTATGGAATCTTTTATGAGCTCAGACATATCTGCTTTATGGCCACCACCACCACCTCTGCCGCCGCCGCAGCAATCTCAGCCGCCCGTTCCTCTCAACCAAGACTCCCTCCAACAACGTCTCCAAGCTCTCCTCGAAGGTGTTCGTAATTGTTGGACTTACGCTATTTTTTGGCAATCCTCATACGATTACGCCGGAGCCGCCGTGCTCGGCTGGGGAGACGGGTATTACAAAGGGGAAGAAGATAAAGAGAAAGCAAAGTCAAAAGCTTCTTTATCTACAATCGCAGAGCAACAGCATCGTAAAAAGGTTCTCAGAGAACTCAACTCTTTGATTTCCGGTTCAACCGCCACCACTGACGACGCCGTCGATGAAGAAGTCACCGACACCGAATGGTTCTTTTTAGTTTCCATGACCCAATCTTTCGTTAACGGCAACGGACTTCCGGGACAAGCTTTTTTCAATTCATGTCTAGTATGGGTCGCCGGATCGGACCGCTTAGCCAATTCTACGTGTGAAAGAGCGAAACAAGGACGGGTTTTCGGTTTACAAACGATGGTTTGTATACCGTTGGCGAATGGTGTCGTGGAATTAGGGTCATCGGAATTCATTATCCAAAGCTCCGATCTAGTGAATAAGGTTCGAGCGCTGTTTAATGGAATTGAAGCTGAAACTTGGCCTATGAGCAACAACACTGACGACCCATCATCGTTTTGGATTAGTGATCCAAATAACATTAATAATCAAAATCCGAGTTCTAGTAGTTTAACTGAGAATCCGAGTTCCATTCATGGCGGCTTGAATTTCAACAATTACGGAAATTCATTTTCCCATTTGTTGAAACCGGAATCCGGGGAAATATTGAATTTCGGCGAAAGTAAAGGAATCGGGAACGGTAATTTGATTTCTCGGAAGAAGAGATCGCCGAGTAATGAAGAGGGGATGCTTTCTTTTACTTCCGATGTGATGAAATCGGGTGGTGGTGGAGATTCAGATCATTCCGATCTCGAAGTTTCTGTTATTAAAGAAGCAGATAGTGCAAGAGGTACCATTACCGCGGAACCCGAAAAGAGACCACGAAAACGGGGGAGAAAACCGGCTAACGGAAGAGAAGAGCCTCTGAATCACGTCGAAGCAGAGCGTCAAAGACGAGAAAAGCTTAACCAAAGGTTTTACGCCTTACGTGCGGTGGTACCAAACGTATCAAAGATGGATAAAGCATCGCTTCTGGGGGATGCTATTTCGTATATTAACGAGCTAAAGATAAAGCTACAGAATGCGGATTCAATGAAAGAAGAGTTGCATAAACAATTAGAAGAAACCAAGAAGGAAGGTCAGCGAGGAGGCCTCACCACGTCCCACAAATTACTAGAATTGGATATCGACGTTAAGACTATCGGATTAGACGCCATGATTCGAATCCAATCCAATAAAAAGAATCATCCAGCAGCACGGTTAATGGCTGCCTTACAAGAGTTAGACCTCGACGTACACCACGCTAGCGTATCCGTCGTTAACGACTTGATGATACAACAGGTTAATGTGAAGATGGGGAACCGATTTTACAACCAAGAACAACTTAGGATCGCTCTAACATCCAAAGTTGGAGATCCAAGATAGACAATCACCCCAACTAGTCTCTTCTCTTAGTAGTGTAATAAGCTCAAATAGGCCTTATTTTTGGTGTTCAATGTTGTAGTGTATGTCATCCATGTATATATATATGTTGTTATATAGATTAGAACCTAAATGAAGATCTGGGTTTTGGTACCATGTTGTTCACTTTCAGACATTAATTCTTAGTGTTTGAGATTGTGTGAACATTAAGCATGAAAATTTTACTTCAATTTTGTTTTGTCACCATTTCATATGCTTTTGCTGTCGGTGGTAGTGTGATGTTTTGGGTACCGTTTTTGGTTTGGGGCATTTTGGGTTCACTGTTTTTGACCATGCAATAATTTTTCTTTGCTAAAGAAGGATGTAGACAATTTTTACAAGCCTGATACCCACATGTATGAATGTTTCCAATTTTATATAACATGAAGAGTTTGGATAAAATTAATTTTAGTTTGGATTTTTTTTTTGGGTTTAATTTAGGTTTTAAATTTATTTTTTTAGGGTTGCGTTAATATATTATTTGGTACTTGAATTTGATTTTTATGTTTAATTTGGTATACAGATTAAATGACTTAACGAATGTTTGATATGTGTACTCTAGTTAAAAGAATATAGTACTTAATTGAGACAAAAAAATAAAGCTCAAGTATCAATTTGAACATTGAAGTCAAACTCAACTACTTAATTGAAACCCCAAGAAACTCAGGTATCAAATAGAAAAAATTCAGCTAGCACATTGAAGCGAAACGTAACTGCCACAATGAAGCCAAACTTAAGTAGTAAATAATATATTAACCCTTTTGAATTTAAATCATTTTGAATTTACTCAATTTAATGTTCGCTTTGTTTTGATTTAGACAATTTCAAGTTCAGTTTATCCAGTTTGTTATTCTCATTGTCAGATTAGGTCGTTCTGAGTTCAGATGTTTGTTGTGTAGACCATTTTGAGTTCAGATAATTTTTCATTTTGATCATTTTTAAGTTCAAATTGGACAAGTTCTAATCATTACTTTCTTATAATCAAATAGAATTGGGTTAGATTTGAATTTGAATAAATCATCCAAAATTTTGAACAATTACAATTTCAACTTTTATTGTGAAATGATGTAGAAACAATCATAATATTTTTAGAAAAAAAAATATAAATACCAACAAGTGTTTGATACATTGATAAGGCACATTGCACTATAAAGCAAAAAAGCAAATTCCAACTTTAAAAACGACATTGTTAGGAGGGACAACTAATAATTCAAAACATAAATGGTAAAACACTCATAAAAATACCCAAAAAATATCTTTTTAAATATAAAATAGATTTTATTTAAAACCAAAAACATATGTAGTTCTCTATGATACGAGGAGGAATTTTTGGTAGTTGTCTCTATGATTCTTAGTTTTTAATTTTTTTTTAAATATAATGCCTAAATTATTTATAGCTCCTCCTCAACCCTTAATAAAAAGATAATGCGCTTCAGCGCACTCAAACCCACGTCTTCCTACATTAATAACAATGTCAATACCAACTGAACTAAGACTCAATCGACAAATGTCTATTTTCTACTATTTAGAATTATATTATATTCTATTATATTATTATGGTAGGGGAAATAAGCTTCTTCATATTATTCTTATTTAGATTACTTAATATATTATTAATAATTTAATGAAATTGGATTAATGTTATCAGAAAATGAGTAAAATTGTCGTAAATCTCACATTGTAAAGATAATTTAATATTATTTGTAATACCACATTATAGAAAGAAAGTTAATGAACATGGGTTTTTAGAATTAGACTATTGGTCGAATCGATCAGGCTATCAATTGGTCATTTTAATCTGTTTGACTAGTTTGATTAAATAAATTATTGAAAAAATAAAAAATTTGCCCGATTTAATTTTTCTAATGATTTTCTTCAAACTGGTATTCTCACTTATTAATCTAATTTGATTCAAAAAACATTAGTTGAACCGAACATGGTAATTTAATAATAAATTTTTATATAGATTCAACCAAAAAATTAAAGAATGGAATAAAAACTAAAAAAATTATAACCAAAAAACCTCTCGCTAAAATAACAAACAAACAAGTTTATTTCAAGCGTTGCTTCAACTCGTAATTCCTAAATATGCTTTTTGGTACTCGGGTTCAAGTTTGAAATTGGTATTTAAGTTTTTTTTTTATTTTAATTAGGTACTTGATTTTGATTTTAAGGGTCAATATGGCACCGAAAGTTTATTTTAGTTCAATTAGATACCTGAATTTGACTTCTTAGTTCAATTTGATACATGAACTTGGTTGTTTTGTCCAAATTAGTGCTTATGGTAAATAACTTATTTGAATAAATTTGAATTATGAAGTCAAATTAAGGTACTAAAATGTATATTTAACCTAAAAGGAAAGATTATAGCACCTATTAGATGTTAAACTATTCAATTTAATCCTTTTTAATCCTTTTAATTATATAAAAAAATTGCATGTCTGGCCCTTTCATAAAAAAATAATATTTAACATAAAAAGTTTTAGTTTTGGCTTTCCAAATATTTTTATTTTTTTCTTAATTTCCAGAAACAAATTTCTAACTTCATTTCTGCAAATTCCAAAAAAAATTCCAATCTAAGAGATAGAAGATTAAATGAATGGAACCATAGGTAATTTCCATATAGATGCTCAATTTAGATCATATGACAGGATAAGGTGTTAAATGAATGCAGACACAAAGTAGAGGTGGAAATTCTACATTTTCTATTATGCCATAATAATCATTGAAGAAAAACAAGGAAATTATGAAGGAGAAAATTGTTTACATCACTTTTCTTTTCCAAATTTGACATGAGAATCACTTTTTTTTTTTTTAAGTTGTAAAAATGGAATTGGATTCGTGATTCAATCGATTAAATTAGTTGGTTCAATAAGGGTTTGATTTGAAAAATTAGAGAATTAGTAGATTAATAAATGAGAACCAAAAAATAGGTTAAAAATTATAAAATAGACCTATTTACACGGTTTGAGCTTTGGTAAAGATTTTTTTTTTGTTCTTGAACCAATCTAACTATGAATTTAAATAAAATCGATTTAAAATTATTTTTATTTAAATTTAATTATAAAAATATACAAATATTAGTATGAAAACATATTTTATTATTTTTAAACAGTAAAAATACATGATTTGGACGGTGCTAAGTTCGGGTCTAGGCCTAAGCATGGCATGGATTTTTTTTTAGAATCCTGCCACAATTGGTCTATGAACATCTCAATTAGTAATTGAGATTTTCTTTAATAAGAAATGATTTTCTAATTATATTTGGTTGATTTTTCATCTTTGATTTCTTAAATATATTTATAATTTTTATATTATTTTATTATTTGAATTCTTTATAAATTTTTCATAATTATTAGTATTTTATTTTTGGTGGTTTATAATAACAAGGTAAAATTCAAATAATAAATACGTTTAGTATGACTAAAATTTAAGCTATACTTAAGGTGATGAACACCTTGACCATCAGGCCGTCAAATTCTTATTAATTCATTTTTTAATTTTTGAAAATGGTTGGACCATAAATTAGAATCCAATCAATTAGACCTTCCGCTTGGTTTATTTAATTATATAAAAATTTGACAACATTTTCTTAAAAAATTACGAATTATTTCATATTCATTAATCAAATTTGTTATTATATTTATATTATATATTAATTTAGCTTACTTTTAACATATATATTTTAGTTTTATAAAGCATAAACAATTTAATCATGTTGGTACATAATTTGAAGCACGAAAATTGTCAAATTAAACCAAATTAAATACCACCATGAAAAATAAATTCATCCATCCATTTAATAATAATAAGGGCAAAGTACTTTGCTAGTCACTTTAAAATTTTTGCATTCTTATTTTGGTCACTTTAATTTTTTTTTTTTATCAATTTTAGTATTGTTGTTAAGAACTGCTCCTGTTTTGGTCACTCTAATGTTAAAAATCAAATCGAATATTGACTGTGCCGCCACATATATATATACACACATGTATTTAAATTAAATTTTGAAAAAAAAATTAAACACGTGGCAACAGAGTCAACATTCCATTTGGTTTTTAATGGAGAGGTGACCAAAACAGAACAAATTTTTAACGACGGTGCGAATATTGACAAAAAAACAATTTAGAGTGATCAAAATAAAAACATGATAATTTCAGAGTGACTATCTAAATAGTTTACCCTAATAACAAATTTAATTTGGTATCCCAATAAGCAATTTTAACATTGTGTTTGATAAGTGTTAAAGAGGAATAAATGAAAAAAATGGATGGAAAAAAAACTATTTTTCATCGTTTTATTAGATTAAGAGGGAAAATAAGAAGACATAAAAGGAATATATATATATAGATAGATAGATAGATACACATTTCTCTTGACAATCACATCCATTTGTTCTAAACATAGAAAATATTCATTTTAATTCAATTTAACAATATTAGTTATAATTTTACCCACTATAAATTTTTTTGCGTTAATTCTACGAGATATCCCCAAATTTTGGATCAAATTCTAAATTGCTCCCAAATTTCAAATTGTTCTATTTTAGTCTCCAAAATATTAGTATCATATTAATCAAGTCCTTCTGTTAACCTAACTGTTAGATTAAATACTAGTTGAAATATAAAGTGGGGGTTGACTCCTTAGGGAGAAGTTTTTAAACTAAGGTATTGTCCTCGTGTAGGGATTTTTGCTCAAGCGGTACCATAATTCAAGTAAGTGGCTTAAGTGCCTTAGGTTGGTGGCTCAAGTCTCCTCGCACATAGGTGACTTACATAATTATTGCTACGCACAATAATGACACCAATTCTTTGAGCCTTGTAGGTCATATTTCCGTATCTTCACCATTTGAAGTGCTCCCCCTTCATGAACTCTTTAGGGATCTTAGCGGAGGAGAGAGACAAAACCCTTGTACGGGGACAATACGTTACCATTGTTGGTAGCTTGGTTGGCTGCTTGGCGAATGACACTTAAAATATTTCTCTCGAAGGAGCCAGTTTCCCTCAACACCTTTCTTTTTCACATGCTAAATGCTCCATATATTTAAATGGGTCTCCGCTTCAAATATGTCATTTGAACTAGCATTTAACGCCTAAAGTGACTGTTAAACTGGCGGAAGAGCATAATTGATATGATACTAATACTTAAGGACTCAACTAGAACATTTTGAAATTTGGATACCAACATAAAATCCCGTCCATAATTTAAAGACATTTTGTGAAATTAACCCTATTTTTTTAGCCCACAATTTATAATGAAAATAACGTATTGATAAAGATAAGCCCCATGCATCAGTGTACTCTCATCTCATTTCGTTTCTTTTCATCTCTCAAATTCTCAAAGCTCCAATCCCTCCTCATCCCAGAGCTCCTCACCAACCTAGCCTTTCCATCAGCCTCGAACGTCACTGCTCCATACGTCGTATCGATTGTATTTGCCCGACGATGGTGACCCTTCTTGGGACCGATTGTCGGCATTACCAAATCATCATCGCTTGCAAGTTTTTCGTAAGCCGCCGGGCTTATTTCCGACCTAGCTCTATCATTAAAACCAATTTTCCTTCTATGTTTTGCCTTGCTACAATGATCCCTACTATTGTTTGAATCAATTGTTCTCTTAAGCATACGGCAATTCAAACAATTGAGACTCATGGTTTTTGTTTCTTGAAGTACAAGGTAATAAAAAAAGGGGGTTGGGAATTGAAAATTTGATTATGTTTTAGGGTTTTAATATTGAAAAAAGAACAAAACCAAAAAACAAAAGGACATAACTAATTGAAATTAGCAGACACGTTCTTTAGTTGTCTATTGAAACGACTTTGGGTGTTTTAATTTGGACCTTCAAAGACAGGTTAGCCAAATTCTAAATTTGGTTTTCATGGGTTTTAGGTACAACTAATTGATACTGATGACTAACATCTCTATCGAATTTTGCAAGTACCACCAATTGAGGCATCTTCCGTACATCATACACGGCTCTCTGTTGGGGTTGGGGATAAAATCTTGATACGGGGAACAAACGACACTTCGATGACTTCTTTCAAAGGAATTGGTTGATCCTCAATAACTCTCATATATGATATTGATGAGTTAATTGAGAATTAATGAAACCTAGCGTAGTATTATTGGAATTGGACTAGCTTGATTTGTCAAATCAATTGGATCGAGAATTGGCTGGTATACTAGTTTAGACAAAAAGGATTGAATCGTTTTTTAAACTAATTTCTCAAAATCAATAAAAACCAAAAATCAGAACAAAAAATGACAATTGAACCAGTTTATAAAAATTTAAATAATTTTTTTATGAATTTTTAATTATTTATATATTTTTTATTAAACCAAAACTTGATGATCTACTCAGTTAGGCCACTTATTCAATTTTCAAACAATTGATCTTGCGAATATATGGGTTAGATCATTGTCACCTTAAGGTTTTAGCTATATTTAAACAAATTTGATGTTTCCTCGTTTCTAAGTATCATAGTTGTGGGGTCAGGGGTGAAGCTGAAAATTTTTCACGGGCTGAATTTGAATTATGAATTTTAAGAGAGTTAAATATGTACTTTTTTTCAGTGTACTAACAAAAAAATTACAATTTTCAAGGGAATAAATTATAATTTTTTCATTTTTTGAGAGGTCATAATTGAATTTTAAATTCTAAGAGGGTTGAAATACAATTTTATCATTAGATTAAATAAAACTTTCCCTATTTTAAATAGTTTTGAGAGTAATAGACTCATGCTTGCTGCTCATGATTGTTGGAATAGAACCACCAAATTAATCCGAGCTATCAAATTAATTGACATGTGAATCGATACAAATTGATAGAACCAAATTAGAATATCATTTGAATCAATTTTTTATTATTATGAATTTTTATTGGGATTTTTGCTCATTTTAATTCAATTCATCTTCAATTTCCACCTCATTTAATCCACATCAGCATTTAGAAATCCAAATCATCAATCTAATGGCAAAGAAAACCATATTTGGGTTAAAAATAAACAAAACAAAAAAAGAAAAGCATTTTGCTCATTTTTGCAATGTAGAGGTTTCTTTGCTACCTTTTAAAAGTATAGTACACTTCACAATATAGTACAAGGACGTATATGACAAATTTACCATTTACAGATGCACTTTCACAATGATCAATCATATAGGATGAGATAGCAATCATCAAAATGTTAAATGTCACATATTACAAATATTTCAACACCATTATAAAACTCGAGTCGCCATTGTAGTCTGCAACAAGCTTTCCTAAAGCATTCTAACCGAAATTAAACTTTGCACAGAATAGTTCTGCATCATCGATATACATATATATACTATGCAATGCATCTAAAACCTGAAAACAAAAAAAGAACTTGCAAAAGTTCACAAACGTTCCTAAATGCAGCAACAAAACCGGCTTACCACACATTTGCTATCCACCGATAATACATTTATTTTACAGACCAGCTCGGTGCAACCAACTCAACTGTCCTTCTTTCTTGCATCTGCTTTCCAATCTCTTCGGCCGAGCTTAGGTTTCCTAGTTTCGTAGTTCTGAAGGTTAGGTGAATCCTCCAAAGAACACTCTCTTCCTAAGGGATCTACAGAGGGCAAGCATGATATTTGGGTTTTAACAGTAGAGATTGAACCTTCTTGAGCCTTGTATATATGAGCCCTCCTAGCATCTTTTTTCCAGTCCCGTTTACAATGAACACGTTTCATCACATTGTTAAGGATCCCATTCAATTGCAACTCCGCATTTGGTATAGTTGGTCGGTTTAAGACATGCGATTTCTGCATGTCCGCTTCAAGTCGTTTTCTAGCCCTATATCTACGCTGCCGCTCTCGGTTCTTTAGACGACGAGTCATAATGTCATTATAACTTTTGGTGCTTGAGTTTGTTACTAAAGTACCTTGTGCTCCACTAGGATTCATATTTAGCTCGTCTTCCATTTTGAACAAATCTTACATCAAGTAAATCAGTCGAACAAGGAAACGATCTGGTTATAACTTCGGTTATGATGGAAAACACGCCTCACTACTTACCATCGAGGATTTTAAGCTCCATGCAACATCAAGTCAGGTACCAATTACCCTTATGTCAATCTAGCCATCGTATACAAAATCTGTATGCAAAACAAAACACATCATTTGAGGGTTTTCGATACGAAATATACTGTAACTTCATACACGAAATATGCTGTGAATCGAAGGGATTATATAACCATACTCCTAGTATCATAACTTATTTTGCAAGCTTTACGTAATTAACGAAATGCAGAATGTAATCCAAAATTTGTTCAAGGTCTGATAACTATGAATAATAAACAAACTCGATTTGACTTATAACATGAGCAAGCAACAATACATGAACTCTATGATACATTAATTAGATTCTTCACTGAGGAATAACAAAACCGATCATATGGCTGACTAAGTTGTTAAATCAAAGGGATTATAAGTGTACCCCTAGTATCATAACTTATTTTGTAACTTATATACAATCATTGCCTTACAACTTGCTACCAAAGAAATACAGAACCTAATCTATGAACAATAAACAACTCAATTCAACTCATAACACAAATGAGCAACGAGGAAGGTCATCAAAGAATCTAGACCCTCAACATTTAATTAGATTCTTTCAACCCCATCTGCCTCCTACAACTACCAAGCTCGAATCTTTTTCCTTTTTCACTCATAAGATCAAAGCTTGTATCTTGTTTCAACTACAAATTCGCACTTGATATGGATAATATGATCCAATATTCGTTCTTAGTTCTGAAAGCTATGAACAATAAACTGCTCGACTCAACTTATAAAACGAGCTAGCAACAAGGAAGCTCATCAAAGAATCTAGACCCTCAACATCATACATGAACTCTATAATACATTTAATTAGATTCTTTTCAACCCCATCTGCAATGTAGCTTACCAGTGCACCTAACAATTATCTATATCATGTAACAAATTAATTAGGAAGTAAAATGAACACTTTGTAAGAAAAATAAAAACCATTAATTGAAGAATCAATATTGATTGAACAAGAAAGAGAAAACTGAAGTAATAAAAAAATCACAATCAAACCTATCTATATTCTATAGGCATAAAATTAAAACAATAACCCCACTAATCAAAACAAGCATAACCCAAATTTCACATTAACAAAAACATCTTTGGTGTTCAAGGATGACCCAGAATCTAAAAAACTAAATAAAACAAAAACCCTTAAATCCAAACATCAGAAGAACAAGAAAAAATGTAAAAAAATGACATTATTGTAACAACATGCAGAATTAAAAGATTGACAGAAATAAATAAGATTAAAAAAAGGGAAAAAGCTTTAGATAAGTACCAATTGAAATGCAGATATTAATTGGGAAATTGATTTGAAACAAAGAGAAGAACTAAGAAAACGAGGGTTGTCGGATTAGGGAAAAAAGGATGAAGAAAATCATGAGAAGAAAAGGGGGGCTATTTTAGGATGTTTACGAGAATCAAAGTCAATACCTTCTGACAATAAGACAAATTAAAGGGAATAGGTTTTTTTTTTTTTTAACTTAGTTTGGGTTAAAAAAGCTTAGAGGTAATTGAGCATCAAAGGGGGTGGTGGCGCAGTTGGCTAGCGCGTAGGTCTCATAGCTTGGTGTTTGAGTTATCCTGAGGTCCAGAGTTCGAGCCTCTCTCACCCCAATATCATCTTTTATTTATGTTTATTCTTTCACCCCAATCTTCTTTTATTTATGTTTATTTATTTTTTGAACCGGACTAGACAGTACGAATTGGCTAGATGGTAAGTTGACTTAACTAGTCTCAAGTAATTTTCTCTTTTCATTTTAATAATTTATTTAATTTAATCGAATAAAGTAGTGGTTTGACTGGTTCGCTCCTCAATCCAATTTTGAAAACTTTGGTTTGTGGTTATTGTTTATTTGTTTTCACCACTTTTCAGAAATCATACCAAATCAATCGATCGGACTGAAATTAAGTAGGGTATTAATTTAGAATAAGGGGCTAGACAGATTAACCCATGATTGATTAGATTGATCAGAATGATCGAATCAGTTGAACTAGATTTTTTATTTTGTTTATTTTATTTTATTTTATTTTATTTTATTTTATTTTAAAATAATTTATTTAATTGAACTAAACAAATTGATGGTCTAACTAGTTCACACATTAATCTAGTTCTGAAAAACCTTAGCTTTCAGGCTTTCACATTTATTTTATTGATTTTAAAAATATGTCAAATTATGTTATTAGTCGCTATACTTTGTGTAAATCGTGGATTTAGTTATTATACTTTAGTTTGGTCAATTTTAGTTTGTTTACTTTTCGAACTGATCAATTTTAGTTTATGTATGTAGCGTGTGCTTCGTATTCTTCTCCTAGTTAAACTCTACTATCTTTTCATTGGACTCTAATTATTTCAGATATATTTTAGTATAATTGGAACTCTAGTCTAAGCTTATTTAAAGGGGCCACTGTATCCCTGTGTTGATATGCTAATCAACAATGGCTTTTCTTAGAGGCAAAAATATGTAGTCGCATATGAGTTTTGATGAGAGTTTTATGATAATTATGGAGAGTATTTTATACTCATTTTGTGAGAGAACTCTATGGAGTTTTACCAGTTTGCTATTTTGGATATTGAGCTTTGTATTCAGAGTTTTGGGTAATGTACATGTTGTACATTTAAGTTATTTTCTTCATATTGTACTCTCGTTTGTTTACTCTATAGTAAAAAGCCAAAGTCTCATTTGTCTGTGGTTTTACTCTCTTTGAGAGTTTTCCACGTAAAATATTTGTGTTCATTCTTCTCTCCTTTTACTTGTTCGTTGTTTGTACAAGTCGATCCCCAACAATGTACTTTTAAAATTTTGAAATTTAAGTCATGGCTTAAGCAACAACAATTAAATCCATGTTTGGTTAAATTCTATTAGCCTTATACTATACTTAAAGTTATAGATTTAGTTAATGTTTTCCAACTGGATATTTTTTGTCCCTTAACTGTTAAAATTTTAAAATTCCAGTTTTGATGAAAATGATAACAATTCAATCCATTTACTGTTTTTTAATAATATGCGAAAATAGTAAACTGGCATTGCACGACACACGCGATAATATGTTTATCACATCAAATTTTAAAACTAACAAAACAAAACTTAATTTAATAGCTACCATCTAATCATCACTAAAATTTTAAATTTATGATTAAAAATAATTAAATTAAAGTATAAAAATTAATAGTAGAATTTAATCATCATGTATCTATATTATATAAAAATTCTGACTAAGTTTTGTGTCACTTAACTCATTTACCAGCTCATCAATGAGAAGATAAGAAATATCTTCTTTCAAAAAATTAATTTATTTTTTCTTTCAAAAATTTTTTTTCAATTAACATTATTATTTCTCACCCATCGAGTTTTCAGTTAACATTATTATTTCTCATCCATCGAGTAGGTGTGATTAACTTTAGTACTATAATGTTATTTGATAAATTAAAAAATTAAGTATTAAAATTTTAAGTACGGAGTTTTATTATGAATTATTAAACGTATTTAAAAAATTCCTTTTTCATTAAAAAATTAAATTAATTTAAAATTAATATATTTTTAAGCACGTTTGATAATGTATAATAGAAAGCAAATGATAAAATTTTTAGATGAAAAATATGAAAAATGATAAGCAATAAGGAACTATTTATAGTAAATTTTAAAAGTTATTTTTATTGTTTTTATCTCTTTTTAACATTACACTTTAAATACTTTATATTTAAAATT
The DNA here is from genome assembly GCA_020496765.1 of Gossypium stocksii. Taxonomy (NCBI): domain Eukaryota; kingdom Viridiplantae; phylum Streptophyta; class Magnoliopsida; order Malvales; family Malvaceae; genus Gossypium; species Gossypium stocksii. The sequence goes on along the minus strand of CM035625.1, from coordinate 83,280,594 downwards.
TGAAAAATTACATCGAGCTTAGTTTGACCCATGCAAAAGAACATTAAGTGCGGTGAAACGTATTATCCTCATATTTAAGGGTTGGGAAAAGAACTACCACTATTATATTAGGTACCAAACTTACACTATTTATATTATTTAATAATACCATTCATAAATATTTATTGTAATGGTTGAAATCAATGACAAACACACAAAGCTCATTAATACTAACGTCACGTTTGGTTCACTGTAATGGAATAAGGCTGTAATTGAATAGAGCTCTTTTTGTATTTTAAGTTAAATTATGCTATAGGTCTTTGTATTTTTCACAAATTTACAATTTAGTTCATATGCTTTTATTTTAAGAATTTAGCTTTCTTATTTTTTAAATTTCAAAATCAGGTCCAATTGTTAATACTATTGATTTATTTTGGTTAAATTTATTAGTGCGATATTTTGAAATAACTAAAAAAAATTGCTTGGTGGCAATGTTACTGAAAATTGACGTTATAATGAACATAAATTTAACATAATAATTTTAACAGTGTTAATAGATAGATTTAAATTTCTAAATTTAAAAAATAAAGGGACTAAATTTCAAATTTAAGAAACATATAGAGACTTATGGTATATTTTAACTAAAATATGATAATCATGTGAAATCATCATTAATTATGGAGGCTGATAAGTAAGGAGAGTCAAAATGCTGAGGTGGCAAAAGATGTAGATGGCAATGATGACGTGGATTAGTGGGCCCCACACCCTCACAAAATCGTGACTAAAAGGTAAATGTAGTAGAAAGATCTCCGCCGCTAATTCCGTTTACATTTTAACAGTTGACTCTTCCGTCCCCATCTCTTCGTAATCCAAGCGGAGCACAGCTCCAATAGTGAAAAACTCGAGTTTAAACTGTCGGGAGAGTAAAATTCGAATTTTGGAGATGATAAAATAGATACAAAAAATATTAAAAGATATTTATTTTGAAATTTATTGATGTTGATAAAAATATTATTGAAAATATACATGTAAAAAAAAAATTTAATTAGATAGTCAAGTTATAATATTCAAATTTAACTTTTTTTCGGGTAAATTATATTCAGTGTCACTAAATTATTAATAAGCTTACGTTTTGATTACCAAACTTTAAAAAGTTATAAAATGATCATTAAACTATTCAAAAATTTTTATTTAAGTAACTAGACTATTAATTTTTTTTTTAAAGTTTGGCTAACGAACTCTAAGTTTAAATCCAAGTTGATCTGATGGTTTGTGTTAAATATCGAAAAAAATGTTTAGATTTTGGTTTTAAAAATTCTTAACATCAAAGCTATTTCATGAAAAAAAACTAAATTGTAAAAAAGAAATGAAATGAAAGCTTTCGATTAGTATAATCGATGCAATTAGGGAAGGTCTTAACAACCTGATTACTTAAATAAATTTTTTTAAATAATTTAATGATCATTTTGTAATATTTTTAAATTCAGTGATCAAATTGTAAACTTACCTCATTTGTTGTCCCACCTCTAATTTTTATTTTTTCATTATTCCATTATCTTCCACGTCAATTTTTCGTCACTAATTATTGGACCCACACAACGCATAATAGAAGAGAAAAAATAATGAAAGGAAAAAAAAATGGTCAAAATGAAGCTCAATATTCATTTCCTTATCGACCCGCAGCGCACGTTAGTCTCTGCCAGCAGCTCCTTCGCTAGCCCTAGGGTTTACTTTCCTTTTTGGCTATCTTTTTCCTTTGATTTTTCTTTCAATTCAGTCCTTTTTTTCCTCATTCTACCAAAAGGAGGAAGATCTACACTGGGAATTCATAATTACAAAACCTGGTATGTTTTTTTTTCTCATTTTCTCTCTCTCATTTATATATATTTTTTTAATTTTTACTTGCGGTTTTAATCTTATTGTGAAATTGATTGAATTTTAAGATATGGGTTTTGGTTTTTGGGGCTAATTGTTTTTTAAATGTTTGATCTTTATTGTAATCTGCATATCTGAGCATATCTGAGATTTGTTTTTTTGAGTTTAGGTATTTTTATGTTTATGATGCAGGAAACTGAATTAGGGTTTTGAACCATTCTTTGGGGGAAATTTGAAGGATTTATATTTAGGGTTTTTGGGTTTGGTTGATTTTTGGTGGAGATTTGAACTTGGGAATCATAAAGTTTGATGCTTTTTAGTTACTAGTTACTATACTTTTGTAGCATATGTGAAGTTTTAGGTTGTTGCTGTGAAAGATTTCTAGCTGGTGCTTGAGCTTGGATTTTAAGGGTTTTTTTTGGATATTTTGTTGAAGGTTTTGAATGGTTTGATTTGTGGGTGTTTGGAAAATTTGGGATTAGTTTGTTGTGGTTCGGTTTTGTGGTGAAATGGATAATTCAAAGAATCGGCTTAATGATCATCTTGGTGTGAACAAAATCGGGAAGAATATAAAGAAGAGCCCGTTGCATCAACCTAATTTCACTAATAATGCGACTAGGCAACAGCCTCAGCCTCAAGTTTACAATATTAGCAAGAATGATTTCAGGAACATTGTTCAACAACTCACTGGTTCACCATCACATAATGATCCTTTGCCAAGGCCTCCACAGAATCCACCAAAACCCCAAAGTATGAGGTTGCAGAGAATTAGGCCTCCACCATTGACACCAATCAATCGGCCTCATATTCCTCCCCCGGCTCCTGTCCCTGCCCCTGTTCCTGCTCATGCACCGGCTCCGGTTCCACCTCCTGGTCCATATAATAACCCTGGCTTAGTTAGGCCTGGACCACCTGGTCAATATGGACAACCACCATCTACAATGATGCAACCTATGGTTCCTGGTGATGCTCCATGGGCAAACACAGCTGACTCTCCTATAACTGCTTATATGCGATATCTTCAAACTTCTCTTATAGATCCAAGTCCAGTTGGAAATCAAGTTCAACCTCAACTACATCCGCCGGTTCCAGGGCAACCTCACGTTCCACCACCGTCTTCCGGTTTACTTCCTAATCCACCAATGCCAGCTTTTCCTTCACCAAGAGGAGTAAATGGTCCTGTACCAATGGCACCTAATCTCCCTTCTCACGAATGAATGGTCCCCTTCCACCAATGTCCAATCTGCCATCACCACGAATGAATGGACCTGGCCTTTTACCTTCACCAACTTCTCAGTTCCTTTTGCCATCACCTAGTGGCTATATGAATTTGTTGTCCCCTCGCTCCCCTTACGGTTTACTTTCTCCTGGGGTTCAATTTCCTCCACTTAGTCCTAATTTTGCTTTCTCCTCCATGGGTCAACCAGGGGTTTTAGGTCCAGGGCCTCAACCTCCACCATCTCCTGGTTTTTTCCCGTTGTCACCTTCTGGTTTTTTTCCCTACCCAAGTCCAAGATGGAGGGATCAATAATCCTAGTTCCATACTCGTTGAGGAAATCGGTACCTTTTTCATGCTCGATCGTTTCAAGTACTATGTATACTTCTCATGTAAGTGTTTTCTTTATTTTCTTTCTGTCTTTTGTATTGTCCATATTGATTTCGCAAGTTTGCACTTAGGCTTTTATAACTGCTGCAATGCTCTTTGTATCCTCGGGACAAGTTTTACATAGGAATATAGTGAAGATATTGGATAACTTTTGAGTTTGAACACCCTGACAGGATCTGTAAACATGAAAGGAGGGTCGTACTCTTAGGATCTCGGGTGAAAAAAGGAAAATTCATAGGTAGGTAATTTAGTTGAAAAGTTCTTATGTAATTGTATTGTTGTGGATCGAATCCTAGTTAGTTTTAGTTGAATTCTTGTTCATTTGAATGAGCTTGTGGCAATAAAATATTCAAGCACTCTTCATTATTTGTTTTTTCCATTTCAATTTAAATAAAAGGGTTCTTGGCGTTAAAATGAGACTCCTTTTGCAAGTGTTATGATGCTTAATGTTTCACTTTGTTTTATGATGCCCATAGCTATAGTTGTGGGGGTTGTAGGGGTGTTCAATCGGCTAACCGACCGTTTAACCAACTCAAACTACTATTAACCGAATTAACCGACCCTTTTAAACCCTTAACTGTTAACCGAAACGAAATTTTTTCAAAAAAAATTAACTGAATCGAATTTTTTCGGTTAATTCGGTCTGTTAATCGAATTAACTGAAATTTATATATATATTTTTTATTTTTGGTTAAAACAAGTATAAAACATATAAAAAATTAACCGACTTAACTGACCGATTAATTTATATTTCCAAAAAGTTAATCGAACTGACCGAATACATATATATTATAATATTATTTATTAAATTCGGTTAATTCGGTTAACCAACCAATTTTGAATCGAATTAACCGTTAATTGAACTTTAAAAAAATTATTAATAGACCCTCGACCAAATTAATTCAGTTAACCGACCGATTAACTGAATTTGGTCGATTAATCGAATTAATTCGGTTTTACCCAAAATTTGCACACCTCTATATAGTTGTACATATGAGGGGTTCCAATGGTGTCATATTTTGTGTTGCTTGCATATATATATATATATATATATATAGGTTTAAGTACTTGGGAGGTCCCTATATTTTATAGGGATTGGATTAAATTCGTCTCTCTATTATTAAATGGATCAATTTAGTCCCTAAACTATTAAAAGGAATCAAGTAAGTCTAAATTGTAACAAAATTAATATTTATTGTATAAAAAATGTCTTGAAAAATTATATTTTTTCAATTGCAATTCAATTCTAAACAAAGATTTCATGTATAGAGTCGAAAAATCTTGAAAGATTAACTCTATTAAACGGTAAATGTTAGCGTTATTCCAGATTGGTCTTATTTGATGGATTAAATTTGGTACAGTCCCTGTAATATAGTGATCTCTAAGGTACTTTCACCTAAATATATGTGTATACATATAATTATATATATATGCTTTGGAAGTTGAATTGAAGCTTAGGGTTTGTTGAGACATTAGGGGAAAGCGTTTCGATATGCTTGACTTTGAAACCATTTGAGACATTAGCCTGCTTTCCTTTGGGGGTAAGGAAATGGACCATCTTTCATTAAAATTTAAGATTTTTAAAACAAAAATTTTGTTAGTTTTTTAATTTTGTGACATTTTGATTTTTTCTGGTGAAGTTTTTTTTTTGGTAATTTTAGGTTAAAATTTGCTATTACTCATTGTACTTTAATTTGGTCAATTTTAATATTATGCTTTTCAAGTTTTAAAATTTCAATTTAAATGATAATTGTTAAATTTATTAAGTTTTGTTATTTCTAATATCTAATGCAACAAAAATATTATCATGTGTAATGTCATGTTAGTTTGTTATTTTTACATTGCTCATTAAAGATTCAGTTAATAAATTAATGATTGTCGTTTGTATTAGGGTTGATATTTCAAAATTTAAAAAGTATAAAGATTTAGAATGATCTAATTGGAAGATATGGGCTTACTCTACAATTTTAAGCATAGTATAGGATTTATGAAGTATGGATAGTAACATGCAATAGAAGTACAACATGGTGACATGATAATTTTCAAAAACTAAGGATACGAGTACGGCAAGACATAGCAATAATTTTTTTATATATTTTAATGTTAAAATACTTTATTTGTTTACCACCATATATTAAAATAATAGTAGCATTTGTTAATCTAATTTAATCTTAATTAGTTAAAATATTATAAGTTAATTTTTTTTATGAATTAAATGTTATTTGTTATAGTTTCTAAAACTCAAAATATAGCGTGAGTTAAATAAATAAATAAACTAAAGCCCCAATTCAGAAAAACAGCCAACGCCCATTAATTAAAAACAATGTAATAAAAAAAAAGGTAAATTATACCAACAGTTATTCAATTTTGGGGTGGCTGACAAAATAGTCACCTAAGTTTTATTTCAATCACTCAAACTTTGAAAAAATAACAAAACAATCACTAACGTTATTAAAAAGTGACAAATCAATCACTTATTAACATTTTCCGTCACAGGTTTAACGGGATAGCTAATGTGGCCAGTTAAGTAGCTGATGTGGCTAGTTAACTTGTCACGTTGGACGAGTAGTCAAAGGGTCAAACAAGAAAAGAAAAGATGATTGGTAAGAACGATTTTTCTTCTTTTTATTCTCATCTTTCTCTCTATCTTCTTCTCCCTCAACCTCTTTCTCTTTATCATTCTTTTATTTTTTCTTGTTATTCTCTCATTTCTCTTCATCTTCTTTCTCCCATAACAGAACAATGGTGTAACACCCTCTAACCCCACACCGTCGTCGGAATAGGGTTACAAGGCATTACCGGACTTATACATTAACATATGAATAAAACGAGACATAAATTTGAGTTTCAATTTAAAACCAGCTAATTTTTACCAATTAATTCTTAATATAGGCCTACGGGGCCCAAAATAGGTTTAGAAAATGATTTGGAATGAAATCGGGAACTTTAAAACTTTTTCTTGGAAAACAAGGGCACATGGCCGTGTGGCTTAGGGCATGCCCGTGTGGACAGCCCGTGTGGCTCACATGGCTGTGGGGCCAGGCCGTGGGCAGTTCTGACTTGCCCCACGGCCGTGTAACTAGCCCGTGGGCGAATCTGTTTCTCCCACACGGCCTGGGCACACGCCCATGTGATTTGGCCGTGTGAAAACTGCATGTTTCACTATTTTAAAGCTATTTTTACCCACTAATTGTACCTAAAACATGCCCAATACTTTGACTTATAAATGTTAACCAAAAACTATTCATTTCATCTTCAAACTTAGCAAAAATTCATTCATTCATTCCAAAGACTTCTTAAGGTTTATACACCATATTTACATCCAAAATATTAAACATTTACAAGTGACTAAAATCTAACCTAGTACATGCCACATTACCAAAAGATAGATACATCACTAACATTTGAGCTGAAGCCGGGATTAATTCGGATGCTGAGCTTGACCTTATCTTTACCTAACCTGCGCATGGAAACAACCGTACGCTGAGTATTGGAAATACTCAGTGGTATTATCATGATTCAAACTATAGCAACAATACAATATCATAACATGTATGAATAACTAATAAATCATACATATAAATTCATACTAAGTCAGCACAATTTAAATAAAGGGTTCCTTCCATAACCACATATAATTATCCAAATTCACATTTCAAATATCACACTTCATGAACCTTTGGTTCATGTCT